>CM069611.1:12198293-12616265 GCA_035771175.1 Paratinospora sagittata | reverse complement strand
TAATAATCTTGGTGGAGCGTGTTATGGCATTTTAGATGTCTTCGTTCTCACTAATTCTGATGGCATCATAGGATTCCTCCAGCATTCTCTACTTTGTTCCCTTTACTTGCTTTTTGTCTTCATGAGTAACTTCTTTGTTATCCCATTTCTCCTTGGCAGTATTGCAGGCACTATGTATGTTTAATTCATTAATGAAAGGAGTACAGAAAAACATGTTTATGGCCTTGTCATTTAATTGCTCTAACTTCTTTTCTCTGGGTAGCCATACATTCTTTGCCTTCGGCATAACTACTCCATTTTCAACCTTTTTTGGGCGCTGAATAGCCATTTCTCACAATCTCTTAAACATCAAAATCATGGGATCTCAAGAAGTATCTTATTCTTATTTTCCATTGCAAGTAATTTCCGCCCTTGAAAAGTGGAGGCCGATTCACAGAATTTCCTTCATGAAACATGTCCCCTAAGGAATTTCTCAATTGTTTTTGCTTGTGGTAGCACCTCACCCAGCTTCTTCATCTCTTTAATAATCTCGGTGAAGCGTGTAATGGCATTTGAGATGTCTTCGTTCTCACTAATTCTGAAGGCATCATAGGATTCCTCCAGCATTCTCTACTTTGTTCCCTTTACTTGCTTTCTGTTTTCATGAGTAATTTTTAGGATATCCCATTTCTCCTTGGCAGTATTGCGAGCACTATGTCTGTTTAATTCATTAATGAAATGAGTACAGCAAAACATGTTTATGGCCTTCTCAGTTAATTGTTGCAACCTCTTTTCTCTGGTTGCCATACATTCTTTGCCTTCGGCATAACTACTCCATTTTCAACCTTTGTGGGTGCAGAATAGCCATTTCTTACAATCTCGTAAACATCAAAATCATGGGATCTCAAGAAGTATCTTATTCTTATTTTCCATTGGAAGTAATTTCCGCCCTTGAACAGTGGAGGCCGATTCACAAAATTTCCTTCATCAAACATGTCCCCTAAGGAATTTCCCAATTTTTTTTGCTTGTGATAACACCTCACCCAGCTTCTTCATCTCTTTAATAATCTTGGTGAAGCGTGTTATGGCATTCGAGATGTCTTCGTTCTCACTAATTCTGAAGGCATCATAGGATTCCTCCAGCATTCTCTACTTTGTTCCCTTTACTCGCTTTCTGTTTTCATGAGTAATTTTTAGGTTATCCCATTTCTCCTTGGCAGTATTGCGAGCACTATGTCTGTTTAATTCATTAATGAAAAGAGTACAGAAAAACATGTTTATGGACTTCTCATTTAATTGTTGTAACCTCTTTTCCCTGGTAGCCATACATTCTTTGCCTTCGGCACAATTACTCCATTTTCAACCTTTGTGGGTGCAGATTAGCCATTTCTTACAATATCCAAAACATCAGAATCATGGGATCTCATGAAGTATCTTATTCTTGTTTTCCAGTGCAAGTAATTTCGGCCCTTGAATAGGGGAGGGCGATTCACATAATTTCTTTCACCAAACATGTCCCAAAGGAATTTCCCAATTGTTTTTGCTTGTGGTAGCACCTCACCCAGCTTCTTCATCTCTTTAATAATCTTGGTGAAGCGTGTTATGGCATTTGAGATGTCTTCGTTCTCACTAATTCTGAAGGCATCATAGGATTCCTCTAGCATTCTCTACTTTGTTCCCTTTACTCGCTTTTTGTCTTCATGAGTAACTTCTTTGTTATCCCATTTCTCCTTGGCAGTATTGCAAGCACTATGTATGTTTAATTCATTAATGAAAAGAGTACAGAAAAACATGTTTATGGCCTTGTCATTTAATTGCTCTAACTTCTTTTCTCTGGGTAGCCATACATTCTTTGCCTTCGACATAACAACTCCATTTTCAACCTTTGTGGGTGCAGAATAGCCATTTCTTACAATCTCTTAAACATCAGAATCATGGGATCTCATGAAGTATCTTATTCTTATTTTCCATTGCAAGTAATTTCCGCCCTTGAACAGTGGAGGGCTATTCACAGAATATCCTTCATGAAACATGTCCCCTAAGGAATTTTCCAATTGTTTTTGCTTGTGCTAGCACCTCACCCAGCTTCTTCATCTCTTTAATATTCTTGGTGAAGCGTGTTATGGCATTTGAGATGTCTTCGTTCTCACTAATTCTGATGGCATCATAGGACTCCTCCAGCATTCTCTACTTTGTTCCCTTTACTTGCTTTCTGTTTTCATGAGTAATTTTTAGGTTATCCCACTTCTCCTTGGGAGTATTGCAGGCACTATGTCTGTTTAATTCATTAATGAAAAGAGTATAGAAAAACATGTTTATGGCCTTCTCATTTAATTGTTGTAACCTCTTTTCTCTGGTAGCCATACATTTTTTGCCTTCGGCACAATTACTCCATTTTCAACCTTTGTGGCTGCAGAGTAGCCATTTCTTACAATATCCAAAACATCAGAATCATGGGATCTCATGAAGTATCTTATTTTTGTTTTCCATTTCTTTCACCAACCATGTCCCCCTAAGGAATTTCTCAATTGTTTTTGCTTGTGGGAGCACCTCACCCAACTTCTTCATCTCTTTAATAATCTTGGTGAAGCGTGTTATGACATCTGAGATGTCTTCGTTCTCACAAATTCTGAAGGCAACATAGGATTCCTCCATCACTCCCTACTTCGTTTTCTTTACTTGCTTTTTGTCTTCATGAGTAACTTCTACGTTATCCCATTTCTCCTTGGCAGTATTGCAGGCACTATGTATGTTTAATTCATTAATGAAAAGAGTACAGAAAAGCATGTTTATGGCCTTGTCATTTAATTGCTCTAACTTCTTTACTCTAGGTAGCCATACATTCTTTGCCTTCGGCATAACTACTCCATTTTCAACCTTTGTGGGTGCAGAATAGCCCTTTCTTACAATCTCTTAAACATCATAATCATGGGGTCTCACAAAGTGTCTTATTCTTATTTTCCATTGCAACTAATTTCCGCCCTTGAACAGTGGAGGGCGATTCACAGAATTTCCTTCATCAAACATGTCCCCTTAGGAATTTCCAAATTGTTTTTGCTTGTGGGAGCACCTCATCCAGCTTCTTCATCTCTTTAATAATCTTGGTGAAACGTGTTATGGCATCTGAGATGTCTTCGTTCTCACTAATTCTGAAGGCAACATAGGATTCCTCCATCATTCTCTACTTCGTTTTCTTTACTTGCTTTTTGTCTTCATGAGTAACTTCTACGATATCCCATTTCTCTTTGGCAGTATTTCGGGCACTATGTATGTTTATTCCCTTAATGAAAAGAGTACAGAAAAGCATGTTTATGGCCTTGTCATTTAGTTGCTTTAACTTCTTTTCTCTGGGTAGCCATACATTCTTTGCCTTCGGCGTAACTACTCCATTTTCAACCTTTTTTGGGCGCTGAATAGCCATTTCTCACAATCTCTTAAACATCAAAATCATGGGATCTCATGAAGTATCTTATACTTATTTTCCATTGCATGTAATTTCCGCCCTTGAACAGTGGAGGCCGATTCACAGAATTTCCTTCATGAAACATGTCCCCTAAGGAATTTCTCAATTGTTTTTGCTTGTGGTAGCACCTCACCCAGCTTCTTCATCTCTTTAATAATCTTGGTGAAGCGTGTAATGGCATTTGAGATGTCTTCGTTCTCACTAATTCTGAAGGCATCATAGGATTCCTCCAGCATTCTCTACTTTGTTCCCTTTACTTGCTTTCTGTTTTCATGAGTAATTTTTAGATTATCCCATTTCTCCTTGGCAGTATTGCGAGCACTATGTCTGTTTAATTCATTAATGAAAAGAGTACAGAAAAACATGTTTATGGCCTTCTCATTTAGTTGTTGTATCCTCTTTTCTCTGGTAGCCATACATTCTTTCCCTCCGGCACAATTACTCCAATTTCAACCTTTGTGGTGCAGATTAGCCATTTCTTACAATATCTAAAACATCAGAATCATGTGATCTCATGAAGTATCTTAATCTTGTTTTCCAGTGCAAGTAATTTCGGTCCCTGAATTGTGGATGGCGATTCACAGAATTTCTTTCATCAAACATGTCCCCTAAGGAATTTCCCAATTGTTTTTTTCTTGTGGGAGCACCTCACCCAGCTTCTTCATCTCTTTAATAATCTTGGTGGAGCATGTTATGGCATTTGAGATGTCTTCGTTCTCACTAATTCTGATGGCATCATAGGATTCCTCCATCATTCTCTACTTTGTTCCCTTTACTTGCTTTTTGTCTTTATGAGTAACTTCTTTGTTATCCCATTTCTCCTTGGCAGTATTGCAGGCACTATGTATGTTTAATTCATTAATGAAAAGAGTACAGAAAAACATGTTTATGGCCTTGTCATTTAATTGCTCTAACTTCTTTTCTCTGGGTAGCCATACATTCTTTGCCTTCGGCATAACTACTCCATTTTCAACCTTTGTGGGTGAAGAATAGCCATTTCTTACAATCTCTTAAACATCATAATCATGGGATCTCACGAAGTATCTTATTCTTATTGTCCATTGCAACTAATTTCCGCCCTTGAACAGTGGAGGGCGATTCACAGAATTTCCTTCATCAAACATGTCCCCTTAGGAATTTCCAAATTGTTTTTGCTTGTGGGAGCACCTCACCCAGCTTCTTCATCTCTTTAAAAATCTTGGTGAAGCGTGTTATGGCATCTGAAATGTCTTCGTTCTCACTAATTCTGAAGGCAACATAGGATTCCTCCATCATTCTCTACTTCGTTTTCTTTACTTGCTTTTTGTCTTCATGAGTAACTTCTACGATATCCCATTTCTCTTTGGCAGTATTGCAGGCACTATATATGTTTATTTCCTTAATGAAAAGAGTACAGAAAAGCATGTTTATGGCCTTGTCATTTAGTTGCTTTAACTTCTTTTCTCTGGGTAGCCATACATTATTTGCCTTCGGCATAACTACTCCATTTTCAACCTTTTTTGGGCGCTGAATAGCCATTTCTTACAATCTCTTAAACATCAAAATCATGGGATCTCATGAAGTATCTTATTCTTATTTTCCATTGCATGTAATTTCCGCCCTTGAACAGTGGAGGCCGATTCACAGAATTTCCTTCATGAAACATGTCCCCTAAGGAATTTCTCAATTGTTTTTGCTTGTGGTAGCACCTCACCCAGCTTCTTCATCTCTTTAATAATCTTGGTGAAGCGTGTAATGGCATTTGAGATGTCTTCGTTCTCACTAATTCTGAAGGCATCATAGGATTCCTCCAGCATTCTCTACTTTGTTCCCTTTATTTCTTTCTGTTTTCATGAGTAATTTTTAGGTTATCCCATTTCTCCTTGGCAGTATTGCGAGCAGTATGTCTGTTTAATTCATTAATGAAAAGAGTACAGAAAAACATGTTTATGGCCTTCTCATTTAGTTGTTGTATCCTCTTTTCTCTGGTAGCCATACATTCTTTCCCTCCGGCACAATTACTCCATTTCCAACCTTTGTAGTGCAGATTAGCCATTCCTTACAATACCCAAAACATCAGAATCATGGGATCTCATGAAGTATCTTATTCTTGTTTTTCAGTGCAAGTAATTTCGGTCCCTGAATAGTGGAGGGCTATTCACAGAATTTCTTTCATCAAACATGTCCCCTAAGGAATTTCCCAATTGTTTTTTTCTTGTGGGAGCACCTCACCAAGCTTCTTCATCTCTTTAATAATCTTGGTGGAGCGTGTTATGGCATTTTAGATGTCTTCGTTCTCACTAATTCTGATGGCATCATAGGATTCCTCCAGCATTCTCTACTTTGTTCCCTTTACTTGCTTTTTGTCTTCATGAGTAACTTCTTTGTTATCCCATTTCTCCTTGGCAGTATTGCAGGCACTATGTATGTTTAATTCATTAATGAAAGGAGTACAGAAAAACATGTTTATGGCCTTGTCATTTAATTGCTCTAACTTCTTTTCTCTGGGTAGCCATACATTCTTTGCCTTCGGCATAACTACTCCATTTTCAACCTTTTTTGGGCGCTGAATAGCCATTTCTCACAATCTCTTAAACATCAAAATCATGGGATCTCAAGAAGTATCTTATTCTTATTTTCCATTGCAAGTAATTTCCGCCCTTGAAAAGTGGAGGCCGATTCACAGAATTTCCTTCATGAAACATGTCCCCTAAGGAATTTCTCAATTGTTTTTGCTTGTGGTAGCACCTCACCCAGCTTCTTCATCTCTTTAATAATCTCGGTGAAGCGTGTAATGGCATTTGAGATGTCTTCGTTCTCACTAATTCTGAAGGCATCATAGGATTCCTCCAGCATTCTCTACTTTGTTCCCTTTACTTGCTTTCTGTTTTCATGAGTAATTTTTAGGATATCCCATTTCTCCTTGGCAGTATTGCGAGCACTATGTCTGTTTAATTCATTAATGAAATGAGTACAGCAAAACATGTTTATGGCCTTCTCAGTTAATTGTTGCAACCTCTTTTCTCTGGTTGCCATACATTCTTTGCCTTCGGCATAACTACTCCATTTTCAACCTTTGTGGGTGCAGAATAGCCATTTCTTACAATCTCGTAAACATCAAAATCATGGGATCTCAAGAAGTATCTTATTCTTATTTTCCATTGGAAGTAATTTCCGCCCTTGAACAGTGGAGGCCGATTCACAAAATTTCCTTCATCAAACATGTCCCCTAAGGAATTTCCCAATTTTTTTTGCTTGTGATAACACCTCACCCAGCTTCTTCATCTCTTTAATAATCTTGGTGAAGCGTGTTATGGCATTCGAGATGTCTTCGTTCTCACTAATTCTGAAGGCATCATAGGATTCCTCCAGCATTCTCTACTTTGTTCCCTTTACTCGCTTTCTGTTTTCATGAGTAATTTTTAGGTTATCCCATTTCTCCTTGGCAGTATTGCGAGCACTATGTCTGTTTAATTCATTAATGAAAAGAGTACAGAAAAACATGTTTATGGACTTCTCATTTAATTGTTGTAACCTCTTTTCCCTGGTAGCCATACATTCTTTGCCTTCGGCACAATTACTCCATTTTCAACCTTTGTGGGTGCAGATTAGCCATTTCTTACAATATCCAAAACATCAGAATCATGGGATCTCATGAAGTATCTTATTCTTGTTTTCCAGTGCAAGTAATTTCGGCCCTTGAATAGGGGAGGGCGATTCACATAATTTCTTTCACCAAACATGTCCCAAAGGAATTTCCCAATTGTTTTTGCTTGTGGTAGCACCTCACCCAGCTTCTTCATCTCTTTAATAATCTTGGTGAAGCGTGTTATGGCATTTGAGATGTCTTCGTTCTCACTAATTCTGAAGGCATCATAGGATTCCTCTAGCATTCTCTACTTTGTTCCCTTTACTCGCTTTTTGTCTTCATGAGTAACTTCTTTGTTATCCCATTTCTCCTTGGCAGTATTGCAAGCACTATGTATGTTTAATTCATTAATGAAAAGAGTACAGAAAAACATGTTTATGGCCTTGTCATTTAATTGCTCTAACTTCTTTTCTCTGGGTAGCCATACATTCTTTGCCTTCGACATAACAACTCCATTTTCAACCTTTGTGGGTGCAGAATAGCCATTTCTTACAATCTCTTAAACATCAGAATCATGGGATCTCATGAAGTATCTTATTCTTATTTTCCATTGCAAGTAATTTCCGCCCTTGAACAGTGGAGGGCTATTCACAGAATATCCTTCATGAAACATGTCCCCTAAGGAATTTTCCAATTGTTTTTGCTTGTGCTAGCACCTCACCCAGCTTCTTCATCTCTTTAATATTCTTGGTGAAGCGTGTTATGGCATTTGAGATGTCTTCGTTCTCACTAATTCTGATGGCATCATAGGACTCCTCCAGCATTCTCTACTTTGTTCCCTTTACTTGCTTTCTGTTTTCATGAGTAATTTTTAGGTTATCCCACTTCTCCTTGGGAGTATTGCAGGCACTATGTCTGTTTAATTCATTAATGAAAAGAGTATAGAAAAACATGTTTATGGCCTTCTCATTTAATTGTTGTAACCTCTTTTCTCTGGTAGCCATACATTTTTTGCCTTCGGCACAATTACTCCATTTTCAACCTTTGTGGCTGCAGAGTAGCCATTTCTTACAATATCCAAAACATCAGAATCATGGGATCTCATGAAGTATCTTATTTTTGTTTTCCATTTCTTTCACCAACCATGTCCCCCTAAGGAATTTCTCAATTGTTTTTGCTTGTGGGAGCACCTCACCCAACTTCTTCATCTCTTTAATAATCTTGGTGAAGCGTGTTATGACATCTGAGATGTCTTCGTTCTCACAAATTCTGAAGGCAACATAGGATTCCTCCATCACTCCCTACTTCGTTTTCTTTACTTGCTTTTTGTCTTCATGAGTAACTTCTACGTTATCCCATTTCTCCTTGGCAGTATTGCAGGCACTATGTATGTTTAATTCATTAATGAAAAGAGTACAGAAAAGCATGTTTATGGCCTTGTCATTTAATTGCTCTAACTTCTTTACTCTAGGTAGCCATACATTCTTTGCCTTCGGCATAACTACTCCATTTTCAACCTTTGTGGGTGCAGAATAGCCCTTTCTTACAATCTCTTAAACATCATAATCATGGGGTCTCACAAAGTGTCTTATTCTTATTTTCCATTGCAACTAATTTCCGCCCTTGAACAGTGGAGGGCGATTCACAGAATTTCCTTCATCAAACATGTCCCCTTAGGAATTTCCAAATTGTTTTTGCTTGTGGGAGCACCTCATCCAGCTTCTTCATCTCTTTAATAATCTTGGTGAAACGTGTTATGGCATCTGAGATGTCTTCGTTCTCACTAATTCTGAAGGCAACATAGGATTCCTCCATCATTCTCTACTTCGTTTTCTTTACTTGCTTTTTGTCTTCATGAGTAACTTCTACGATATCCCATTTCTCTTTGGCAGTATTTCGGGCACTATGTATGTTTATTCCCTTAATGAAAAGAGTACAGAAAAGCATGTTTATGGCCTTGTCATTTAGTTGCTTTAACTTCTTTTCTCTGGGTAGCCATACATTCTTTGCCTTCGGCGTAACTACTCCATTTTCAACCTTTTTTGGGCGCTGAATAGCCATTTCTCACAATCTCTTAAACATCAAAATCATGGGATCTCATGAAGTATCTTATACTTATTTTCCATTGCATGTAATTTCCGCCCTTGAACAGTGGAGGCCGATTCACAGAATTTCCTTCATGAAACATGTCCCCTAAGGAATTTCTCAATTGTTTTTGCTTGTGGTAGCACCTCACCCAGCTTCTTCATCTCTTTAATAATCTTGGTGAAGCGTGTAATGGCATTTGAGATGTCTTCGTTCTCACTAATTCTGAAGGCATCATAGGATTCCTCCAGCATTCTCTACTTTGTTCCCTTTACTTGCTTTCTGTTTTCATGAGTAATTTTTAGATTATCCCATTTCTCCTTGGCAGTATTGCGAGCACTATGTCTGTTTAATTCATTAATGAAAAGAGTACAGAAAAACATGTTTATGGCCTTCTCATTTAGTTGTTGTATCCTCTTTTCTCTGGTAGCCATACATTCTTTCCCTCCGGCACAATTACTCCAATTTCAACCTTTGTGGTGCAGATTAGCCATTTCTTACAATATCTAAAACATCAGAATCATGTGATCTCATGAAGTATCTTAATCTTGTTTTCCAGTGCAAGTAATTTCGGTCCCTGAATTGTGGATGGCGATTCACAGAATTTCTTTCATCAAACATGTCCCCTAAGGAATTTCCCAATTGTTTTTTTCTTGTGGGAGCACCTCACCCAGCTTCTTCATCTCTTTAATAATCTTGGTGGAGCATGTTATGGCATTTGAGATGTCTTCGTTCTCACTAATTCTGATGGCATCATAGGATTCCTCCATCATTCTCTACTTTGTTCCCTTTACTTGCTTTTTGTCTTTATGAGTAACTTCTTTGTTATCCCATTTCTCCTTGGCAGTATTGCAGGCACTATGTATGTTTAATTCATTAATGAAAAGAGTACAGAAAAACATGTTTATGGCCTTGTCATTTAATTGCTCTAACTTCTTTTCTCTGGGTAGCCATACATTCTTTGCCTTCGGCATAACTACTCCATTTTCAACCTTTGTGGGTGAAGAATAGCCATTTCTTACAATCTCTTAAACATCATAATCATGGGATCTCACGAAGTATCTTATTCTTATTGTCCATTGCAACTAATTTCCGCCCTTGAACAGTGGAGGGCGATTCACAGAATTTCCTTCATCAAACATGTCCCCTTAGGAATTTCCAAATTGTTTTTGCTTGTGGGAGCACCTCACCCAGCTTCTTCATCTCTTTAAAAATCTTGGTGAAGCGTGTTATGGCATCTGAAATGTCTTCGTTCTCACTAATTCTGAAGGCAACATAGGATTCCTCCATCATTCTCTACTTCGTTTTCTTTACTTGCTTTTTGTCTTCATGAGTAACTTCTACGATATCCCATTTCTCTTTGGCAGTATTGCAGGCACTATATATGTTTATTTCCTTAATGAAAAGAGTACAGAAAAGCATGTTTATGGCCTTGTCATTTAGTTGCTTTAACTTCTTTTCTCTGGGTAGCCATACATTATTTGCCTTCGGCATAACTACTCCATTTTCAACCTTTTTTGGGCGCTGAATAGCCATTTCTTACAATCTCTTAAACATCAAAATCATGGGATCTCATGAAGTATCTTATTCTTATTTTCCATTGCATGTAATTTCCGCCCTTGAACAGTGGAGGCCGATTCACAGAATTTCCTTCATGAAACATGTCCCCTAAGGAATTTCTCAATTGTTTTTGCTTGTGGTAGCACCTCACCCAGCTTCTTCATCTCTTTAATAATCTTGGTGAAGCGTGTAATGGCATTTGAGATGTCTTCGTTCTCACTAATTCTGAAGGCATCATAGGATTCCTCCAGCATTCTCTACTTTGTTCCCTTTATTTCTTTCTGTTTTCATGAGTAATTTTTAGGTTATCCCATTTCTCCTTGGCAGTATTGCGAGCAGTATGTCTGTTTAATTCATTAATGAAAAGAGTACAGAAAAACATGTTTATGGCCTTCTCATTTAGTTGTTGTATCCTCTTTTCTCTGGTAGCCATACATTCTTTCCCTCCGGCACAATTACTCCATTTCCAACCTTTGTAGTGCAGATTAGCCATTTCTTACAATACCCAAAACATCAGAATCATGGGATCTCATGAAGTATCTTATTCTTGTTTTTCAGTGCAAGTAATTTCGGTCCCTGAATAGTGGAGGGCTATTCACAGAATTTCTTTCATCAAACATGTCCCCTAAGGAATTTCCCAATTGTTTTTTTCTTGTGGGAGCACCTCACCAAGCTTCTTCATCTCTTTAATAATCTTGGTGGAGCGTGTTATGGCATTTTAGATGTCTTCGTTCTCACTAATTCTGATGGCATCATAGGATTCCTCCAGCATTCTCTACTTTGTTCCCTTTACTTGCTTTTTGTCTTCATGAGTAACTTCTTTGTTATCCCATTTCTCCTTGGCAGTATTGCAGGCACTATGTATGTTTAATTCATTAATGAAAGGAGTACAGAAAAACATGTTTATGGCCTTGTCATTTAATTGCTCTAACTTCTTTTCTCTGGGTAGCCATACATTCTTTGCCTTCGGCATAACTACTCCATTTTCAACCTTTTTTGGGCGCTGAATAGCCATTTCTCACAATCTCTTAAACATCAAAATCATGGGATCTCAAGAAGTATCTTATTCTTATTTTCCATTGCAAGTAATTTCCGCCCTTGAAAAGTGGAGGCCGATTCACAGAATTTCCTTCATGAAACATGTCCCCTAAGGAATTTCTCAATTGTTTTTGCTTGTGGTAGCACCTCACCCAGCTTCTTCATCTCTTTAATAATCTCGGTGAAGCGTGTAATGGCATTTGAGATGTCTTCGTTCTCACTAATTCTGAAGGCATCATAGGATTCCTCCAGCATTCTCTACTTTGTTCCCTTTACTTGCTTTCTGTTTTCATGAGTAATTTTTAGGATATCCCATTTCTCCTTGGCAGTATTGCGAGCACTATGTCTGTTTAATTCATTAATGAAATGAGTACAGCAAAACATGTTTATGGCCTTCTCAGTTAATTGTTGCAACCTCTTTTCTCTGGTTGCCATACATTCTTTGCCTTCGGCATAACTACTCCATTTTCAACCTTTGTGGGTGCAGAATAGCCATTTCTTACAATCTCGTAAACATCAAAATCATGGGATCTCAAGAAGTATCTTATTCTTATTTTCCATTGGAAGTAATTTCCGCCCTTGAACAGTGGAGGCCGATTCACAAAATTTCCTTCATCAAACATGTCCCCTAAGGAATTTCCCAATTTTTTTTGCTTGTGATAACACCTCACCCAGCTTCTTCATCTCTTTAATAATCTTGGTGAAGCGTGTTATGGCATTCGAGATGTCTTCGTTCTCACTAATTCTGAAGGCATCATAGGATTCCTCCAGCATTCTCTACTTTGTTCCCTTTACTCGCTTTCTGTTTTCATGAGTAATTTTTAGGTTATCCCATTTCTCCTTGGCAGTATTGCGAGCACTATGTCTGTTTAATTCATTAATGAAAAGAGTACAGAAAAACATGTTTATGGACTTCTCATTTAATTGTTGTAACCTCTTTTCCCTGGTAGCCATACATTCTTTGCCTTCGGCACAATTACTCCATTTTCAACCTTTGTGGGTGCAGATTAGCCATTTCTTACAATATCCAAAACATCAGAATCATGGGATCTCATGAAGTATCTTATTCTTGTTTTCCAGTGCAAGTAATTTCGGCCCTTGAATAGGGGAGGGCGATTCACATAATTTCTTTCACCAAACATGTCCCAAAGGAATTTCCCAATTGTTTTTGCTTGTGGTAGCACCTCACCCAGCTTCTTCATCTCTTTAATAATCTTGGTGAAGCGTGTTATGGCATTTGAGATGTCTTCGTTCTCACTAATTCTGAAGGCATCATAGGATTCCTCTAGCATTCTCTACTTTGTTCCCTTTACTCGCTTTTTGTCTTCATGAGTAACTTCTTTGTTATCCCATTTCTCCTTGGCAGTATTGCAAGCACTATGTATGTTTAATTCATTAATGAAAAGAGTACAGAAAAACATGTTTATGGCCTTGTCATTTAATTGCTCTAACTTCTTTTCTCTGGGTAGCCATACATTCTTTGCCTTCGACATAACAACTCCATTTTCAACCTTTGTGGGTGCAGAATAGCCATTTCTTACAATCTCTTAAACATCAGAATCATGGGATCTCATGAAGTATCTTATTCTTATTTTCCATTGCAAGTAATTTCCGCCCTTGAACAGTGGAGGGCTATTCACAGAATATCCTTCATGAAACATGTCCCCTAAGGAATTTTCCAATTGTTTTTGCTTGTGCTAGCACCTCACCCAGCTTCTTCATCTCTTTAATATTCTTGGTGAAGCGTGTTATGGCATTTGAGATGTCTTCGTTCTCACTAATTCTGATGGCATCATAGGACTCCTCCAGCATTCTCTACTTTGTTCCCTTTACTTGCTTTCTGTTTTCATGAGTAATTTTTAGGTTATCCCACTTCTCCTTGGGAGTATTGCAGGCACTATGTCTGTTTAATTCATTAATGAAAAGAGTATAGAAAAACATGTTTATGGCCTTCTCATTTAATTGTTGTAACCTCTTTTCTCTGGTAGCCATACATTTTTTGCCTTCGGCACAATTACTCCATTTTCAACCTTTGTGGCTGCAGAGTAGCCATTTCTTACAATATCCAAAACATCAGAATCATGGGATCTCATGAAGTATCTTATTTTTGTTTTCCATTTCTTTCACCAACCATGTCCCCCTAAGGAATTTCTCAATTGTTTTTGCTTGTGGGAGCACCTCACCCAACTTCTTCATCTCTTTAATAATCTTGGTGAAGCGTGTTATGACATCTGAGATGTCTTCGTTCTCACAAATTCTGAAGGCAACATAGGATTCCTCCATCACTCCCTACTTCGTTTTCTTTACTTGCTTTTTGTCTTCATGAGTAACTTCTACGTTATCCCATTTCTCCTTGGCAGTATTGCAGGCACTATGTATGTTTAATTCATTAATGAAAAGAGTACAGAAAAGCATGTTTATGGCCTTGTCATTTAATTGCTCTAACTTCTTTACTCTAGGTAGCCATACATTCTTTGCCTTCGGCATAACTACTCCATTTTCAACCTTTGTGGGTGCAGAATAGCCCTTTCTTACAATCTCTTAAACATCATAATCATGGGGTCTCACAAAGTGTCTTATTCTTATTTTCCATTGCAACTAATTTCCGCCCTTGAACAGTGGAGGGCGATTCACAGAATTTCCTTCATCAAACATGTCCCCTTAGGAATTTCCAAATTGTTTTTGCTTGTGGGAGCACCTCATCCAGCTTCTTCATCTCTTTAATAATCTTGGTGAAACGTGTTATGGCATCTGAGATGTCTTCGTTCTCACTAATTCTGAAGGCAACATAGGATTCCTCCATCATTCTCTACTTCGTTTTCTTTACTTGCTTTTTGTCTTCATGAGTAACTTCTACGATATCCCATTTCTCTTTGGCAGTATTTCGGGCACTATGTATGTTTATTCCCTTAATGAAAAGAGTACAGAAAAGCATGTTTATGGCCTTGTCATTTAGTTGCTTTAACTTCTTTTCTCTGGGTAGCCATACATTCTTTGCCTTCGGCGTAACTACTCCATTTTCAACCTTTTTTGGGCGCTGAATAGCCATTTCTCACAATCTCTTAAACATCAAAATCATGGGATCTCATGAAGTATCTTATACTTATTTTCCATTGCATGTAATTTCCGCCCTTGAACAGTGGAGGCCGATTCACAGAATTTCCTTCATGAAACATGTCCCCTAAGGAATTTCTCAATTGTTTTTGCTTGTGGTAGCACCTCACCCAGCTTCTTCATCTCTTTAATAATCTTGGTGAAGCGTGTAATGGCATTTGAGATGTCTTCGTTCTCACTAATTCTTAAGGCATCATAGGATTCCTCCAGCATTCTCTACTTTGTTCCCTTTACTTGCTTTCTGTTTTCATGAGTAATTTTTAGATTATCCCATTTCTCCTTGGCAGTATTGCGAGCACTATGTCTGTTTAATTCATTAATGAAAAGAGTACAGAAAAACATGTTTATGGCCTTCTCATTTAGTTGTTGTATCCTCTTTTCTCTGGTAGCCATACATTCTTTCCCTCCGGCACAATTACTCCAATTTCAACCTTTGTGGTGCAGATTAGCCATTTCTTACAATATCTAAAACATCAGAATCATGTGATCTCATGAAGTATCTTAATCTTGTTTTCCAGTGCAAGTAATTTCGGTCCCTGAATTGTGGATGGCGATTCACAGAATTTCTTTCATCAAACATGTCCCCTAAGGAATTTCCCAATTGTTTTTTTCTTGTGGGAGCACCTCACCCAGCTTCTTCATCTCTTTAATAATCTTGGTGGAGCATGTTATGGCATTTGAGATGTCTTCGTTCTCACTAATTCTGATGGCATCATAGGATTCCTCCATCATTCTCTACTTTGTTCCCTTTACTTGCTTTTTGTCTTTATGAGTAACTTCTTTGTTATCCCATTTCTCCTTGGCAGTATTGCAGGCACTATGTATGTTTAATTCATTAATGAAAAGAGTACAGAAAAACATGTTTATGGCCTTGTCATTTAATTGCTCTAACTTCTTTTCTCTGGGTAGCCATACATTCTTTGCCTTCGGCATAACTACTCCATTTTCAACCTTTGTGGGTGAAGAATAGCCATTTCTTACAATCTCTTAAACATCATAATCATGGGATCTCACGAAGTATCTTATTCTTATTGTCCATTGCAACTAATTTCCGCCCTTGAACAGTGGAGGGCGATTCACAGAATTTCCTTCATCAAACATGTCCCCTTAGGAATTTCCAAATTGTTTTTGCTTGTGGGAGCACCTCACCCAGCTTCTTCATCTCTTTAAAAATCTTGGTGAAGCGTGTTATGGCATCTGAAATGTCTTCGTTCTCACTAATTCTGAAGGCAACATAGGATTCCTCCATCATTCTCTACTTCGTTTTCTTTACTTGCTTTTTGTCTTCATGAGTAACTTCTACGATATCCCATTTCTCTTTGGCAGTATTGCAGGCACTATATATGTTTATTTCCTTAATGAAAAGAGTACAGAAAAGCATGTTTATGGCCTTGTCATTTAGTTGCTTTAACTTCTTTTCTCTGGGTAGCCATACATTATTTGCCTTCGGCATAACTACTCCATTTTCAACCTTTTTTGGGCGCTGAATAGCCATTTCTTACAATCTCTTAAACATCAAAATCATGGGATCTCATGAAGTATCTTATTCTTATTTTCCATTGCATGTAATTTCCGCCCTTGAACAGTGGAGGCCGATTCACAGAATTTCCTTCATGAAACATGTCCCCTAAGGAATTTCTCAATTATTTTTGCTTGTGGTAGCACCTCACCCAGCTTCTTCATCTCTTTAATAATCTTGGTGAAGCGTGTAATGGCATTTGAGATGTCTTCGTTCTCACTAATTCTTAAGGCATCATAGGATTCCTCCAGCATTCTCTACTTTGTTCCCTTTACTTGCTTTCTGTTTTCATGAGTAATTTTTAGGTTATCCCATTTCTCCTTGGCAGTATTGCGAGCACTATGTCTGTTTAATTCATTAATGAAAAGAGTACAGAAAAACATGTTTATGGCCTTCTCATTTAGTTGTTGTATCCTCTTTTCTCTGGTAGCCATACATTCTTTCCCTCCGGCACAATTACTCCAATTTCAACCTTTGTGGTGCAGATTAGCCATTTCTTACAATATCCAAAACATCAGAATCATGGGATCTCACGAAGTATCTTATTCTTATTTTCCATTGCAACTAATTTCCGCCCTTGAACAGTGGAGGGCGATTCACAGAATTTCCTTCATCAAACATGTCCCCTTAGGAATTTCCAAATTGTTTTTGCTTGTGGGAGCACCTCACCCAGCTTCTTCATCTCATTAATAATCTTGGTGAAGCGTGTTATGGCATCTGAGATGTCTTCGTTCTCACTAATTCTGAAGGCAACATAGGATTCCTCCATTATTCTCTACTTCGTTTTCTTTACTTGCTTTTTGTCTTCATGAGTAACTTCTACGATATCCCATTTCTCTTTGGCAGTATTGCAGGCACTATGTATGTTTATTTCCTTAATGAAAAGAGTACAGAAAAGCATGTTTATGGCCTTGTCATTTAGTTGCTTTAACTTCTTTTCTCTGGGTAGCCATACATTCTTTGCCTTCGGCATAACTACTCCATTTTCAACCTTTTTTGGGCGCTGAATAGCCATTTCTCACAATCTCTTGAACCTCAAAATCATGGAATCTCATGAAGTATCTTATTCTAATTTTCCATTGCATGTAATTTCCGCCATTGAACAGTGGAGGGCGATTCACATAATTTCCTTCATGAAACATGTCCCCTAAGGAATTTCTCAATTGTTTTTGCTTGTGGTAGCACCTCACCCAGCTTCTTCATCTCTTTAATAATCTTGGTGAAGCGTGTAATGGCATTTGAGATGTCTTCGTTCTCACTAATTCTGAAGGCATCATAGGATTCCTCCAGCATTCTCTACTTTGTTCCCTTTACTTGCTTTTTGTTTTCATGAGTAATTTTTAGATTATCCCATTTCTCCTTGGCAGTATTGCGAGCACTATGTCTGTTTAATTCATTAATGAAAAGAGTACAGAAAAACTTGTTTACGGCCTTCTCATTTAGTTGTTGTATCCTCTTTTCTCTGGTAGCCATACATTCTTTCCCTCCGGCACAATTACTCCATTTTCAACTTTTGTGGTGCAGATTAGCCATTTCTTACAATATCCAAAACATCAGAATCATGGGATCTCATGAAGTAACTTATTCTTGTTTTCCAGTGCAAGTAATTTCGGTCCCTGAATAGTGGAGGGCGATTCACAGAATTTCTTTCATCAAACATGTCCCCTAAGGAATTCCCCAATTGTTTTTTTCTTGTGGGAGCACCTCACCCAGCTTCTTCATCTCTTTAATAATCTTGGTGGAGTGTGTTATGGCATTTGAGATGTCTTCGTTCTCACTAATTCTGATGGCATCATAGGATTCCTCCAGCATTCTCTACTTTGTTCCCTTTACTTGCTTTTTGTCTTCATGAGTAACTTCTTTGTTATCCCATTTCTCCTTGGCAGTATTGCAGGAACTATGTATGTTTAATTCATTAATGAAAAGAGTACAGAAAAACATGTTTATGGCCTTGTCATTTAATTGCTCTAACTTCTTTTCTCTGGGTAGCCATACATTCTTTGCCTTCGGCATAACTACTCCATTTTCAACCTTTGTGGGTGCAGAATAGCCATTTCTTACAATCTCTTAAACATCATAATCATGGGATCTCACGAAGTATCTTATTCTTATTTTCCATTGCAACTAATTTCCGCCCTTGAACAGTGGAGGGCGATTCACAGAATTTCCTTCATCAAACATGTCCCCTTAGGAATTTCCAAATTGTTTTTGCTTGTGGGAGCACCTCACCCAGCTTCTTCATCTCTTTAATAATCTTGGTGAAGCGTGTTATGGCATCTGAGATGTCTTCGTTCTCACTAATTCTGAAGGCAACATAGGATTCCTCCATCATTCTCTACTTCGTTTTCTTTACTTGCTTTTTGTCTTCATGAGTAACTTCTACGTTATCCCATTTCTCTTTGGCAGTATTGCAGGCACTATGTATGTTTATTCCCTTAATGAAAAGAGTACAGAAAAGCATGTTTATGGCCTTGTCATTTAGTTGCTCTAACTTCTTTTCTCTGGGGAGCCATACATTCTTTGCCTTCGGCATAACTACTCCATTTTCAACCTTTTTTGGGCGCAGAATAACCATTTCTCACAATCTCTTAAACATCAAAATCATGGGATCTCGTGAAGTATCTTATTCTTATTTTCCATTGCATGTAATTTCCGCCCTTGAACAGTGGAGGCCGATTCACAGAATTTCCTTCATGAAACATGTCCCCTAAGGAATTTCTCAATTGTTTTTGCTTGTGGTAGCACCTCACCCTGCTTCTTCATCTCTTTAATAATCTTGGCGAAGCGTGTTATGGCATCTGAGATGTCTTCGTTCTCACTAATTCTGAAGGCATCATAGGATTCCTCCAGCATTCTCTACTTTGTTCCCTTTACTTGCTTTCTGTTTTCATGAGTAATTTTTAGGTTATCCCATTTCTCCTTGGCAGTGTTGCGAGCACTATGTCTGATTAATTCATTAATGAAAAGAGTACAGAAAAACATGTTTATGGCCTTCTCATTTAGTTGTTGTATCCTCTTTTCTCTGGTTGCCATACATTCTTTCCCTCCGGCACAATTACACCATTTTCAACCTTTGTGGTGCAGATTAGCCATTTCTTACAATATCCAAAACATCAGAATCATGGGATCTCATGAAGTATCTTATTCTTGTTTTCCAGTGCAAGTAATTTCGGTCCCTGAATAGTGCAGGGCGATTCACAGAATTTATTTCATCAAACATGTCCCCTAAGGAATTTCCCAATTGTTTTTTTCTTGTGGGAGCACCTCACCCAGCTTCTTCATCTCTTTAATAATCTTGGTGGAACGTGTTATGGCATTTGAGACGTCTTCGTTCTCACTAATTCTGATGGCATCATAGGATTCGTCCAGCATTCTCTACTTTGTTCCCTTTACTTGCTTTTTGTTTTCATGCGTAACTTCTTTGTTATCCCATTTCTCCTTGGCAGTATTGCAGGCACTATGTATGTTTAATTCATTAATGAAAAGAGTACAGAAAAACATGTTTAGGGCCTTGTCATTTAATTGCTCTAACTTCTTTTCTCTGGGTAGCCATACATTCCTTGCCTTCGGCATAACTACTCCATTTTCAACCTTTTTTGGGCGCTGAATAGCCATTTCTCACAATCTCTTAAATATCAAAATCATGGGATCTCAAGAAGTATCCTATTCTTATTTTCCATTGCAAGTAATTTCCGCCCTTGAACAGTGGAGGCCGATTCACAGAATTTCCTTCATGAAACATGCCCCCTAAGGAATTTCTCAATTGTTTTTGCTTGTGGTAGCACCTCACCCAGCTTCTTCATCTCTTTAATAATCTTGGTGAAGAGTGTTATGGCATTTGAGATGTCTTCGTTCTCACTAATTCTGAAGGCATCATAGGACTCCTCCAGCATTCTCAACTTTGTTCCCTTTACTTGCTTTCTGTTTTCATGAGTAATTTTTAGGTTATCCCATTTCTCCTTGGCAGTATTGCGAGCACTATGTCTGTTTAATTCATTAAGGAAAAGAGTACAGAAAAACATGTTTATGGCCTTCTCATTTAGTTGTTGTATCCTCTTTTCTCTGGTTGCCATACATTCTTTCCCTCCGGCACAATTACACCATTTTCAACCTTTGTGGTGCAGATTAGCCATTTCTTACAATATCCAAAACATCAGAATCATGGGATCTCATGAAGTATCTTATTCTTGTTTTCCAGTGCAAGTAATTTCGGTCCCTGAATAGTGCAGGGCGATTCACAGAATTTATTTCATCAAACATGTCCCCTAAGGAATTTCCCAATTGTTTTTTTCTTGTGGGAGCACCTCACCCAGCTTCTTCATCTCTTTAATAATCTTGGTGGAACGTGTTATGGCATTTGAGACGTCTTCGTTCTCACTAATTCTGATGGCATCATAGGATTCCTCCAGCATTCTCTACTTTGTTCCCTTTACTTGCTTTTTGTTTTCATGAGTAATTTTTAGGTTATCCCATTTCTCCTTGGCAGTATTGCGAGCACTATGTCTGTTTAATTCATTAATGAAAAGAGTACAGAGAAACATGTTTATGGCCTTCTCATTTAATTGTTGTAACCTCTTTTCCCTGGTAGCCATACATTCTTTGCCTTCGGCACAATTACTCCATTTTCAACCTTTGTGGTGCAGATTAGCCATTTCTTACAATATCCAAAACATCAGAATCATGGGATCTCATGAAGTATCTTATTTTTGTTTTCCAGTGCAAGTAATTTCGGTCCTTCAATAGTGGAGGGCGATTCACAAAATTTCTCTCACCAAACATGTCCCCTAAGGAATTTCTCAATTGTTTTTGCTTGTGGGAGCACCTCACCCAGCTTCTTCATCTCTTTAATATTCTTGGTGAAGCGTGTTATGGCATTTGAGATGTCTTCGTTCTCACTAATTCTGAAGGCATCATAGGACTCCTCCAGCATTCTCAACTTTGTTCCCTTTACTTGCTTTCTGTTTTCATGAGTAATTTTTAGGTTATCCCATTTCTCCTTGGCAGTATTGCGAGCACTATGTCTGTTTAATTCATTAAGGAAAAGAGTACAGAAAAACATGTTTATGGCCTTCTCATTTAACGTAGAAGTTTATGGCCTTGTCATTTAGTTGCTTTAACTTCTTTTCTCTGGGTTGCCATACATTCTTTGCCTTCGGCATAACTACTCCATTTTCAACCTTTGTGGGTGCAGAATAGCCATTTCTTACAATCTCGTAAACATCAAAATCATGGGATCTGAGATGTCTTCGTTCTCACTAATTCTGAAGGCAACATAGGATTCCTCCATCACTCTCTACTTCGTTTTCTTTACTTGCTTTTTGTCTTCATGAGTAACTTCTACGTTATCCCATTTCTCCTTGGCCGTATCGCAGGCACTATGTATGTTTAATTCATTAATGAAAAGAGTATAGAAAATCATGTTTATGGCCTTCTCATTTAATTGTTGTAACCTCTTTTCTCTGGTAGCCATACATTTTTTTTGCCTTCGGCACAATTACTCCATTTTCAACCTTTGTGGGTGCAGATTAGCGATTTCTTACAATATCCAAAACATCAGAATCATGGGATCTCATGAAGTATCTTATTTTTGTTTCCCAGTGCAAGTAATTTCGGTCCTTGAATAGTGGAGGGCGATTCACAGAATTTCTTTCACCAAACATGTCCCCTAAGGAATTTCTCAATTGTTTTTGGTTGTGGGAGCACCTCACCCAGCTTCTTCATCTCTTTAATAATCTTGGTGAACCGTGTTATGGCATCTGAGCTGTCTTCGTTCTCACTAATTCTGAAGGCAACATAGGATTCCTCCATCACTCTCTACTTCGTTTTCTTTACTTGCTTTTTGTCTTCATGAGTAACTTCTACGTTATCCCATTTCTCCAAGGCAGTATTGCAGGCACTATGTATGTTTAATTCATTAATGAAAGGAGTACAGAAAGCATGTTTATGGCCTTATCATTTAACTGCTCTAACTTCTTTTCTCTGGGTAGCCATACATTCTTTGCCTTCGGCATAACTACTCCATTTTCAACCTTTTTTGGGCGCAGAATAGCCATTTCTCACAATCTCTTAAACATCAAAATCATGGGATCTCATGAAGTATCTTATTCTTATTTTCCATTGCAAGTAATTTCCGCCCTTGAACAGTGGAGGCCGATTCACAGAATTTCCTTCATGAAACATGTCCCCTAAGGAATTTCCCAATTGTTTTTACTTGCTTTCTGTTTTCATGAGTAATTTTTAGGTTATCCCATTTCTCCTGGGCAGTATTGCGAGCACTATGTCTGTTTAATTCATTAATGAAATGAGTACAGAAAAACATGTTTATGGCCTTCTCATTTAATTGTTGTAACCTCTTTTCCCTAGTAGCCATACATTCATTGCCTTCGGCATAATTACTCCATTTTCAACCTTTGTGGGTGCAGATTAGCCATTTCTTACAATATCCAAAACATCAGAATCATGGGATCTCATGAAGTATCTTATTCCTATTTTCTATTGCAAGTAATTTTCGCCCTTAAGCAGTGGAGGGCGATTCACAGAATTTCCTTCATGAAACATGTCCCCTAAGGAATTTCCCAATTGTTTTGCTTGTGGTAGCACCTCACCCAGCTTCTTCATCTCTTTAATAATCTTTGTGAAGCGTGTTATGCCATCTGAGATGTCTTCGTTCTCACTAATTCTGAAGGCAACATAGGATTCCTCCATCACTCTCTACTGCGATTTCTTTACTTGCTTTTTGTCTTCTTCAGTAACTTCTACGTTATCCCATTTCTACTTGGCAGTATTGCAGGCATTATGTCCGTTTAATTCATTAACGAAAAGAGTACAGAAAAGAATGTTTATGCCCTTGTCATTTAATTGCCCTAAATTTTTTTCTCTGGGTAGCCATACATTCTTTGCCTACGGCATAACTACTCCATTTTCAACATTTGTGGGTGCAGAATCGCCATTTCTTACAATCTCTTAAACATCATAATCATGGGATCTCATTAAGTATCTTATTCTTATTTTCCATTGCAAGTAATTTCCGCCCTTGAACAGTGGAGGGCGATTCACAGAATCTCCTTCATCAAACATGTCCCCTAAGGAATTTTCAAATTGTTTTTGCTTGTGGTAGCACCTCACCCAGCTTCTTCATCTCTTTAATAATCTTGGTGAAGCGTGTTATGGCATTTGAGATGTCTTCGTTCTCACTAATTCTGAAGGCATCATAGGATTTCTCCAACATTCTCTACTTTGTTCCCTTTACTTGCTTTCTGTTTTTATGAGTAATTTTTAGGTTATTCCATTTCTCCTTGGCAGTATTGCGAGCACTATGTCTGTTTAATTCATTAATGAAAAGAGTACAGAGAAACATGTTTATGGCCTTCTCATTTAATTGTTGTAACCTCTTTTCCCTGGTAGCCATACATTGTTTGCCTTCGGCACAATTACTCCATTTTCAACCTTTGTGGTGCAGATTAGCCATTTCTTACAATATCCAAAACATCAGAATCATGGGATCTCATGAAGTATCTTATTTTTGTTTTCCAGTGCAAGTAATTTCGGTCCTTGAATAGTGGAGGGCGATTCACAGAATTTCTTTCACCAAACATGTCCCCTAAGGAATTTCGCAATTGTTTTTGCTTGTGGTAGCACCTCGCCCAACTTCTTCATCTCTTTAATAATCTTGGTGAAGCGTGTTATGGCATTTGAGATGTCTTCGTTCTCACTAATTCTGAAGGCATCATAGGATTCCTCCAGCATTCTCTACTTTGTTCCCTTTACTTGCTTTTTGTCTTCATGAGTAACTTCTTTGTTATCCCATTTCTCCTTGGCAGTATTGCAGGCACTATGTATGTTTAATTCATTAATGAAAAGAGTACAGAAAAACATGTTTATGGCCTTGTCATTTAATTGCTCTAACTTCTTTTCTCTGGGTAGCCATACATTCTTTGCCTTCGACATAACTACTCCATTTTCAACCTTTGTGGGTGCAGAATAGCCATTTCTTACAATCTCTTAAACATCGGAATCATGGGATCTCATGAAGTATCTTATTCTTGTTTTCCATTGCAAGTAATTTCCGCCCTTGAACAGTGGAGGGCGATTCACAGAATATCCTTCATGAAACATGTCCCCTAAGGAATTTCCCAATTGTTTTTGCTTGTGGTAGCACCTCACCCAGCTTCTTCATCTCTTTAATAATCTTGCTGAAGCGTGGTATGGCATTTGAGATGTCTTCGTTCTCACTAATTCTGAAGGCATCATAGGACTCCTCCAGCATTCTCTTCTTTGTTCCCTTTACTTGCTTTCTGTTTTTATGAGTAATTTTTAGGTTATCCCACTTCTCCTTGGGAGTATTGCAGGCACTATGTCTGTTTAATTCATTAATGAAAAGAGTATAGAAAAACATGTTTATGGCCTTCTCATTTAATTGTTGTAACCTCTTTTCTCTGGTAGCCATACATTTTTTGCCTTCGGCACAATTACTCCATTTTCAACCTTTGTGGGTGCAGATTAGCCATTTCTTACAATATCCAAAACATCAGAATCATGGGATCTCATGAAGTATCTTATTTTTGTTTTCCAGTGCAAGTAATTTCGGTCCTTCAATAGTGGAGGGCGATTCACAAAATTTCTTTCACCAAACATGTCCCCTAAGGAATTTCTCAATTGTTTTTGCTTGTGGGAGCACCTCACCCAGCTTCTTCATCTCTTTAATAATCTTGGTGAAGCGTGTTATGGCATCTGAGATGTCTTCGTTCTCACTAATTCTGAAGGCAACATAGGATTCTTCCATCACTCTCTACTTCGTTTTCTTTACTTGCTTTTTGTCTTCATGAGTAACTTCTACGTTATCCCATTTCTCCTTGGCAGTATTGCAGGCACTATGTATGTTTAATTCATTAATGAAAAGAGTACAGAAAAGCATGTTTATGGCCTTATCATTTAATTGCTCTAACTTCTTTTCTCTAGGTAGCCATACATTCTTTGTCTTCGGCATAACTACTCCATTTTCAACCTTTGTGGGTGCAGAATAGCCATTTCTTACAATCTCTTAAACATCATAATCATGGGATCTCATTAAGTATCTTATTCTTATTTTCCATTGCAAGTAATTTCCGCCCTTGAACAGTGGAGGGCGATTCACAGAATCTCCTTCATCAAACATGTCCCCTAAGGAATTTTCAAATTATTTTAGCTTGTGGCAGCACCTCACCCAGCTTCTTCATCTCTTTAATAATCTTGGTGAAGCGTGTTATCGCATCTGAGATGTCATCGTTCTCACTAATTCTGAAGGCAACATAGGATTCCTCCATCACTCTCTACTTCGTTTTCTTTACTTGCTTTTTGTCTTCATGAGTAACTTCTACGTTATCCCATTTCTCATTGGCAGTATTGCAGGCACTATGTCTGTTTAATTCATTAATGAAAGAGTACAGAGAAACATGTTTATGGCCTTCTCATTTAACTGTTGTAACCTCTTTTCCCTGGTAGCCATACATTCTTTGCCTTCGGCACAATTACTCCATTTTAAACCTGTGTGGTGCAGATTAGCCATTTGTTACAATATCCAAAACATCAGAATCATGGGATCTCATGAAGTATCTTATTTTTGTTTTCCAGTGCAAGTAATTTCGGTCCTTGAATAGTGGAGGGCGATTCACAGAATTTCTTTCATCAAACATGTCCCCTAAGGAATTTCCCAGTTTTTGCTTGTAGGAGCACCTCATCCAACTTCTTCATCTCTTTAATAATCTTGGTGAAGCGTGTTATGGCATATGAGATGTCTTCGTTCTCACTAATTCTTACGGCAACATAGGATTCCTCCATCACTCTCTACTGCGGTTTCTTTACTTGCTTTTTGTCTTCTTGAGTAACTTCTACGTTATCCCATTTCTCCTTGGCAGTATTGCGGGCATTATGTCTGTTTAATTCATTAATGAAAAGAGTACAGAAAAGAATGTTTATGGCCTTGTCATTTAATTGCTCTAACTTTTTTTCTCCGGGTAGCCATACATTCTTTGCCTTCGGCATAACTACTCCATTTTCAGCATTTGTGGGTGCAGGATAGCCATTTCTTGCAATCTCTTAAACATCAGAATCATGGGATCTCATGAAGTATCTTATTCTTGTTTTCCATTGCAAGTAATTTCCGCCCTTGAACAGTGGGGGGCGATTCACAGAATTTCCTTCATGAAACATGTCCCCAAAGGAATTTCCCAATTATTTTTGCTTGTGGTAGCACCTCACCTAGCTTCTTCATCTCTTTAATAATCTTGGTGAAGCGTGTTATGGCATTTGAGATGTCTTCGTTCTCACTAATTCTAAAGGCATCATAGGATTCCTCCAGCATTCTCTACTTTGTTCCCTTTACTTGCTTTTTGTCTTCATAAGTAACTTCTTTGTTCTCCCATTTCTCCTTGGTAGTATTGCAGGCACTGTGTATGTTTAATTCATTAATGAAAAAAGTAAAGAAAAACACGTTTATGGCCTTCTCATTTAATTGTTGTAATCTCTTTTCTCTGGCAGCCATACATTCTTTGCCTTCAGCACAATTACTCCATTTTCAACCCTTGTTGGTGCAGATTAGCCATTTCTTACAACATCCAAAACATCAGAATCATGGGATCTCATAAAGTATCTTATTCTTGTTTTCCAGTGCAAATAATTTCGGTCCTTGATTAGTGGAGGGCGATTCACAGAATTTCTTTCATCAAACATGTCCCCTAAGGAATTTCCCAATTGTTTCTGCTTGTGGGAGCACCTCACCCAGCTTCTTCATCTCTTTAATAATCCTGGTGAAGCGTGTTATGGCATCTGAGATGTCTTCGTTCTCACTAATTCTGAAATCAACATAGGGTTCCTCCATCATTCTCTACTTCGTTTTCTTTACTCGCTTTTTGTCTTCATGTGTAACTTCTACGTTATCCCATTTCTCCTTGGCAGTATTGCAGGCACTATGTATGTTTAATTCACTAATGAAAAGAGTACAGAAAAACATGTTTATGGCCTTGTCATGAAGTATCTTATTCTTGTTTTCCATTGCAAGTAATTTCCGCCCTTGAACAGTGGGGGGCGATTCACCGAATTTCCTTCATGAAACATGTCCCCTAAGGAATTTTCCAATTGTTTTTGCTTGTGGTAGCACCTCACCTAGCTTTTCATCTCTTTAATAATCTTGGTGAAGCTTGTTATGGCATTTGAGATGTCTTCGTTCTCACTAATTCTGAAGGCATCATAGGATTCCTCCAGCATTCTCTACTTTGTTCCCTTTACTTGCTTTTTGTCTTCATGAGTAACTTCTTTGTTATCCCATTTCTCCTTGGCAGTATTGCAGGCACTGTGTATGTTTAATTCACTAATGAAAAGAGTACAGAAAAACATGTTTATGGCCTTGTCATTTAATCGCTCTAACTTTTTTTCTCTGGGTAACCATACATTCTTTGCCTTCGGCATAACTACTCCATTTTAAACCTTTGTGGGTGCAGAATAGCCATTTCTTACAATCTCTTAAACATCATAATCATGGGATCTCATGAAGTATCTTATTCTTGTTTTACACTGCAAGTAATTTCCGCCCTTGAACAGTGGAGGGCGATTCACAAAATTTCCTTCATCAAACATGTCCCCTAAGGAACTTCCAAATTGTTTTTGCTTGTGGCAGCACCTCACCCAGCTTCTTCATCTCTTTAATAATCTTGGTGAAGCGTGTTATGGCATCTGAGATGTCTTCGTTCTCACTAATTCTGAAGGCAACATAGGATTCCTCCATCATTCTCTACTTCGTTTTCTTTACTTTCTTTTTATCTTCATCAGTAACTTCTACGTTATCCCATTTCTCCTTGGCAGTATTGCAGGCACTATGTATGTTTATTTCCTTAATGAAAAGGGTACATAAAAGCATGTTTATGGCCTTGTCATTTAATTGCTCTAACTTCTTTTCTTTGGGTAGCCATACATTCTTTGCCTTCCTCATAACTACTCCATTTTCAACCTTTTTTGGGCGCAGAATAGCCATTTCTTACAATCTCTTAAACATCAAAATCATGGGGTCTCATGAAGTATCTTATTCTTGTTTTCCATTGCAAGTAATTTCCGCCCTTGAACAGTGGGGGGTGATTCACAGAATTTCTTTCATCAAACATGTCCCCTAAGGAATTTCCCAATTTTTGCTTGTGGGAGCACCTCATCCAACTTCTTCATCCCTTTAATAATCTTGGTGAAGCGTGTTATGGCATATGAGATGTCTTCGTTCTCACTAATTCTTACGGCAACATAGGATTCCTCCATCACTCTCTACTGCGGTTTCTTTACTTGCTTTTTGTCTTCTTGAGTAACTTCTACGTTATCCCATTTCTCCTTGGCAGTATTGCGGGCATTATGTCTGTTTAATTCATTAATGAAAAGAGTACAGAAAAGAATGTTTATGGCCTTGTCATTTAATTGCTCTAACTTTTTTTCTCAGGGTAGCCATACATTCTTTGCCTTCGGCATAACTACTCCATTTTCAGCATTTGTGGGTGCAGGATAGCCATTTCTTGCAATCTCTTAAACATCATAATCATGGGATCTCATGAAGTATCTTATTCTTGTTTTCCATTGCAAGTAATTTCCGCCCTTGAACAGTGGGGGGCGATTCACAGAATTTCCTTCATGAAACATGTCCCCAAAGGAATTTCCCAATTATTTTTGCTTGTGGTAGCACCTCACCTAGCTTCTTCATCTCTTTAATAATCTTGGTGAAGCGTGTTATGGCATTTGAGATGTCTTCGTTCTCACTAATTCTAAAGGCATCATAGGATTTCTCCAGCATTCTCTACTTTGTTCCCTTTACTTGCTTTTTGTCTTCATGAGTAACTTCTTTGTTATCCCATTTCTCCTTAGCAGTATTGCAGGCACTGTGTATGTTTAATTCATTAATGAAAAAAGTAAAGAAAAACATGTTTATGGCCTTCTCATTTAATTGTTGTAATCTCTTTTCTCTGGTAGCCATACATTCTTTGCCTTCAGCACAATTACTCCATTTTTAACCCTTTTTGGTGCAGATTAGCCATTTCTTACAACATCCAAAACATCAGAATCATGGGATCTCATGAAGTATCTTATTCTTGTTTTCCAGTGCAAATAATTTCGGTGCTTGAATTGTGGAGGGCGATTCACAGAATTTCTTTCATTAAACATGTCCCCTAAGGAATTTCCCAATTGTTTTTGCTTGTGGGAGCACCTCACCCAGCTTCTTCATCTCTTTAATAATCTTGGTGAAGCGTGTTATGGCATCTGAGATGTCTTCGTTCACTCTAATTCTGAAGGCAACATAGGGTTCCTCCATCATTCTCTACTTCGTTTTCTTTACTCGCTTTTTGTCTTCATGAGTAACTTCTACGTTATCCCATTTCTCCTTGGCAGTATTGCAGGCACTATGTATGTTTAATTCATTAATGAAAAGAGTACAGAAAAGCATGTTTGTGGCCTTGTCATTTAATCGCTCTAACTTCTTTTCTCTGGGTAGCCATACATTCTTTGCCTTCGGCATAACTACTCCATTTTCAACCTTTGTGGGTGTAGAATAGCCATTTCTTACAATCTCTTAAACATCATAATCATGGGATCTAATGAAGTATCTTATTCTTGTTTTACAGTGCAAGTAATTTCCGCCCTTGAACAGTGGACGGCGATTCACAGAATTTCCTTCATCAAACATGTCCCCTAAGGAATTTCCAAATTGTTTTTGCTTGTGGGAGCACCTCACCCAGCTTCTTCATCTCTTTAATAATCTTGGTGAAGCGTGTTATGGCACTGAGATGTCTTCGTTCTCACTAATTCTGAAGGCAACATAGGATTCCTCCATCATGCTCTACTTCGTTTTCTTTACTTGCTTTTTGTCTTCATGAGTAACTTCTACGTTATCCCATTTCTCCTTGGCAGTATTGTAGGCACTATGTATGTTTATTTCCTTAATGAAAAGAGTACAGAAAAGCATGTTTATGGCCTTGTCATTTAATTGCTCTAACTTCTTCTTTCTGGGTAGCCATACATTCTTTGCTTCGGCATAACTACTCCATTTTCAACCTTTTTTGGGCGCAAAATAGCCATTTCTTACAATCTCTTAAACATCAAAATTATGGGATCTCATGAAGTATCTTATTCTTATTTTCCATTGCAAGTAATTTCCGCCCTTGAACAGTGGAGGGCGATTCACAAAATTTCCTTCATGAAACATGTCCCCTAAGGAATTTCCCAATTTTTTTTGCTTGTGGTAGCACCTCACCCAGCATCTTCATCTCTTTAATAATCTTGGTGAAGCGTGTTATGGCATTTGAGATGTCTTCGTTCTCACTAATTCTAAAGGCATCATAGGATTCCTCCAGCATTCTCTACTTTGTTCCCTTTACTTGCTTTCTGTTTTCATAAGTAATTTTTAGCTTATCCCATTTCTCCTTGGCAGCATTGCGAGCACTATGTCTGTTTAATTCATCAATGAAATGAGTGCAGAAAAACATGTTTATGGCCTTCTCATTTAATTGTTGTAACCTCTTTTCCCTCGTAGCCATACATTCTTTGCCTTCGGCACAATTACTCCATATTCAACCTTTGTGGGTGCGATTAGCCATTTCTTACAATATCCAAAACATCAGAATCATGGGATCTCATGAAGTATCTTATTCTTGTTTCCAATCAAGTAAATTCGGTCCCTGAATAATGGAGGGCGATTCACAGAATTTCTTTCATCAAATATGTCCCCTAAGGAATTTCCCAATTGTTTTTGCTTGTGGGAGCACCTCACTCAGCTTCTTCATCTCTTTAATAATCTTGGTGAAGCGTGTTATGCCATCTGAGATGTCTTCGTTCTCACTATTTCTGAAGGCAACATAGGATTCCTCCATCACTCTCTACTGCGATTTCTTTACTTGCTTTTTGTCTTCTTCAGTAACTTCTACGTTATCCCATTTCTACTTGGCAGTATTGCAGGCATTATGTCCGTTTAATTCATTAACGAAAAGAGTACAGAAAAGAATGTTTATGCCCTTGTCATTTAATTGCTCTAAATTTTTTTCTCTGGGTAGCCATACATTCTTTGCCTACGGCATAACTACTCCATTTTCAACATTTGTGGGTGCAGAATCGCCATTTCTTACAATCTCTTAAACATCAAAATCATAGGATCTCATGAAGTATCTTATTCTTGTTTTCCATTGCAAGTAATTTCGTCCTTGAACAGTGGGGGGCGATTCACAGAATTTCCTTCATGAAACATGTCTCCTAAGGAATTTTCAAATTGTTTTTGCTTGTGGTAGCACCTCACCCAGCTTCTTCATCTCTTTAATAATCTTGGTGAAGCGTGTTATGGCATTTGAGATGTCTTCGTTCTCACTAATTCTGAAGGCATCATAGGATTTCTCCAACATTCTCTACTTTGTTCCCTTTACTTGCTTTCTGTTTTCATGAGTAATTTTTAGGTTATTCCATTTCTCCTTGGCAGTATTGCGAGCACTATGTCTGTTTAATTCATTAATGAAAAGAGTACAGAGAAACATGTTTATGGCCTTCTCATTTAATTGTTGTAACCTCTTTTCCCTGGTAGCCATACATTGTTTGCCTTCGGCACAATTACTCCATTTTCAACCTTTGTGGTGCAGATTAGCCATTTCTTACAATATCCAAAACATCAGAATCATGGGATCTCATGAAGTATCTTATTTTTGTTTTCCAGTGCAAGTAATTTCGGTCCTTGAATAGTGGAGGGCGATTCACAGAATTTCTTTCACCAAACATGTCCCCTAAGGAATTTCGCAATTGTTTTTGCTTGTGGTAGCACCTCGCCCAACTTCTTTATCTCTTTAATAATCTTGGTGAAGCGTGTTATGGCATTTGAGATGTCTTCGTTCTCACTAATTCTGAAGGCATCATAGGATTCCTCCAGCATTCTCTACTTTGTTCCCTTTACTTGCTTTTTGTCTTCATGAGTAACTTCTTTGTTATCCCATTTCTCCTTGGCAGTATTGCAGGCACTATGTATGTTTAATTCATTAATGAAAAGAGTACAGAAAAACATGTTTATGGCCTTGTCATTTAATTGCTCTAACTTCTTTTCTCTGGGTAGCCATACATTCTTTGCCTTCGACATAACTACTCCATTTTCAACCTTTGTGGGTGCAGAATAGCCATTTCTTACAATCTCTTAAACATCGGAATCATGGGATCTCATGAAGTATCTTATTCTTGTTTTCCATTGCAAGTAATTTCCGCCCTTGAACAGTGGAGGGCGATTCACAGAATATCCTTCATGAAACATGTCCCCTAAGGAATTTCCCAATTGTTTTTGCTTGTGGTAGCACCTCACCCAGCTTCTTCATCTCTTTAATAATCTTGCTGAAGCGTGGTATGGCATTTGAGATGTCTTCGTTCTCACTAATTCTGAAGGCATCATAGGACTCCTCCAGCATTCTCTTCTTTGTTCCCTTTACTTGCTTTCTGTTTTTATGAGTAATTTTTAGGTTATCCCACTTCTCCTTGGGAGTATTGCAGGCACTATGTCTGTTTAATTCATTAATGAAAAGAGTATAGAAAAACATGTTTATGGCCTTCTCATTTAATTGTTGTAACCTCTTTTCTCTGGTAGCCATACATTTTTTGCCTTCGGCACAATTACTCCATTTTCAACTTTGTGGGTGCAGATTAGCCATTTCTTACAATATCCAAAACATCAGAATCATGGGATCTCATGAAGTATCTTATTTTTGTTTTCCAGTGCAAGTAATTTCGGTCCTTCAATAGTGGAGGGCGATTCACAAAATTTCTTTCACCAAACATGTCCCCTAAGGAATTTCTCAATTGTTTTTGCTTGTGGGAGCACCTCACCCTGCTTCTTCATCTCTTTAATAATCTTGGTGAAGCGTGTTATGGCATCTGAGATGTCTTCGTTCTCACTAATTCTGAAGGCAACATAGGATTCCTCCATCACTCTCTACTTCGTTTTCTTTACTTGCTTTTTGTCTTCATGAGTAACTTCTACGTTATCCCATTTCTCCTTGGCAGTATTGCAGGCACTATGTATGTTTAATTCATTAATGAAAAGAGTACAGAAAAGCATGTTTATGGCCTTATCATTTAATTGCTCTAACTTCTTTTCTCTAGGTAGCCATACATTCTTTGTCTTCGGCATAACTACTCCATTTTCAACCTTTGTGGGTGCAGAATAGCCATTTCTTACAATCTCTTAAACATCATAATCATGGGATCTCATGAAGTATCTTATTCTTATTTTCCATTGCAAGTAATTTCCGCCCTTGAACAGTGGAGGGCGATTCACAGAATCTCCTTCATCAAACATGTCCCCTAAGGAATTTTCAAATTATTTTAGCTTGTGGCAGCACCTCACCCAGCTTCTTCATCTCTTTAATAATCTTGGTGAAGCGTGTTATCGCATCTGAGATGTCATCGTTCTCACTAATTCTGAAGGCAACATAGGATTCCTCCATCACTCTCTACTTCGTTTTCTTTACTTGCTTTTTGTCTTCATGAGTAACTTCTACGTTATCCCATTTCTCATTGGCAGTATTGCAGGCACTATGTCTGTTTAATTCATTAATGAAAGAGTACAGAGAAACATGTTTATGGCCTTCTCATTTAATTGTTGTAACCTCTTTTCCCTGGTAGCCATACATTCTTTGCCTTCGGCACAATTACTCCATTTTAAACCTGTGTGGTGCAGATTAGCCATTTGTTACAATATCCAAAACATCAGAATCATGGGATCTCATGAAGTATCTTATTTTTGTTTTCCAGTGCAAGTAATTTCGGTCCTTGAATAGTGGAGGGCGATTCACAGAATTTCTTTCATCAAACATGTCCCCTAAGGAATTTCCCAGTTTTTGCTTGTGGGAGCACCTCATCCAACTTCTTCATCTCTTTAATAATCTTGGTGAAGCGTGTTATGGCATTTGAGATGTCTTCGTTCTCACTAATTCTAAAGGCATCATAGGATTCCTCCAGCATTCTCTACTTTGTTCCCTTTACTTGCTTTTTGTCTTCATAAGTAACTTCTTTGTTATCCCATTTCTCCTTGGCAGTATTGCAGGCACTGTGTATGTTTAATTCATTAATGAAAAAAGTAAAGAAAAACACGTTTATGGCCTTCTCATTTAATTGTTGTAATCTCTTTTCTCTGGCAGCCATACATTCTTTGCCTTCAGCACAATTACTCCATTTTCAACCCTTGTTGGTGCAGATTAGCCATTTCTTACAACATCCAAAACATCAGAATCATGGGATCTCATAAAGTATCTTATTCTTGTTTTCCAGTGCAAATAATTTCGGTCCTTGATTAGTGGAGGGCGATTCACAGAATTTCTTTCATCAAACATGTCCCCTAAGGAATTTCCCAATTGTTTCTGCTTGTGGGAGCACCTCACCCAGCTTCTTCATCTCTTTAATAATCCTGGTGAAGCGTGTTATGGCATCTGAGATGTCTTCGTTCTCACTAATTCTGAAATCAACATAGGGTTCCTCCATCATTCTCTACTTCGTTTTCTTTACTCGCTTTTTGTCTTCATGTGTAACTTCTACGTTATCCCATTTCTCCTTGGCAGTATTGCAGGCACTATGTATGTTTAATTCACTAATGAAAAGAGTACAGAAAAACATGTTTATGGCCTTGTCATGAAGTATCTTATTCTTGTTTTCCATTGCAAGTAATTTCCGCCCTTGAACAGTGGGGGGCGATTCACCGAATTTCCTTCATGAAACATGTCCCCTAAGGAATTTTCCAATTGTTTTTGCTTGTGGTAGCACCTCACCTAGCTTTTCATCTCTTTAATAATCTTGGTGAAGCTTGTTATGGCATTTGAGATGTCTTCGTTCTCACTAATTCTGAAGGCATCATAGGATTCCTCCAGCATTCTCTACTTTGTTCCCTTTACTTGCTTTTTGTCTTCATGAGTAACTTCTTTGTTATCCCATTTCTCCTTGGCAGTATTGCAGGCACTGTGTATGTTTAATTCACTAATGAAAAGAGTACAGAAAAACATGTTTATGGCCTTGTCATTTAATCGCTCTAACTTTTTTTCTCTGGGTCACCATACTTTCTTTGCCTTCGGCATAACTACTCCATTTTAAACCTTTGTGGGTGCAGAATAGCCATTTCTTACAATCTCTTAAACATCATAATCATGGGATCTCATGAAGTATCTTATTCTTGTTTTACACTGCAAGTAATTTCCGCCCTTGAACAGTGGAGGGCGATTCACAAAATTTCCTTCATCAAACATGTCCCCTAAGGAACTTCCAAATTGTTTTTGCTTGTGGCAGCACCTCACCCAGCTTCTTCATCTCTTTAATAATCTTGGTGAAGCGTGTTATGGCATCTGAGATGTCTTCGTTCTCACTAATTCTGAAGGCAACATAGGATTCCTCCATCATTCTCTACTTCGTTTTCTTTACTTTCTTTTTATCTTCATCAGTAACTTCTACGTTATCCCATTTCTCCTTGGCAGTATTGCAGGCACTATGTATGTTTATTTCCTTAATGAAAAGGGTACATAAAAGCATGTTTATGGCCTTGTCATTTAATTGCTCTAACTTCTTTTCTTTGGGTAGCCATACATTCTTTGCCTTCCTCATAACTACTCCATTTTCAACCTTTTTTGGGCGCAGAATAGCCATTTCTTACAATCTCTTAAACATCAAAATCATGGGGTCTCATGAAGTATCTTATTCTTGTTTTCCATTGCAAGTAATTTCCGCCCTTGAACAGTGGGGGGTGATTCACAGAATTTCTTTCATCAAACATGTCCCCTAAGGAATTTCCCAGTTTTTGCTTGTGGGAGCACCTCATCCAACTTCTTCATCCCTTTAATAATCTTGGTGAAGCGTGTTATGGCATATGAGATGTCTTCGTTCTCACTAATTCTTACGGCAACATAGGATTCCTCCATCACTCTCTACTGCGGTTTCTTTACTTGCTTTTTGTCTTCTTGAGTAACTTCTACGTTATCCCATTTCTCCTTGGCAGTATTGCGGGCATTATGTCTGTTTAATTCATTAATGAAAAGAGTACAGAAAAGAATGTTTATGGCCTTGTCATTTAATTGCTCTAACTTTTTTTCTCAGGGTAGCCATACATTCTTTGCCTTCGGCATAACTACTCCATTTTCAGCATTTGTGGGTGCAGGATAGCCATTTCTTGCAATCTCTTAAACATCATAATCATGGGATCTCATGAAGTATCTTATTCTTGTTTTCCATTGCAAGTAATTTCCGCCCTTGAACAGTGGGGGGCGATTCACAGAATTTCCTTCATGAAACATGTCCCCAAAGGAATTTCCCAATTATTTTTGCTTGTGGTAGCACCTCACCTAGCTTCTTCATCTCTTTAATAATCTTGGTGAAGCGTGTTATGGCATTTGAGATGTCTTCGTTCTCACTAATTCTAAAGGCATCATAGGATTTCTCCAGCATTCTCTACTTTGTTCCCTTTACTTGCTTTTTGTCTTCATGAGTAACTTCTTTGTTATCCCATTTCTCCTTAGCAGTATTGCAGGCACTGTGTATGTTTAATTCATTAATGAAAAAAGTAAAGAAAAACATGTTTATGGCCTTCTCATTTAATTGTTGTAATCTCTTTTCTCTGGTAGCCATACAATCTTTGCCTTCAGCACAATTACTCCATTTTTAACCCTTTTTGGTGCAGATTAGCCATTTCTTACAACATCCAAAACATCAGAATCATGGGATCTCATGAAGTATCTTATTCTTGTTTTCCAGTGCAAATAATTTCGGTGCTTGAATTGTGGAGGGCGATTCACAGAATTTCTTTCATTAAACATGTCCCCTAAGGAATTTCCCAATTGTTTTTGCTTGTGGGAGCACCTCACCCAGCTTCTTCATCTCTTTAATAATCTTGGTGAAGCGTGTTATGGCATCTGAGATGTCTTCGTTCACTCTAATTCTGAAGGCAACATAGGGTTCCTCCATCATTCTCTACTTCGTTTTCTTTACTCGCTTTTTGTCTTCATGAGTAACTTCTACGTTATCCCATTTCTCCTTGGCAGTATTGCAGGCACTATGTATGTTTAATTCATTAATGAAAAGAGTACAGAAAAGCATGTTTGTGGCCTTGTCATTTAATCGCTCTAACTTCTTTTCTCTGGGTAGCCATACATTCTTTGCCTTCGGCATAACTACTCCATTTTCAACCTTTGTGGGTGTAGAATAGCCATTTCTTACAATCTCTTAAACATCATAATCATGGGATCTAATGAAGTATCTTATTCTTGTTTTACAGTGCAAGTAATTTCCGCCCTTGAACAGTGGAGGGCGATTCACAGAATTTCCTTCATCAAACATGTCCCCTAAGGAGTTTCCAAATTGTTTTTGCTTGTGGGAGCACCTCACCCAGCTTCTTCATCTCTTTAATAATCTTGGTGAAGCGTGTTATGGCACTGAGATGTCTTCGTTCTCACTAATTCTGAAGGCAACATAGGATTCCTCCATCATGCTCTACTTCGTTTTCTTTACTTGCTTTTTGTCTTCATTAGTAACTTCTACGTTATCCCATTTCTCCTTGGCAGTATTGTAGGCACTATGTATGCTTATTTCCTTAATGAAAAGAGTACAGAAAAGCATGTTTATGGCCTTGTCATTTAATTGCTCTAACTTCTTCTTTCTGGGTAGCCATACATTCTTTGCTTCGGCATAACTACTCCATTTTCAACCTTTTTTGGGCGCAAAATAGCCATTTCTTACAATCTCTTAAACATCAAAATTATGGGATCTCATGAAGTATCTTATTCTTATTTTCCATTGCAAGTAATTTCCGCCCTTGAACAGTGGAGGGCGATTCACAAAATTTCCTTCATGAAACATGTCCCCTAAGGAATTTCCCAATTTTTTTTGCTTGTGGTAGCACCTCACCCAGCATCTTCATCTCTTTAATAATCTTGGTGAAGCGTGTTATGGCATTTGAGATGTCTTCGTTCTCACTAATTCTGAAGGCATCATAGGATTCCTCCAGCATTCTCTACTTTGTCCCCTTTACTTGCTTTCTGTTTTCATAAGTAATTTTTAGCTTATCCCATTTCTCCTTGGCAGCATTGCGAGCACTATGTCTGTTTAATTCATCAATGAAATGAGTGCAGAAAAACATGTTTATGGCCTTCTCATTTAATTGTTGTAACCTCTTTTCCCTCGTAGCCATACATTCTTTGCCTTCGGCACAATTACTCCATATTCAACCTTTGTGGGTGCGATTAGCCATTTCTTACAATATCCAAAACATCAGAATCATGGGATCTCATGAAGTATCTTATACTTGTTTCCAATCAAGTAAATTCGGTCCCTGAATAATGGAGGGCGATTCACAGAATTTCTTTCATCAAATATGTCCCCTAAGGAATTTCCCAATTGTTTTTGCTTGTGGGAGCACCTCACTCAGCTTCTTCATCTCTTTAATAATCTTGGTGAAGCGTGTTATGCCATCTGAGATGTCTTCGTTCTCACTATTTCTGAAGGCAACATAGGATTCCTCCATCACTCTCTACTGCGTTTTCTTTACTTCCTTTTTGTCTTCTTAAGTAACTTCTACGTTATCCCATTTCTCCTTGGCAGTATTGCAGGCACTATGTCTGTTTAATTCATTAATGAATAGAGTACAGAAAAGCATGTTTATGCCCTTGTCATTTAATTGCTCTAACTTTTTTTCTCTAGGTAGCCATACATTCTTTGCCTTCGGCATAACTACTCCATTTTCAACATTTGTGGGTGCAGAATAGTCATTTCTTACAATCTCTTAAACAACAGAATCTTGGGATCTCATGAAGTATCTTATTCTTGTTTTCCTTTGCAAGTAATTTCCGCCCTTGAACAGTGGGGGGCGATTCATAGAATTTCCTTCATGAAACATGTCCCCTAAGGAATTTCCCAATTTTTTTGCTTGTGGTAGCACCTCACCCAGCTTCTTCATCTCTTTAATAATCTTGGTGAAGCGTGTTATTGCATTTGAGATGTCTTCGTTCTCACTAATTCTGACGGCATCCTAGGATTCCTTCAGCATTCTCTACATTGTTCCCTTTACTTGCTTTCTGTTTTCATGAGTAATTTTTAGGTTATCCCATTTCTCCTTGGCAGTATTGCGAGCACTATGTCTGTTTAATTCATTAATGAAAAGAGTACAGAGAAACATGTTTATGGCCTTCTCATTTAATTCTTGTGACCTCTTTTCCTTGGTAGCCATACATTCTTTGCCTTCGGCACAATTACTCCATTTTCAACCTTTGTGGTGCAGATTAGCCATTTCTTACAATATCCAAAACATCAGAATCATGGGATCTCATGAAGTATCTTATTTTTGTTTTCCAGTGCAAGTAATTTCGGTCCTTGAATAGTGGAGGGCGATTCACAGAATTTCTTTCACCAAACATGTCCCCTAAGGAATTTCCCAATTGTTCCCCTTGCTTGCTTTCTGTTTTCGTGAGTAATTTTTAGGTTATCCCATTTCTCCTTGGCAATATTGCGAGCACTATGTATATTTAATTCATAAATGAAAAGAGTACAGAAAAGCATGTTTATGGCCTTGTCATTTAATTGCTCTAACTTCTTTTCTCTGGGTAGCCATACATTCTTTGCCTTTGGCATAACTACTCCATTTTCAACCTTTGTGGGTGCAGAATAGCCATTTCTTACAATCTCTTAAACATCATAATCATGGGATCTCATGATGTATCTTATTCTTGTTTTCCATTGCAAGTAATTTCCGCCCTTGAACAGTGGAGGGCGATTCACAGAATTTCCTTCATGAAACATGTCCCCTAAGGAATTTCCCAATTGTTTTTGCTTGTGGAAGCACCTCACCCAGCTTCTTCATCTCTTTAATAATCTTGGTGAAGCGTGTTATGGCATTTGAGATGTCTTCGTTCTCACTAATTCTGAAGGCATCATTGGATTCCTCCAGCATTCTCTACTTTGTTCCCTTTACTTGCTTTCTGTTTTCATGAGTAATTTTTAGATTATCCCACTTCTCCTTGGGAGTATTGCAGGCACTATGTGTGTTTAATTCATTAATGAAAAGAGTAAAGAAAAGAATGTTTATGGCCTTGTCATTAAATTGCTCTAACCTCTTTTCTCTGGTAGCCATACATTCTTTGCCTTCGGCACAATTACTCCATTTTCAACCTTTGTGGGTGCAGATTAGCCATTTCTTACAATATCCAAAACATCAGAATCATGGAATCTCATGAAGTATCTTATTCTTGTTTTCCAGTGCAAGTAATTTCGGTCCCTGAATAGTGGAGGGCGATTCACATAATTTCTTTCATAAAACATGTCCCCTAAGTAATTTCCCAATTGTTTTTGCTTGTGGGAGCACCTCACCCAGCTTCTTCATGTCTTTAATAATCTTGGTGAAGCGTGTTATGGCATCTGAGATGTCTTCGTTCTCACTAATTCTGAAGGCAACATAGGGTTCCTCCATCATTCTCTACTTCGTTTTCTTTACTCGCTTTTTGTCTTCATGAGTACCTTCTACGTTATCCCATTTCTCCTTGGCAGTATTGCAGGCACTATGTATGTTTAATTCATTAATGAAAAGAGTACATAAAAGCATGTTTATGGCCTTGTCATTAAATTGCTCTAACTTCTTTTCTCCGGGTTGCCATACATTCTTTGTCTTCCGCATAACTACTCCATTTTCAACCTTTGTGGGTGCAGAATAGCCATTTCTTACAATCTCTTAAACATCATAATCATGGGATCTCATGAAGTATCTTATTCTTGTTTTCCATTGCAAGTAATTTCCGCCCTTAAACAGTGGAGGGCGATTCGTAGAATTTCCTTCGTGAAACCTTTCCCCAACGGAATTTCCCAATTATTTTTGCTTGTGGTAGCACCTCACCCAGCTTCTTCATCTCTTTAATAATCTTGGTGAAGCGTGTTATGGCATCTGAGATGTCTTCATTCTCACTAATTCTGAAGGCAACATAGGATTCCTCCATCAATCTCTACTTCGTTTTCTGTACTTGTTTTTTGTCTTCATGAGTAACTTCTACGTTATCCCATTTTTCCTTTGCAGTATTGCAGGCACTATGTATGTTTATTTCCTTAATGAAAAGTGTACAGAAAAGCATGTTTATGACCTTGTCATTTAATTGCTCTAACTTCTTTTCTCTGGGTAGCCATACATTCTTTGCCTTCGGCATAACTACTCCATTTTCAACCTTTTTTGGGCGCAGAATAGCCATTTCTTACAATCTCTTAAACATCAAAATCATGGGATCTCATGAAGTATCTTATTCTTATTTTCCATTGCAAGTAATTTCCGCCCTTGAACAATGGAGGGCGATTCACACAATTTCCTTCATGAAACATGTCCCCTAAGGAATTTCCCAATTGTTTTTGCTTGTGGTAGCACCTCACCCAGCTTCTTCATCTCTTTAATAATCTTGGTGAAGCGTGTTATGGCATTTGAGATGTCTTCGTTCTCACTAATTCTGAAGGCATCATAGGATTCCTCAAGCATTCTCTACTTTGTTCCCTTTACTTGCTTTCTGTTTTCATGATTAATTTTTCGGTTCTCCCATTTCTCCTTGGCAGTATTGCGAGCACTATGTCTATTTAATTCATTAATGAAAAGAGTAAAGAAAAACATGTTTATGGCCTTCACATTTAATTATTGTAACCTCTTTTCTCTGTTAGCCATACATTCTTTGCCTTCGACACAATTACTCCATTTTCAACCGTTGTGGGTGCATATTAGCCATTTCTTACCATATACAAAACATCAGAATCATGGGATCTCATGAAGTATGTTATTCTTGTTTTCCAGTGCAATTAATTTCGTTCCTTGAATAGTGGAGGGCGATTCACAGAATTTCCTTCATCAAACATGTCTCCTAAGCAATTTCCCAATTGTTTTTGCCTGTGGGAGCACCTCACCCAGCTTCTTCATCTCTTTAATAATCTTGGTGAAGCGTGTTATGGCATCTGAGATGTCTTCGTTCTCACCAATTCTGAAGGCAACATAGGGTTCCTCCATAATTCTCTACTTCGTTTTCTTTACTCGCTTTTTGTCTTCATGTGTAACTTCTACGTTATCCCAATTCTCCTTGGAAGTATTGCAGGCACTATCTATGTTTAATTCATTAATGAAAAGAGTACAGAAAATCATGTTTATGGCCTTGTCATTTAATTGCTCCAACTCCTTTTCTCTCGGTAGCCATACATTCTTTGCCTTCGGCATAACTACTCCATTTTCAACCTTTTTTGGGCACAAAATAGCCATTTCTTACAATCTCTTAAACATCAAAATCATGGGATCTCATGATGTATCTTATTCTTATTTTTCATTGCAAGTAATTTCCGCCCTTGAACAGTGGAGGGCGATTCACAGAATTTCCTTCATGAAACATGTCCCCAAAGGAATTTCCCAGTTGTTTTTGCTTGTGGTAGCACCTCACCCAGCTTCTTCATCTCTTTAAAATCTTGGTGAAGCGTGTTATGGCATTTGAGATGTTTTCGTTCTCATTAATTTTGAAGGCAACATAGGATTCCTCCAGCATTCTCTACTTTGTTCCATTTACTTGCTTTATGTTTTCATTAGTAATTTTTAGGTTATCCCATTTCTCCTTGGCAGTATTGCGAGCACTATGTCTGTTTAATTCATTAATGAAAAGAGAACAAAAAAACAAGTTCATGGCCTTCTCATTTAATTGTTGTAACCTCTTTTCTCTGGTAGCGACACATTCTTTGCCTTCGGCACAATTACTCCATTTTCAACCTTTGTGGGTGCAGATTAGCCATTTCTTACAATATCCAAAACATCAGAATCATGGGATCTCATGAAGTATCTTTTTCTTATTTTCCAATCAAGTAATTTCGGTCTCTGAATAGTGGAGGGCGATTCACAGAATTTCTTTCATCAAACATGTCCCCTAAGGAATTTCCCAATTGTTTTTGCTTGTTGGAGCACCTCACCCAGCTTCTTCATCTCTTTAATAATCATGGGGAAGCATGTTATGGCATCTGAGATGTCTTTGTTCTCACTAATTCTGAAGGCAACATAGGGTTCCTCCATCATTCTCTACTTCGTTTTCCTTACTCGTTTTTTGTCTTCATGAGTAACTTCTACGTTATCCCATTTCACCTTGGCAGTATTGCAGGCGCTATGTATGTTTAATTCATAAATGAAAAGAGTACAGAAAAGCATGTTTATGGCCATGTCATTTAATTGCTCTAACTTCTTTTCTCTGGGTAGCCATACATTCTTTGCCTTCGGCATAACTACTCAATTTTCGACCTTTGTGGGTGCAGAATAGCCATTTCTCACAATCTCTTAAACATCAGAATCATGGGATCTCATGATGTATCTTATTCTTGTTTTCCATTGCAAGTAATTTCCGCCCTTGAACAGTGGAGGGCGATTCACGGAATTTCCTTCATGAAACATGTCCCCTAAGGGATTTCCCAATTATTTTTGCTTGTGGTAGCACCTCACTCAGCTTCTTCATCTCTTTAATAATCTTGGTGAAGCGTGTTGTGGCATTTGAGATGTCTTCGTTCTCACTAATTCTGAAGGCATCATTGGATTCCTCCAGCATTCTCTACTTTGTTCCCTTTACTTGCTTTCTATTTTCATGAGTAATTTTTAGGTTATCCCATTTCTCCTTGGCAGTATTGCGAGCACTATGTCTATTTAATTCATTAATGAAAGGAGTAAAGAAAAACATGTTTATGGCCTTCTCATTTAATTGTTGTAACCTCTTTTCTCTGATAGCCATACATTCTTTGCCTTCGACACAATTACTCCATTTTCAACCGTTGTGGGTGCATATTAGCCATTTCTTACAATATCCAAAACATCAAAATCATGGGATCTCATGAAGTATGTTATTCTTGTTTTCCAGTGCAAGTAATTTCAGTCCTTGAATAATGGAGGCCGATTCACAGAATTTCTTTCATCAAACATGTCTCCTAAGGAATTTCCAAGTTGTACCTCACCAAGCTTCTTCATCTCTTTAATAATCTTGGTGAAGCATGTTATGGCATCTGAGATGTCTTCGATCTCACTAATTCTGAAGGCAACATAGGGTTCCTCCATCATTCTCTACTTCGTTTTCTTTACACGCTTTTTGTCTTCATGTGTAACTTCTACGTTATCCCATTTCTCCTTGGCAGTATTGCAGGCACTATGTATGTTTAATTCATTAATGAAAAGAGTACAGAAAAGCATGTTTATGGCCTTGTCATTTAATTGCTCTAACTTCTTTTCTCTGGTAGCCATACATTCTTTGCCTTCGGCATAACTACTCCATTTTCAACCTTTGTGGGTGCAGAATAGCCATTTCTTACACTTTCTTAAACCTCATAATCATGGGATCTCATGAAGTATCTTATTCTTGTTTTACAGTGCAAGTAATTTCCGCCCTTGAACAGTGGAGGGTGATTAACAGAATTTCCTTCATCAAACATGTCCCCTAAGGAATTTCCAAATTGTTTTTGCTTGTGGGAGCACCTCACCCAGCTTCTTCATCTCTTTAATAATCTTGGGGAAGCGTGTTATGGCATCTGAGATGTCTTCGTTCTCAGTAATTCTGAAGGCAACATAGGATTCCTCCATCATTCTCTACTTCGCTTTCTTTACTCGCTTTTTGTCTTCATGAGTAACTTCTACGTTATCCCATTTCTCCTTGGCAGTATTGCAGGCACTATGTATGTTTAATTCATTAATGAAAAGAGTAAAGAAAAGCTTGTTTATGGCCTTGTCATTTAATTGCTCTAACTTCTTTTCTCTGGGTAGCCATACATTCTTTGCCTTCGGCATAACTACTCCATTTTCAACCTTTGTAGGTGCAGAATAGCCATCTGTTACACTTTCTTAAACGTCATAATCATGGGATCTCATGAAGTATCTTATTCTTATTTTCCAATCAAGTAATTTCGGTCCCTGAATAGTGAAGGGCGATTCACAGAATTTCTTTCATCAAACATGTCCCCTAAGGAATTTCCCAATTGTTTTTGCTTGTTGGAGCACCTCACCCAGCTTCTTCATCTCTTTAATAATCTTGGTGAAGCGTGTTATAGCATCTGAGATGTCTTCGTTTTCACTAATTCTGAAGGCAACATAGGGTTCCTCCATCATTCTCTACTTCGTTTTCCTTACTCGATTTTTGTCTTCATGAGTAACTTCTACGTTATCCCATTTCTCCTTGGCAGTATTGCAGGCACTATGTATGTTTAATTCATTAATGAAAAGAGTACAGAAAAGCATGTTTATGGCCTTGTCATTTAATTGCTCTAACTTCTTTTCTCTGGGTAGCCATACATTCTTTGCCTTCGGCATAACTACTCCATTTTCAACCTTTGTGGGTGCAGAATAGCCATTTCTTACACTTTCTTAAACATCATAATCATGGGATCTCATGAAGTATCTTATTCTTGTTTTACAGAGCAAGTAATTTTCGCCCTTGAACAGTGGAGGGCGATTAACAGAATTTCCTTCATCAAACATGACCCCTAAGGAATTTCCAAATTGTTTTTGCTTGTGGGAGCACCTCACCCAGCTTCTTTATCTCTTTAATATTCTTGGTGAAGCGTGTTATGGCATTTGAGATGTCTTCGTTCTCATTAATATTGAAGGCAACATAGGATTCCTCCAGCATTCTCTACTTTGTTCCCTTTACTTGCTTTCTGTTTTCGTTAGTAATTTTTAGGTTATCCCATTTCTCCTTGGCAGTATTGCGAGCACTATGTCTGTTTAATTCATTAATGAAAAGAGTACAGAAAAACATGTTTATGGCCTTCTCATTTAATTGTTGTAACCTCTTTTCTCTGGTAGCGATACATTCTTTGCCTTCGGCACAATTACTCCATTTTCAACCTTTGTGGGTGCAGATTAGCCATTTCTTACAATATCCAAAACATCAGAATCATGGGATCTCATGAAGTATCTTATTCTTATTTTCCAATCAAGTAATTTCGGTCCCTGAATAGTGAAGGGCGATTCACAGAATTTCTTTCATCAAATATGTCCTCTAAGGAATTTCCCTATTGTTTTTGCTTGTTGGAGCACCTCACCCATCTTCTTCATCTCTTTAATAATCTTGGTGAAGCGTGTTATGGCATCTGAGATGTCTTCGTTCTCAGTAATTCTGAAGGCAACATAGGATTCCTCCATCATTCTCTACTTCGTTTTCTTTACTTGCCTTTTGTCTCCATGAGTAACTTCTACGTTATCCCATTTCTCCTTGGCAGTATTGCAGGCACTATGTATGTTTATTTCCTTAATGAAAAAGTACAGAAAAGCATGTTTATGGCCTTGTCATTTAATTGCTCTAACTCCTTTTCTCTCGGTAGCCATACATTCTTTGCCTTCGGCATAACTACTCCATTTTCAACCTTTTTTGGGCACAAAATTGCCATTTCTTACAATCTCTTAAACATCAAAATCATGGGATCTCATGAAGTATCTTATTCTTGTTTTCCATTGCAAGTAATTTCCTCCCTTGAACAGGGAAGGGCTATTCACAGAATTTCCTTCATTAAACATGTCCCCTAAGGAATTTCCCAATTGTTTTTGCTTGTGGTAGCACCTCACCCAGCTTCTTTATCTCTTTAATATTCTTGGTGAAGCGTGTTATGGCATTTGAGATGTCTTCGTTCTCATTAATTTTGAAGGCAACATAGGATTCCTCCAGCATTCTCTACTTTGTTACCTTTACTTGCTTTCTGTTTTCATTAGTAATTTTTAGGTTATCCCATTTCTCCTTGGCAGTATTGCGAGCACTATGCCTGTTTAATTCATTAATGAAAAGAGTACAGAAAAACATGTTTATGGCCTTCTCATTTAATTATTGTAACCTCTTTTCTCTGGTAGCGATACATTCTTTGCCTTCGGCACAAGTACTCCATTTTCAGCCTTTGTGGGTGCAGATTAGCCATTTCTTACAATATCTAAAACATCAGAATCATGGGATCTCATGAAGTATCTTATTCTTATTTTCCAATCAAGTAATTTCGGTCCCTGAATAGTGAAGGGCGATTCACAGAATTTCTTTCATCAAACATGTCCCCTAAGGAATTTCCCAATTGTTTTTGCTTGTTGGAGCACCTCACCCAGCTTCTTCATCTCTTTAATAATCTTGGTGAAGCGTGTTATGGCATCTGAGATGTCTTCGTTTTCACTAATTCTGAAGGCAACATAGGGTTCCTCCATCATTCTCTACTTCGTTTTCCTTACTCGATTTTTGTCTTCATGAGTAACTTCTACGTTATCCCATTTCTCCTTGGCAGTATTGCAGGCACTATGTATGTTTAATTCATTAATGAAAAGAGTACAGAAAAGCATGTTTATGGCCTTGTCATTTAATTGCTCTAACTTCTTTTCTCTGGGTAGCCATACATTCTTTGCCTTCGGCATAACTACTCCATTTTCAACCTTTGTGGGTGCAGAATAGCCATTTCTTACACTTTCTTAAACATCATAATCATGGGATCTCATGAAGTATCTTATTCTTGTTTTACAGAGCAAGTAATTTTCGCCCTTGAACAGTGGAGGGCGATTAACAGAATTTCCTTCATCAAACATGACCCCTAAGGAATTTCCAAATTGTTTTTGCTTGTGGGAGCACCTCACCCAGCTTCTTCATCTCTTTAATTATCTTGGTGAAGCATGTTATGGCATCTGAGATGTCTTCGTTCTCACTAATTCTGAAGGCAACATAGGATTCCTCCATCATTCTCTACTTCGTTTTCTTTAATTGCTTTTTGTCTTCATGAGTAACTTTTACGTTATCCCATTTCCCTTTAGCAGTATTACAGGCACTATGTATGTTTATTTTCTTAATGAAAAGAGTACAGAAAAGCATGTTTATGGCCTTATCATTTAATTGCTCTAACTTCTTTTCTCTGGGTAGCCATACATTCTTTGCCTTCGGCATAACTACTCCATTTTCAACCTTTGTGGGTGCAGAATAGACATTTCTTACACTTTCTTAAACATCATAATCATGGGATCTCATGAAGTATCTTATTCTTGTTTTACAGTGCAAGTAATTTCCGCCCTTGAACAGTGGAGGGCGATTAACAGAATTTCCTTCATCAAACATGTCCCCTAAGGAATTTCCAAATTGTTTTTGCTTGTGGGAGCACCTCACCCAGCTTCTTCATCTCTTTAATAATCTTGGTGAAGCGTGTTATGGCATCTGAGATGTCTTCGTTCTCACTAATTCTGAAGGCAACATAGGATTCCTCCATCATTCTCTACTTCGTTTTCTTTAATTGCTTTTTGTCTTCATGAGTAACTTTTACGTTATCCCATTTCCCTTTGGCAGTATTGCAGGCACTATGTATGTTTATTTCCTTAATGAAAAGAGTACAGAAAAGCATGTTTATGGCCTTGTCATTTAATTGCTCTAACTTCTTTTCTCTGGGTAGCCATACATTCTTTGCCTTCGGCATAACTACTCCATTTTCAACCTTTTTTGGGCGCAGAATAGCCATTTCTCACAATCTCTTAAACATCAAAATCATGTGATCTCATGAAATATCTTATTCTTATTTTCCATTGCAAGTAATTTCTGCCTATGAACAGTGGAGGCCGATTCACAGAATTTCCTTCATGAAACATGTCCCCTAAGGAATTTCCCAATTGTTTTTGCTTGTGGTATCACCTCACCCAGCTTCTTCATCTCTTTAATAATCTTGGTGAAGCGTGTTATGGCATTTGAGATGTCTTCGTTCTTACTAATTCTGAAGGCATCAAAGGGTTCCTCCAGCATTCTCTACTTTGTTCCCTTTACTTGCTTTCTATTTTCATGAGTAATTTTTAGGTTATCCCATTTCTCCTTGGCAGTATTGCGAGCACTATGTCTATTTAATTCATTAATGAAAGGAGTAAAGAAAAACATGTTTATGGCCTTCTCATTTAATTGTTGTAACCTCTTTTCTCTGATAGCCATACATTCTTTGCCTTCGACACAATTACTCCATTTTCAACCGTTGTGGGTGCATATTAGCCATTTCTTACAATATCCAAAACATCAAAATCATGGGATCTCATGAAGTATGTTATTCTTGTTTTCCAGTGCAAGTAATTTCAGTCCTTGAATAATGGAGGCCGATTCACAGAATTTCTTTCATCAAACATGTCTCCTAAGGAATTTCCAAGTTGTACCTCACCAAGCTTCTTCATCTCTTTAATAATCTTGGTGAAGCATGTTATGGCATCTGAGATGTCTTCGATCTCACTAATTCTGAAGGCAACATAGGGTTCCTCCATCATTCTCTACTTCGTTTTCTTTACACGCTTTTTGTCTTCATGTGTAACTTCTACGTTATCCCATTTCTCCTTGGCAGTATTGCAGGCACTATGTATGTTTAATTCATTAATGAAAAGAGTACAGAAAAGCATGTTTATGGCCTTGTCAATTAATTGCTCTAACTTCTTTTCTCTGGTAGCCATACATTCTTTGCCTTCGGCATAACTACTCCATTTTCAACCTTTGTGGGTGCAGAATAGCCATTTCTTACACTTTCTTAAACCTCATAATCATGGGATCTCATGAAGTATCTTATTCTTGTTTTACAGTGCAAGTAATTTCCGCCCTTGAACAGTGGAGGGTGATTAACAGAATTTCCTTCATCAAACATGTCCCCTAAGGAATTTCCAAATTGTTTTTGCTTGTGGGAGCACCTCACCCAGCTTCTTCATCTCTTTAATAATCTTGGGGAAGCGTGTTATGGCATCTGAGATGTCTTCGTTCTCAGTAATTCTGAAGGCAACATAGGATTCCTCCATCATTCTCTACTTCGCTTTCTTTACTCGCTTTTTGTCTTCATGAGTAACTTCTACGTTATCCCATTTCTCCTTGGCAGTATTGCAGGCACTATGTATGTTTAATTCATTAATGAAAAGAGTAAAGAAAAGCTTGTTTATGGCCTTGTCATTTAATTGCTCTAACTTCTTTTCTCTGGGTAGCCATACATTCTTTGCCTTCGGCATAACTACTCCATTTTCAACCTTTGTAGGTGCAGAATAGCCATCTGTTACACTTTCTTAAACGTCATAATCATGGGATCTCATGAAGTATCTTATTCTTGTTTTACAGTGCAAGTAATTTCCGCCCTTGAACAGTGGAGGGTGATTAACAGAATTTCCTTCATCAAACATGTCCCCTAAGGAATTTCCACATTGTTTTTGCTTGTGGGAGCACCTCACCCAGCTTCTTCATCTCTTTAATAATCTTGGGGAAGCGTGTTATGGCATCTGAGATGTCTTCGTTCTCAGTAATTCTGAAGGCAACATAGGATTCCTCCATCATTCTCTACTTCGTTTTCTTTACTTGCTTTTTGTCTTCATGAGTAACTTCTACGTTATCCCATTTCTCCTTGGCAGTATTGCAGACACTATGTATGTTTATTTCCTTAATGAAAAGAGTACAGAAAAGCATGTTTATGGCCTTGTCATTTAATTGCTCTAACTCCTTTTCTCTCGGTAGCCATACATTCTTTGCCTTCGGCATAACTACTCCATTTTCAACCTTTTTTGGGCACAAAATAGCCATTTCTTACAATCTCTTAAACATCAAAATCATGGGATCTCATGAAGTATCTTATTCTTGTTTTCCATTGCAAGTAATTTCCACCCTTGAACAGGGAAGGGCTATTCACAGAATTTCCTTCATTAAACATGTCCCCTAAGGAATTTCCCAATTGTTTTTGCTTGTGGTAGCACCTCACCCAGCTTCTTTATCTCTTTAATATTCTTGGTGAAGCGTGTTATGGCATTTGAGATGTCTTCGTTCTCATTAATATTGAAGGCAACATAGGATTCCTCCAGCATTCTCTACTTTGTTCCCTTTACTTGCTTTCTGTTTTCGTTAGTAATTTTTAGGTTATCCCATTTCTCCTTGGCAGTATTGCGAGCACTATGTCTGTTTAATTCATTAATGAAAAGAGTACAGAAAAACATGTTTATGGCCTTCTCATTTAATTGTTGTAACCTCTTTTCTCTGGTAGCGATACATTCTTTGCCTTCGGCACAATTACTCCATTTTCAACCTTTGTGGGTGCAGATTAGCCATTTCTTACAATATCCAAAACATCAGAATCATGGGATCTCATGAAGTATCTTATTTTTATTTTCCAATCAAGTAATTTCGGTCCCTGAATAGTGAAGGGCGATTCACAGAATTTCTTTCATCAAATATGTCCTCTAAGGAATTTCCCTATTGTTTTTGCTTGTTGGAGCACCTCACCCATCTTCTTCATCTCTTCAATAATCTTGGTGAAGCGTGTTATGGCATCTGAGATGTCTTCGTTCTCAGTAATTCTGAAGGCAACATAGGATTCCTCCATCATTCTCTACTTCGTTTTCTTTACTTGCCTTTTGTCTCCATGAGTAACTTCTACGTTATCCCATTTCTCCTTGGCAGTATTGCAGGCACTATGTATGTTTATTTCCTTAATGAAAAAGTACAGAAAAGCATGTTTATGGCCTTGTCATTTAATTGCTCTAACTCCTTTTCTCTCGGTAGCCATACATTCTTTGCCTTCGGCATAACTACTCCATTTTCAACCTTTTTTGGGCACAAAATAGCCATTTCTTACAATCTCTTAAACATCAAAATCATGGGATCTCATGAAGTATCTTATTCTTGTTTTCCATTGCAAGTAATTTCCTCCCTTGAACAGGGAAGGGCTATTCACAGAATTTCCTTCATTAAACATGTCCCCTAAGGAATTTCCCAATTGTTTTTGCTTGTGGTAGCACCTCACCCAGCTTCTTTATCTCTTTAATATTCTTGGTGAAGCGTGTTATGGCATTTGAGATGTCTTCGTTCTCATTAATTTTGAAGGCAACATAGGATTCCTCCAGCATTCTCTACTTTGTTACCTTTACTTGCTTTCTGTTTTCATTAGTAATTTTTAGGTTATCCCATTTCTCCTTGGCAGTATTGCGAGCACTATGCCTGTTTAATTCATTAATGAAAAGAGTACAGAAAAACATGTTTATGGCCTTCTCATTTAATTATTGTAACCTCTTTTCTCTGGTAGCGATACATTCTTTGCCTTCGGCACAAGTACTCCATTTTCAGCCTTTGTGGGTGCAGATTAGCCATTTCTTACAATATCTAAAACATCAGAATCATGGGATCTCATGAAGTATCTTATTCTTATTTTCCAATCAAGTAATTTCGGTCCCTGAATAGTGAAGGGCGATTCACAGAATTTCTTTCATCAAACATGTCCCCTAAGGAATTTCCCAATTGTTTTTGCTTGTTGGAGCACCTCACCCAGCTTCTTCATCTCTTTAATAATCTTGGTGAAGCGTGTTATGGCATCTGAGATGTCTTCGTTTTCACTAATTCTGAAGGCAACATAGGGTTCCTCCATCATTCTCTACTTCGTTTTCCTTACTCGATTTTTGTCTTCATGAGTAACTTCTACGTTATCCCATTTCTCCTTGGCAGTATTGCAGGCACTATGTATGTTTAATTCATTAATGAAAAGAGTACAGAAAAGCATGTTTATGGCCTTGTCATTTAATTGCTCTAACTTCTTTTCTCTGGGTAGCCATACATTCTTTGCCTTCGGCATAACTACTCCATTTTCAACCTTTGTGGGTGCAGAATAGCCATTTCTTACACTTTCTTAAACATCATAATCATGGGATCTCATGAAGTATCTTATTCTTGTTTTACAGAGCAAGTAATTTTCGCCCTTGAACAGTGGAGGGCGATTAACAGAATTTCCTTCATCAAACATGACCCCTAAGGAATTTCCAAATTGTTTTTGCTTGTGGGAGCACCTCACCCAGCTTCTTCATCTCTTTAATTATCTTGGTGAAGCATGTTATGGCATCTGAGATGTCTTCGTTCTCACTAATTCTGAAGGCAACATAGGATTCCTCCATCATTCTCTACTTCGTTTTCTTTAATTGCTTTTTGTCTTCATGAGTAACTTTTACGTTATCCCATTTCCCTTTAGCAGTATTACAGGCACTATGTATGTTTATTTTCTTAATGAAAAGAGTACAGAAAAGCATGTTTATGGCCTTATCATTTAATTGCTCTAACTTCTTTTCTCTGGGTAGCCATACATTCTTTGCCTTCGGCATAACTACTCCATTTTCAACCTTTGTGGGTGCAGAATAGACATTTCTTACACTTTCTTAAACATCATAATCATGGGATCTCATGAAGTATCTTATTCTTGTTTTACAGTGCAAGTAATTTCCGCCCTTGAACAGTGGAGGGCGATTAACAGAATTTCCTTCATCAAACATGTCCCCTAAGGAATTTCCAAATTGTTTTTGCTTGTGGGAGCACCTCACCCAGCTTCTTCATCTCTTTAATAATCTTGGTGAAGCGTGTTATGGCATCTGAGATGTCTTCGTTCTCACTAATTCTGAAGGCAACATAGGATTCCTCCATCATTCTCTACTTCGTTTTCTTTAATTGCTTTTTGTCTTCATGAGTAACTTTTACGTTATCCCATTTCCCTTTGGCAGTATTGCAGGCACTATGTATGTTTATTTCCTTAATGAAAAGAGTACAGAAAAGCATGTTTATGGCCTTGTCATTTAATTGCTCTAACTTCTTTTCTCTGGGTAGCCATACATTCTTTGCCTTCGGCATAACTACTCCATTTTCAACCTTTTTTGGGCGCAGAATAGCCATTTCTCACAATCTCTTAAACATCAAAATCATGTGATCTCATGAAATATCTTATTCTTATTTTCCATTGCAAGTAATTTCTGCCTATGAACAGTGGAGGCCGATTCACAGAATTTCCTTCATGAAACATGTCCCCTAAGGAATTTCCCAATTGTTTTTGCTTGTGGTATCACCTCACCCAGCTTCTTCATCTCTTTAATAATCTTGGTGAAGCGTGTTATGGCATTTGAGATGTCTTCGTTCTTACTAATTCTGAAGGCATCAAAGGGTTCCTCCAGCATTCTCTACTTTGTTCCCTTTACTTGCTTTCTATTTTCATGAGTAATTTTTAGGCTATCCCACTTCTCATTGGGAGTATTGCAGGCACTATGTCTGTTTAATTCATTAATGAAAAGAGTACCGAAAAACATGTTTATGGCCTTCTCATTTAATTGTTGTAACCTCTTTTCTCTGGTAGCCATACATTCTTTGCCTTTGGCACAATTACTCCATTTTCAACCTTTGTGGTTGCAGATTAGCCATTTCATACAATATCCAAAACATCAGAATCATGGGATCCCATGAAGTGTCTTATTCTTGTTTTCCAGTGCAAGTAATCGGTCCTTGAATAGTGGAGGGCGATTCACAGAATTTCTTTCATCAAACATGTCCCCTAAAGAATTTTCCAATTGTTTTTGCTTGTGGGAGCACCTCACCCAGCTTCTTCAGCTCTTTAATAATCTTGGTGAAGCGTGTTATGCCATCTGAGATGTCTTCGTTCTCACTAATTCTGAAGGCAACATAGGGTTCTTCCATCATTCTCTACTTCGTTTTCTTTACTCGCTTTTTGTCTTCATGAGTAACTTCTACGTTATCCCATTTCTCCTTGGCAGTATTGCAGGCACTATGTATGTTTAATTCATTAATGAAAAGAGTACAGAAAAGCATGTTTATGGCCTTGTCATTTAATTACTCTAACTTCTTTTCTCTGGGTAGCCATACATTCTTTGCCTTCGGCGTAACTACTCCTTTTTCAACCTTTGTGAACCATTTCTTACAATCTCTTAAACATCAAAATCATGGGATCTCAAGAAGTATCTTATTCTTATTTTCCATTGCAAGTAATTTCCGCCCTTGAACAGTGGAGGGCGATTCACAAAATTTCTTTCATGAAACATGACCCCTAAGGAATTTCCCAAGTATTTTTGCTTGTGGTAGCACCTCACCCAGCTTCTTAATCTCTTTAATAATCTTGGTGAAGCGTGTTATGGCATTTGAGATGTCTTCGTTCTCACTAATTCTGAAGGCATCATAGGATTCCTCCAGCATTCTCTACTTTGTTCCCTTTACTTGCTTTCTGTTTTCATGAGTAATTTTTAGGTTATCCAATTTCTCCTTGGCAGTATTGCGAGCACTATGTCTTTTTAATTCATTAATGAAAAGAGTACAGAAAAACATGTTTATGGCCTTCTCATTTAATTGTTGTAACCTCTTTTCTCTGGTAGCCATACAATCTTTGCCTTCGGCACAATTACTCCATTTTCAACCTTTGTGGGTGCAGATTAGCCACTTCTTTCAACATCCAAAACATCATAATCATGGAATCTCATGAAGTATCTTATTCTTGTTTTCCAATCAAGTAATTTTGGTCCCTGAATAGTGGAGGACGATCCACAAAATTTCTTTCATCAAACATGTCCCCTAAGGAATTTCGCAATTATTTTTGCTTGTGGGAGCACCTCTCCCAGCTTCTTCATCTCTTTAATAATCTTGGTGAAGCGTGTTATGCCATCTGAGATATCTTCGTTCTCACTAATTCTGAAGGCAACATAAGATTCCTCCATCACTCTCTACTGTGTTTTATTTCCTTGCTTTTTGTCTTCTTGAGTAACTTCTACGTTATCCCATTTACCCTTGGCAGTATTGCAGGCACTATATCTGTTTAATTCATTAATGAAAAGAGTACAGAAAAGCATGTTTATGCCCATGTCATTTAATTGCGCTAACTTTTTTTCTCCGGGTAGCCATATATTCTTTGCCTTCGGCATAACTAGACCATTTTCAACCTTTTTGGGCGCAGAATAGCCATTTCTTACAATATCTTAAACATCATAATCATGGGATCTCATGAAGTATCTTATTCTTGTTTTCCATTGCAAGTAATTTCCGTCCTTGAACAGTGGAGGGCGATTCACAGAATTTCCTTCATGAAACATGTCCCCTGAGGAATTTCCCAATTGTTTTTGCTTGTGGTAGCACCTCACCCAGCTTCTTCATCTATTTAATAATCTTGGCGAAGCGTGTTATGGCATTTGAGATGTCTTCGTTCTCACTAATTCTGAAGGCATCATAGGATTCCACCAGCATTCTCTACTTTGTTCCCCTTACTTGCTTTCTGTTTTCATGAGTAATTTTTAGGTTATCCCACTTCTCCTCGGGAGTATTGCAGGCACTATTTCTGTTTAATTCAGTAATGAAAAGAGTACAGAAAAACATGTTTATGGCCTTCTCATTTAATTGTTGTAACCTCTTTTCTCTGGTAGCCATACATTCTTTGCCTTTGGCACAATTACTCCATTTTCAACCTTTGTGGGTGCAGATTAGCCATTTCTTACAATATCCGAAACATCAGAATCGTGGGATCTCATGAAGTATCTTATTCTTGTTTTCCAGTGCAAGTAATTTCGGTCCTTGAATAGTGGAGGGCGATTCACAGAATTTCTTTCATCAAACATGTCTCTTAAGGAATTTCCCAATTGTTTTTGCTTGTGGTAGCACCTCACCCAGCTTCTTAATCTTTTTAATAATCTTGGTGAAGCTTGTTATGGCATTTGAGATGTCTTCGTTCTCACTAATTCTGAAGGCATCATAGGATTCCTCCAGCATTCTCTACTTTGTTCCCTTAACTTACTTTCTATTTTCATGAGTAATTTTTAGGTTATCCCATTTCTCCTTGGCAGTATTGGAGGCACTATGTATGTTTAATTCATTAATGAAAAGAGTACAGAAAGACATGTTTATGGCCTTCTCATTTAATTGTTGTAACCTCTTTTCTCTGGTAGCCATACATTCTTTGGCTTCGGCATAACTACTCCATTTTCAACCTTTGTTGGTGCAGAATAGCCATTTCTTACAATCTCTTAAACATCAGAATCATGGGATCTCATGAAGTATCTTATTATTGTTTTCCATTGCAAGTAATTTCCGCCCTTGAACAGTGGAGGGCGATTCACAGAATTTCCTTCATGAAACATGTCCCCTAAGGAATTTTCCAATTGTTTTTGCTTGTGCTAGCACCTCACCCAGCTTCTTCATCTCTTTAATAATCTTGGTGAAGCGTGTTATGGCATTTGAGATGTCTTCGTTCTCACTAATTCTGAAGGCATCATAGGATTCCTCCAGCATTCTCTACTTTGTTCCCTTTACTTGCTTTTTGTTTTCATGAGTAATATTTAGGTTATCCCATTTCTCCTTGGCAGTATTGTAGGCACTATGTAAGTTTAATTCATTAATGAAAAGAGTACAGAAAAACATGTTTATGGCCTTCTCATTTAATTATTGTAACCTCTTTTCTCTGGTAGCCATACATTTTTTGCCTTCGGCACAATTACTCCATTTTCAACCTTTGTGGTTGCAGATTAGCCATTTCTTACAATATCCAAAACATCAGAATCATGGGATCTCAAGAAGTATCTTATTGTTGTTTTCCAGTGCACGTAATTTCGGTCCTTGAATAGTGGAGGGCGATTCACAGAATTTCTTTCATCAAACATGTCCCCTAAGGAATTTCCCAAATGTTTTTGCTTGTGGGAGCACCTCACCCAGCTTCTTCATCTCTTTAATAATCTTGGTGAAGCGTGTTATGGCATCTGAGATGTCTTCGTTCTCACTAATTCTGAAGGCAACATAGGATTCCTCCAGCATTCTCTACTTTGTTCCCTTTACTTGCTTTCTGTTTTCATGAGTAATTTTTAGGTTATCCCACTTCTCCTTGGGAGTATTGCAGGCATGTCTGTTTAATTCATTAATGAAAAGAGTACAGAAAAACATGTTTATGGCCTTCTCATTTAATTATTGTAACCTCTTTTCTCTGGGTAGGCATACATTCTTTGCCTTCGGCATAACTACTCCATTTTCAACCTTTGTGGGTGCAGAATAGCCATTTCTTACAATCTCTTAAACATCAGAATCATGGGATCTCATGAAGTATCTTATTCTTGTTTTCCATTGCAAGTAATTTCCGCCCTTGAACAGTGGAGGGCGATTCACAGAATTTCCTTCATTAAAACATGTCCCCTAAGGAATTTCCCAATTGTTTTTGCTAGTGGTAGCACCTCACCAAGCTTCTTCATCTCTTTAATAATCTTGGTGAAGTGTGTTATCGCATTTGAGTTGTCTTCGTTCTCACTAATTCTGAAGGCATCATAGAATTCCTCCAGCATTCTCTACTTTGTTCCCTTTACTTGCTTTTTGTCTTCATGAGTAACTTCTTTGTTATCCCATTTCTCCTTAGCAGTATTGCAGGCACTGTGTATGTTTAATTCATTAATGAAAAGAGTAAAGAAAAACATGTTTACGGCCTTCTCATTTAATTGTTGTAACCTCTTTTCTCTGGTAGCCATACATTCTTTGCCTTCGGCACAATTACTCCATTTTCAACCTTTGTGGTTGCAGATTAGCCATTTCTTACAATCTCTTAAACATCAAAATCATGAGATCTCATGAAGTATCTTATTCTTATTTTCCATTGCAAGTAATTTCCGCCCTTGAACAGTGGAGGGCGATTCACAGAATTTCTTTCATCAAACATGTCTCCTAAGGAATTTCCCAATTGTTTTTGCTTGTGGGAACACCTCACCCAGCTTCTTCATCTCTTTAATAATCTTGGTGAAGCGTGTTATGGCATCTGAGATGTCTTCGTTCTCACTAATTCTGAAGGCAACATAGGGTTCCCCCATCATTCTCTACTTCGTTTTCTTTACTCGCTTTTTGTCTTCATGTGTAACTTCTACGTCATCCCATTTCTCCTTGGCAGTATTGCAGGCACTACGTATGTTTAATTCACTAATGAAAAGAGTACAGAAAAGCATATTTATGGCCTTGTCATTTAATTGCTCTAACTTCTTTTCTCAAGGTAGCCATACATTCTTTGCCTTCGACATAACTACTCCATTTTCAACCTTTGTGGGTGCAGAATAGCCATTTCTTACAATCTCTTAAACATTATAATCATGGGATCTCAGGAAGTATCTTATTCTTGTTTTACAGTGCAAGTAATTTCCGCCCTTGAATAGTGGAGGGCGATTCATAGAATTTCCTTCATCAAACATGTCCCCTAAGGAATTTTCAAATTGTTTTTGCTTGTGGGAGCACCTCACCCAGCTTCTTCATCTCTTTAATAATCTTGGTGAAGCGTGTTATGGCATCTGAGATGTCTTCGTTCTCACTAATTCTGAAGGCAACATAGGATTCCTCCATCATTCTCTACTTCATTTTCTTTACTTGTTTTTTGTCTTCATGAGTAACTTCTACGTTATCCCATTTCTCCTTGGCAGTATTGCAGGCACTATGTATGTTTATTTCCTTAATGAAAAGAGTACAGAAAAGCATGTTTATGGCCTTGTCATTTAATTGCTCTAACTCCTTTTCTCTCGGTTGCCATACATTCCTTGCCTTCGACATAACTACTCCATTTTCAACCTTTTTTGGGCACAAAATAGCCATTTCTTACAATCTCTTAAACATCAAAATCATGGGATCTCATGAAGTTTCTTATTCTTATTTTCCATTGCAAGTAATTTCCGCCCCTGAACAGTGGAGGGCGATTCACAGAATTTCCTTCATGAAACATGTCCCCTAAGGAATTTCCCAATTGTTTTTGCTTGTGGTAGCACCTCACCCAGCTTCTTCATCTCTTTAATAATCTTGGTGAAGCGTGTTATGGCATTTGAGATGTCTTCGTTCTCACTAATTCTGAAGGCATCATAGGATTCCTCCAGCATTCTCTACTTTGTTCCCCTTACTTGCTTTCTGTTTTCATGAGTAATTTTTAGGTTATCCCACTTCTCCTTGGGAGTATTGCAGGCACTATTTCTGTTTAATTCAGTAATGAAAAGAGTACAAAAAAACATGTTTATGGCCTTCTCATTTAATTGTTGTAACCTCTTTTCTCTGGTAGCCATACATTTTTTACCTTTGGCACAATTACTCCATTTTCAACCTTTGTGGGTGCAGATTAGTCATTTCTTACAATATCCGAAACATCAGAATCTTGGGATCTCATGAAGTATCTTATTCTTGTTTTCCAGTGCAAGCAATTTCGGTCCTTGAATAGTGGAGGGCGATTCACAGAATTTCTTTCATCAAACATGTCCCTTAAGGAATTTCCCAATTGTTTTTGCTTGTGGTAGCACCTCACCCAGCTTCTTAATCTTTTTAATAATCTTGGTGAAGCGTGTTATGGCATTTGAGATGTCTTCGTTCTCACTAATTCTGAAGGCATCATAGGATTCCTCCAGCATTCTCTACTTTGTTCCCTTTACTTACTTTCTGTTTTTATGAGTAATTTTTAGGTTATCCCATTTCTCCTTGGCAGTATTGCAGCCACTATGTCTGTTTAATTCATTAATGAAAAGAGTACAGAAAGACATGTTTATGGCCTTCTCATTTAATTGTTGTAACCTCTTTTCTCTGGTAGCCATACATTCTTTGCCTTCGGCACAATTACTTCATTTTCAACCTTTGTGGGTGCAGAATAGCCATTTCGTACAATCTCTTAAACATCAGAATCATGGGATCTCATGAAGTATCTTATTATTGTTTTCCATTGCAAGTAATTTCCGCCCTTGAACAGTGGAGGGCGATTCACAGAATTTCCTTCATGAAACATGCCCCCTAAGGAAATTCCCAATTGTTTTTGCTTGTGCTAGTACCTCACCCAGCTTCTTCATCTCTTTAATAATCATGGTGAAGCGTGTTATGGCATTTGAGATGTCTTCGTTCTCACTATTTCTGAAGGCATCATAGGATTCCTCCAGCATTCTCTACTTTGTTCCCTTTACTTGCTTTTTGTTTTCATGAGTAATATTTAGGTTATCCCATTTCTCCTTCGCAGTATTGCAGACACTATGTAAGTTTAATTCATTAATGAAAAGAGTACAGAAAAACATGTTTATGGCCTTGTCATTTAATTGCTCTAACTTTTTTTCTCTAGGTAGCCATAGATTCTTTGCCTTCGGCATAACTACTCCATTTTCAACCTTTGTGGGTGCAGAATAGCCATTTCTTACAATCTCTTAAACATCAGAATCATGGGATCTCATGAAGTATCTTATTCTTGTTTTCCATTGCAAGTAATTTCCGCCCTTGAACAGTGGAGGGCGATTCACAGAATTTCCTTCATTAAAACATGTGCCCTAAGGACTTTCCCAATTGTTTTTGCTAGTGGTAGCACCTTACCAAGCTTCTTCATCTCTTTAATAATCTTGGTGAAGCGTGTTATGGCATTTGAGATGTCTTCGTTCTCACTAATTCTGAAGGCATCAAAGGATTCCTCCAGCATTCTCTACTTTGTTCCCTTTACTTGCTTTCTGTTTTCATTAGTAATTTTTAGGTTATCCCACTTCTCCTTGGTAGTATTGCAGCCACTATGTCTGTTTAATTCATTAATGAAAAGAGTACAGGAAAACATGTTTATGGCCTTCTCATTTAATTATTGTAACCTCTTTTCTCTGGTAGCCATGCATTTTTTGCCTTCGGCACAATTACTCCATTTTTAACCTTTGTGGGTGCAGATTAGCCATTTCTTACAATATCCAAACCATCAGAATCATGGGATCTCATGAAGTATCTTATTTTTGTTTTCCAGTGCAAGTAATTTCGGTCCTTGAAAAGTGGAGGGCGATTCACAGAATTTCTTTCACCAAACATGTCCCCTAAGGAATTTCCCAATTGTTTTTGCTTGTTGGAGCACCTCACCCAGCTTCTTCATCTCTTTAATAATCTTGGTGAGGCGTGTTTTGGCATCTGAGATGTCTTCGTTCTCACTAATTCTGAAGGCATCATAGGATTCCTCCATCATTCTCTTCTTCATTTTTTTTACTCGCTTTTTATCTTCATGAGTAACTTCTACGTTATCCCATTTCTCCTTGGAAGTATTGCAGGCACTATGTCTGTTTAATTCATTAATAAAAGAGTACAGAAAAACATGTTTATGGCCTTGTCATTTAATTGCTCTAACTTCCTTTCTCTGGGTAGCCATACATTCTTCGTCTTCGGCATAACTACTCCATTTTCAACCTTTGTGGGTGCAGAATAGCCATTTCTTACAATCTCTTAAACATCAGAATCATGGGATCTCATGAAGTATCTTATTATTGTTTTCCATTGTAAGTAATTTCCGCCCTTGAACAGTGGAGGGCGATTCACAGAATTTCCTTCATTAAACATGTCCCCTAAGGAAATTCCCAATTGTTTTTGCTTGTGCTAGCACCTCACCCAGCTTCTTCATCTCTTTAATAATCTTGCTGAAGCGTGTTATGGCATTTGAGATGTCTTCGTTCTCACTAATTCTGAAGGCAACATAGGATTCCTCCAGCATTCTCTACTTTGTTCCCTTTACTTGCTTTCTGTTTTCATGAGTAATATTTAGGTTATCCCATTTCTCCTTGGCAGCATTGTAGGACCTATGTAAGTTTAATTCATTAATGAAAAGAGTACAAAAAAACATGTTTATGGCCTTCTCATTTAATTATTGTAACCTCCTTTCTCTGGTAGCCATACATTTTTTGCCTTCGGCACAATTACTCCATTTTTAACCTTTGTGGGTGCAGATTAGCCATTTCTTACAATATCCAAAACATCAGAATCATGGGATCTCATGAAGTATCTTATTTTTGTTTTCCAGTGCAAGTAATTTCGGTCCTTGAAAAGTGGAGGGCGATTCACAGAATTTCTTTCACCAAACATGTCCCCTAAGGAATTTCCGAATTGTTTTTGCTTGTTGGAGCACCTCACCCTGCTTCTTCATCTCTTTAGTAATCTTGGTGAAGCGTGTTTTGGCATCTGAGATGTCTTCGTTCTCACTAATTCTGAAGGCAACATAAGGTTCCTCCATCATTCTCTACTTCATTTTCTTTACTCGCTTTTTGTCTTCATGAGTAACTTCCACGTTATACCATTTCTCCTTGGAAGTATTGCAGGCACTATGTCTGTTTAATTCATTAATAAAAAGAGTACAGAAAAGCATGTTTATGGGCTTGTCATTTAAATGCTCTAACTTCTTTTCTCTGGGTTGCCATACATTCTTCGTCTTCGGCATAACTACTCCATTTTCAACCTTTGTGGGTGCAGAATAGCCATTTCTTACAATCTCTTAAACATCAGAATCATGGGATCTCATGAAGTATCTTATTATTAATTTCCATTGCAAGTAATTTCTGCCCTTGAACAGTGGAGGGCGATTCACAGAATTTCTTTCATGAAACATGTCCCCTAAGGAATTTCCCAATTGTTTTTGCTTCTACTAGCACCTCACCCAGCTTCTTCATCTCTTTAATAATCTTCGTGAAGCGTGTTATGGCATTTGAGATGTCTTCGTTCTCACTAATTCTGAAGGCATCATAGGATTCCTCCAGCATTCTCTACTTTGTTCCCTTTACTTGCTTTTTGTTTTCATGAGTAATATTTAGCCCATTTCTCCTTGGCAGTATTGTAGGCACTATGTAAGTTTAATTCATTAATGAAAAGAGTACAGAAAAACATGTTTATGGCATTGTCGTTTAATTGCTCTAACTTTTTTTCTCTGGGTAGCCATACATTCTTTGCCTTCGGCAAAACTACTCCATTTTCAACCTTTGTGGGTGCAGAATAGCCATTTCTTACAATCTCTTAAACATCAGAATCATGGGATCTCATGAAGTATCTTATTCTTGTTTTCCATTGCAAGTAATTTCCGCCCTTGAACAGTGGAGGGCGATTCACAGAATTTCCTTCATTAAAACATGTCCCCTAAGGAATTTCCCAATTATTTTTGCTTGTGGTAGCACCTCACCCAGCTTCTTCATCTCTTTAAAAAACTTGGTGAAGCGTGTTATGGCATTTGAGATGTCTTCGCTCTCACTAATTCTGAAGGCATCCTAGGATTCCTCCAGCATTCTCTACTTTGTTCCCTTTACTTGCTTTTTGTTTTCATGAGTAATATTTAGGTTATCCCATTTCTCCTTGGCAGTATTGTAGGCACTATGTAAGTTTAATTCATTAATGAAAAGAGTACAGAAAAACATGTTTATGGCCTTGTCGTTTAATTGCTCTAACTTTTTTTCTCTGGGTAGCCATACATTCTTTGCCTTCGGCAAAACTACTCCATTTTCAACCTTTGTGGGTGCAGAATAGCCATTTCTTACAATCTCTTAAACATTAGAATCATGGGATCTCATGAAGTATCTTATTCTTGTTTTCCATTGCAAGTAATTTCCGCCCTTGAACAGTGGAGGGCAATTTACAGAATTTCCTTCATTAAAACATGTCCCCTAAGGAATTTCCAATTATTTTTGCTTGTGGTAGCACCTCACCCAGCTTCTTCATCTCTTTAATAATCTTGCTGAAGCGTGTTATGGCATTTGAGATGACTTCGTTCTCACTAATTCTGAAGGCATCATAGGATTCCTTCAACATTCTCTACTTTGTTCCCTTTACTTGCTTTCTGTTTTAATGAGTAATTTTTAGGTTATCCCACTTCTCCTTAGGAGTATTGCAGGCACTATGTCTGTTTAATTCATTAATGAAAATAGTACAGAAAAACATGTTTATGGCCTTCTCATTTAATTGTTGTAACCTCTTTTCTCTGGTAGCCATACATTCTTTGCCTTCGGCACAATTACTCCATTTTCAACCTTTGTGGTTGCAGATTAGCCATTTCTTACAATATCCAATCATCAGAATCATGGGATCTCATGAAGTATCTTATTGTTGTTTTCCAGTGCACGTAATTTCGGTCCTTGAATAGTGGAGGGCGATTCACAGAATTTCTTTCATCAAACATGTCCCCTAAGGAATTTCCCAATTGTTTTTGCTTGTGGGAGCACCTCACCCAGCTTCTTCATCTCTTTAATAATCTTGGTGAAGCGTGTTATGGCATCTGAGATGTCTTCGTTCTCACTAATTCTGAAGGCAACATAGGATTCCTCCAGCATTCTCTACTTTGTTCCCTTTACTTGCTTTCTGTTTTCATGAGTAATTTTTAGGTTATCCCACTTCTCCTTGGGAGTATTGCAGGCACTGTGTCTGTTTAATTCATTAATGAAAAGAGTACAGAAAAACAAGTTTATGGCCTTCTCATTTAATTATTGTAACCTCTTTTCTCTGGTAGCCATACATTTTTTGCCTTCGGCACAATTACTCCATTTTTAACCTTTGTGGGTGCAGATTAGCCATTTCTTACAATATCCAAAACATCAAAATCATGGGATCTCATGAAGTATCTTATTTTTGTTTTCCAGTGCAAGTAATTTCGGTCCTTGAAAAGTGGAGGGCGATTCACAGAATTTCTTTCACCAAACATGTCCCCTAAGGAATTTCCCAATTGTTTTTGCTTGTTGGAGCACCTCACCCAGCTTCTTCATCTCTTTTATAATCTTGGTGAAGCGTGTTTTGGCAGCTGAGATGTCTTCGTTCTCACTAATTCTGAAGGCAACATAAGGTTCCTCCATCATTCTCTACTTCATTTTCTTTACTCGCTTTTTGTCTTCATGAGTAACTTCCACGTTATCCCATTTCTCCTTGCAGGCACTATGTCTGTTTAATTCATTAATAAAAGAGTACAGAAAAGCATGTTTATGGCCTTGTCATTTAATTGCTCTAACTTCTTTTCTCTGGGTAGCCATACATTCTTCGTCTTCGGCATAACTACTCCATTTTCAACCTTTGTTGGTGCAGAATAGCCATTTCTTACAATCTCTTAAGCATCAGAATCATGAGATCTCATGAAGTATCTTATTATTGTTTTCCATTGCAAGTAATTTCCGCCCTTGAACAGTGGAGGGCGATTCACAGAATTTCCTTCATTAAAACATGTCCCCTAAGGAATTTCCCAATTATTTTTGCTTGTGGTAGCACCTCACCCAGCTTCTTCATCTCTTTAATAATCTTGGTGAAGCGTGTTATGGCATTTGAGATGTCTTCGTTCTCACTAATTCTGGAGGCATCATAGGATTCCTCCAGCATTCTCTACTTTGTTCCCTTTACTTGCTTTGTGTTTTCATGAGTAATTTTTAGGTTGTCCCACTTCTCCTTGGGAGTATTGCAGGCACTATGTCTGTTTAATTCATTAATGAAAATAGTACAGAAAAACATGTTTATGGCCTTCTCATTTAATTGTTGTAACCTCTTTTCTCTGGTAGCCATACATTCTTTGCCTTCGGCACAATTACTCCATTTTCAACCTTTGTGGTTGCAGAATAGCCATTTGTTACAATATCCAAAACATCAGAATCATGGGATCTCATGAAGTATCTTACTGTTGTTTTCCAGTACACGTAATTTCGGTCCTTGAATAGTGGAGGGCGATTCACAGAATTTCTTTCATCAAACATGTCCCCTATGGAATTTCCCAAATGTTTTTGCTTGTGGGAGCACCTCACCCAGCTTCTTCATCTCTTTAATAATCTTGGTGAAGCGTGTTATGGCATCTGAGATGTCTTCGTTCTCACTAATTCTGAAGGCAACATAGGGTTCTTTCATCATTCTCTACTTCGTTTTTTTACTCGCTTTTTGTCTTAATGAGTAACTTCTACGTTATCCCATTTCTCCTTGGCAGTATTGCAGGCACTATGTATGTTTAATTCATTAATGAATAGAGTACAGAAAAGCGTGTTTATGGCCTTGTCATTTAATTGCTTTAACTTCTTTTCTCGGGGTAGCCATACATTCTTTGCCTTCGGCGTAACTACTCCATTTTCAACCTTTGTGAGCCATTTCTTACAATCTCTTAAACATCAAAATCATGGGATCTCATGAAGTATCTTATTCTTATTTTCCATTGCAAGTAATTTCCGCCCCTGAACAGTGGAGGGCAATTCACGAAATTTCCTTAATGAAACATGTCCCCAAAGGAATTTCCCAATTGTTTTTTCTTGTGGTAGCACCTCACCCAGCTTCTTAATCTCTTTAATAATCTTGGTGAAGCGTGTTATGGCATTTGAGATGTCTTCGTTCTCACTAATTCTAAAGGCATCATAGAATTCCTCCAGCATTCTCTACTTTGTTCCCTTTACTTGCTTTTTGTCTTCATGAGTAACTTCTTTGTTATCCCATTTCTCCTTAGCAGTATTGCAGGCACTGTGTATGTTTAATTCATTAATGAAAAGAGTAAAGAAAAACATGTTTACGGCCTTCTCATTTAATTGTTGTAACCTCTTTTCTCTGGTAGCCATACATTCTTTGCCTTCGGCACAATTACTCCATTTTCAACCTTTGTGGTTGCAGATTAGCCATTTCTTACAATATCCAAAACATCAGAATCATGGGATCTCATGAAGTATCTTATTGTTGTTTTCCAGTGCACGTAATTTCGGTCCTTGAATAGTGGAGGGCGATTCACATAATTTCCTTCATCAAACATGTCCCCTATGGAATTTCCCAATTGTTTGTGCTTGTGGGAGCACCTCACCCAGCTTCTTCATCTCTTTAATAATCTTGGTGAAGCGTGTTATGGCATCTGAGATGTCTTCGTTCTCACTAATTCTGAAGGCAACATAAGGTTCTTCCATCATTCTCTACTTCGTTTTCTTTTCTCGCTTTTTGTCTTCATGAGTAACTTCTACGTTATCCCATTTCTCCTTAGCAGTATTGCAGGCACCATGTATGTTTAATTCATTAATGAAAAGAGTACAGAAAAGCATGTTTATGGCCTTGTCATTTAATTGCTCTAACTTTTTTTCTCTGGGTAGCCATACATTCTTTTGCCTTCGGCGTAACTACTCCATTTTCAACCTTTGTGAGCCATTTCTTACAATCTCTTAAACATCAAAATCATGAGATCTCATGAAGTATCTTATTCTTATTTTCCATTGCAAGTAATTTCCGCCCTTGAACAGTGGAGGGCGATTCACAGAATTTCTTTCATCAAACATGTCTCCTAAGGAATTTCCCAATTGTTTTTGCTTGTGGGAACACCTCACCCAGCTTCTTCATCTCTTTAATAATCTTGGTGAAGCGTGTTATGGCATCTGAGATGTCTTCGTTCTCACTAATTCTGAAGGCAACATAGGGTTCCCCCATCATTCTCTACTTCGTTTTCTTTACTCGCTTTTTGTCTTCATGTGTAACTTCTACGTTATCCCATTTCTCCTTGGCAGTATCGCAGGCACTACGTATGTTTAATTCACTAATGAAAAGAGTACAGAAAAGCATGTTTATGGCCTTGTCATTTAATTGCTCTAACTTCTTTTCTCAAGGTAGCCATACATTCTTTGCCTTCGACATAACTACTCCATTTTCAACCTTTGTGGGTGCAGAATAGCCATTTCTTACAATCTCTTAAACATTATAATCATGGGATCTCAGGAAGTATCTTATTCTTGTTTTACAGTGCAAGTAATTTCCGCCCTTGAATAGTGGAGGGCGATTCATAGAATTTCCTTCATCAAACATGTCCCCTAAGGAATTTTCAAATTGTTTTTGCTTGTGGGAGCACCTCACCCAGCTTCTTCATCTCTTTAATAATCTTGGTGAAGCGTGTTATGGCATCTGAGATGTCTTCGTTCTCACTAATTCTGAAGGCAACATAGGATTCCTCCATCATTCTCTACTTCATTTTCTTTACTTGTTTTTTGTCTTCATGAGTAACTTCTACGTTATCCCATTTCTCCTTGGCAGTATTGCAGGCACTATGTATGTTTATTTCCTTAATGAAAAGAGTACAGAAAAGCATGTTTATGGCCTTGTCATTTAATTGCTCTAACTCCTTTTCTCTCGGTTGCCATACATTCCTTGCCTTCGACATAACTACTCCATTTTCAACCTTTTTTGGGCACAAAATAGCCATTTCTTACAATCTCTTAAACATCAAAATCATGGGATCTCATGAAGTATCTTATTCTTATTTTCCATTGCAAGTAATTTCCGCCCCTGAACAGTGGAGGGCGATTCACAGAATTTCCTTCATGAAACATGTCCCCTAAGGAATATCCCAATTGTTTTTGCTTGTGGTAGCACCTCACCCAGCTTCTTCATCTCTTTAATAATCTTGGTGAAGCGTGTTGTGCCATTTGAGATGTCTTCGTTCTCACTAATTCTGAAGGCATCATAGGATTCCTCCAGCATTCTCTACTTTGTTCCCCTTACTTGCTTTCTGTTTTCATGAGTAATTTTTAGGTTATCCCACTTCTCCTTGGGAGTATTGCAGGCACTATTTCTGTTTAATTCAGTAATGAAAAGAGTACAAAAAAACATGTTTATGGCCTTCTCATTTAATTGTTGTAACCTCTTTTCTCTGGTAGCCATACATTTTTTACCTTTGGCACAATTACTCCATTTTCAACCTTTGTGGGTGCAGATTAGTCATTTCTTACAATATCCGAAACATCAGAATCTTGGGATCTCATGAAGTATCTTATTCTTGTTTTCCAGTGCAAGCAATTTCGGTCCTTGAATAGTAGAGGGCGATTCACAGAATTTCTTTCATCAAACATGTCCCTTAAGGAATTTTCCAATTGTTTTTGCTTGTGGTAGCACCTCACCCAGCTTCTTAATCTTTTTAATAATCTTGGTGAAGCGTGTTATGGCATTTGAGATGTCTTCGTTCTCACTAATTCTGAAGGCATCATAGGATTCCTCCAGCATTCTCTACTTTGTTCCCTTTACTTACTTTCTGTTTTTATGAGTAATTTTTAGGTTATCCCATTTCTCCTTGGCAGTATTGCAGGCACTATGTCTGTTTAATTCATTAATGAAAAGAGTACAGAAAGACATGTTTATGGCCTTCTCATTTAATTGTTGTAACCTCTTTTCTCTGGTAGCCATACATTCTTTGCCTTCGGCACAATTACTTCATTTTCAACCTTTGTGGGTGCAGAATAGCCATTTCGTACAATCTCTTAAACATCAGAATCATGGGATCTCATGAAGTATCTTATTATTGTTTTCCATTGCAAGTAATTTCCGCCCTTGAACAGTGGAGGGCGATTCACAGAATTTCCTTCATGAAACATGTCCCCTAAGGAAATTCCCAATTGTTTTTGCTTGTGCTAGTACCTCACCCAGCTTCTTCATCTCTTTAATAATCATGGTGAAGCGTGTTATGGCATTTGAGATGTCTTCGTTCTCACTATTTCTGAAGGCATCATAGGATTCCTCCAGCATTCTCTACTTTGTTCCCTTTACTTGCTTTTTGTTTTCATGAGTAATATTTAGGTTATCCCATTTCTCCTTCGCAGTATTGCAGACACTATGTAAGTTTAATTCATTAATGAAAAGAGTACAGAAAAACATGTTTATGGCCTTGTCATTTAATTGCTCTAACTTTTTTTCTCTAGGTAGCCATAGATTCTTTGCCTTCGGTATAACTACTCCATTTTCAACCTTTGTGGGTGCAGAATAGCCATTTCTTACAATCTCTTAAACATCAGAATCATGGGATCTCATGAAGTATCTTATTCTTGTTTTCCATTGCAAGTAATTTCCGCCCTTGAACAGTGGAGGGCGATTCACAGAATTTCCTTCATTAAAACATGTGCCCTAAGGAATTTCCCAATTGTTTTTGCTAGTGGTAGCACCTTACCAAGCTTCTTCATCTCTTTAATAATCTTGGTGAAGCGTGTTATGGCATTTGAGATGTCTTCGTTCTCACTAATTCTGAAGGCATCAAAGGATTCCTCCAGCATTCTCTACTTTGTTCCCTTTACTTGCTTTCTGTTTTCATTAGTAATTTTTAGGTTATCCCACTTCTCCTTGGTAGTATTGCAGGCACTATGTCTGTTTAATTCATTAATGAAAAGAGTACAGGAAAACATGTTTATGGCCTTCTCATTTAATTATTGTAACCTCTTTTCTCTGGTAGCCATGCATTTTTTGCCTTCGGCACAATTACTCCATTTTTAACCTTTGTGGGTGCAGATTAGCCATTTCTTACAATATCCAAACCATCAGAATCATGGGATCTCATGAAGTATCTTATTTTTGTTTTCCAGTGCAAGTAATTTCGGTCCTTGAAAAGTGGAGGGCGATTCACAGAATTTCTTTCACCAAACATGTCCCCTAAGGAATTTCCCAATTGTTTTTGCTTGTTAGAGCACCTCACCCAGCTTCTTCATCTCTTTAATAATCTTGGTGAAGCGTGTTTTGGCATCTGAGATGTCTTCGTTCTCACTAATTCGGAAGGCAACATAAGGTTCCTCCATCATTCTCTACTTCATTTTCTTTACTCGCTTTTTGTCTTCATGAGTAAATTCTACGTTATCCTATTCCTCCTTGGAAGTATTGCAGGCACTATGTCTGTTTAATTCATTAATAAAAAGAGTACAGAAAAGCATGTTTATGGCCTTGTCATTTAATTGCTCTAACTTCTTTTCTCTGGTAGCCATACATTCTTTGCCTTCGGCATAACTACTCCATTTTCAACCTTTGTGGGTGCAGAATAGCCATTTCTTACAATCTCTTAAACATCAGAATCATGGGATCTCATGAAGTATCTTATTATTGTTTTCCATTGCAAGTAATTTCCGCCCGTGAACAGTGGAGGGCGATTCACAGAATTTCCTTCATGAAACATGTCCCCTAAGGAATTTCCCAATTGTTTTTGCTTGTTGGAGCACCTCACCCAGCTTCTTCATCTCTTTAATAATCTTGGTGAAGCGTGTTATGGCATTTGAGATGTCTTCGTTCTCACTAATTTTGAAGGCATCATAGGATTCCTCCAGTATTCTCTACTTTGTTCCCTTTACTTGCTTTTTGTTTTCATGAGTAATATTTAGGTTATCGCATTTCTCCTTGGCAGTATTGTAGGCACTATGTAAGTTTAATTCATTAATGAAAAGAGTACAGAAAAACATGTTTATGGCCTTGTCGATTAATTGCTCTAAATTTTTTTTCTCTGGGTAGCCATACATTCTTTGCCTTCGGCATAACTACTCCATTTTCAACCTTTGTGGGTGCAGAATAGCCATTTCTTACAATCTCTTAGACATCAGAATCATGGGATCTCATGAAGTATCTTATTCTTGTTTTTCGTTGCAAGTAATTTCCGCCCTTGAACAGTGGAGGGTGATTCACAGAATTTCCTTCATTAAAACATGTCCCCTAAGGAATTTTCCAATTATTTTTGCTTGTGGTAGCACCTCACCCAGCTTCTTCATCTCTTTAATAATCTTGGTGAAGCGTGTTATGGCATTTGAGATGTCTTCGTTCTCACTAATTCTGAAGGCATCATAGGATTCCTCCGGCATTCTCTACTTTGTTCCCTTTACTTGCTTTCTGTTTTCATGAGTAATTTTTAGGTTATCCCACTTCTCCTTGGGAGTATTGCAGGCACTATGTCTGTTTAATTCATTAATGAAAATAGTACAGAAAAACATGTTTATGGCCTTCTCATTTAATTGTTGTAACCTCTTTTCTCTGGTAGCCATACATTCTTTGCCTTCGGCACAATTACTCCATTTTCAACCTTTGTGGTTGCAGATTAGCCATTTCTTACAATATCCAAAACATCAGAATCATGGGGATCTCATGAAGTATCTTATTGTTGTTTTCCAGTGCACGTAATTTCGGTCCTTGAATAGTGGAGGGCGATTCACATAATTTCTTTCATCGAACATGTCCCCTAAGGAATTTTCCAATTATTTTTGCTTGTGGGAGCACCTCACCCAGCTTCTTCATCTCTTTAATAATCTTGGTGAAGCGTGTTATGGCGTCTGAGATGTCTTCGTTCTCACTAATTCTGAAGGCAACATAGGGTTCTTCCATCATTCTCTACTTCGTTTTCTTTACTCGTTTTTTGTCTTCATGAGTAACTTCAACGTTATCCCATTTCTCCTTGACAGTATTGCAGGCACTATGTATGTTTAATTCATTAATGAAAAGAGTACAGAAAAGCATGTTTATGGCCTTGTCGTTTAATTGCTCAAACTTCTTTTCTCTGGGTAGCCATACATTCTTTGCCTTCGGCGTAACTACTCCATTTTCAACCTTTGAGAGCCATTTCTTACAATCTCTTAAACATCAAAATCACGAGATCTCATGAAGTACCTTATTCTTTTTTTCCATTGCAAGTAATTTCCGCCCTTTAACAGTGGAGGGCAATTCACAAAATTTCCTTTATGAAACATGTCCCCTAAGGAATTTCCCAATTGTTTTTGCTTGTGGTAGCACCTCACCCAGCTTCTTCATCTCTTTAAAAAACTTGGTGAAGCGTGTTATGGCATTTGAGATGTCTTCGCTCTCACTAATTCTGAAGGCATCCTAGGATTCCTCCAGCATTCTCTACTTTGTTCCCTTTACTTGCTTTTTGTTTTCATGAGTAATATTTAGGTTATCCCATTTCTCCTTGGCAGTATTGTAGGCACTATGTAAGTTTAATTCATTAATGAAAAGAGTACAGAAAAACATGTTTATGGCCTTGTCGTTTAATTGCTCTAACTTTTTTTCTCTGGGTAGCCATACATTCTTTGCCTTCGGCAAAACTACTCCATTTTCAACCTTTGTGGGTGCAGAATAGCCATTTCTTACAATCTCTTAAACATTAGAATCATGGGATCTCATGAAGTATCTTATTCTTGTTTTCCATTGCAAGTAATTTCCGCCCTTGAACAGTGGAGGGCAATTTACAGAATTTCCTTCATTAAAACATGTCCCCTAAGGAATTTCCAATTATTTTTGCTTGTGGTAGCACCTCACCCAGCTTCTTCATCTCTTTAATAATCTTGCTGAAGCGTGTTATGGCATTTGAGATGTCTTCGTTCTCACTAATTCTGAAGGCATCATAGGATTCCTTCAACATTCTCTACTTTGTTCCCTTTACTTGCTTTCTGTTTTAATGAGTAATTTTTAGGTTATCCCACTTCTCCTTAGGAGTATTGCAGGCACTATGTCTGTTTAATTCATTAATGAAAATAGTACAGAAAAACATGTTTATGGCCTTCTCATTTAATTGTTGTAACCTCTTTTCTCTGGTAGCCATACATTCGTTGCCTTCGGCACAATTACTCCATTTTCAACCTTTGTGGTTGCAGATTAGCCATTTCTTACAATATCCAATCATCAGAATCATGGGATCTCATGAAGTATCTTATTGTTGTTTTCCAGTGCACGTAATTTCGGTCCTTGAATAGTGGAGGGCGATTCACAGAATTTCTTTCATCAAACATGTCCCCTAAGGAATTTCCCAATTGTTTTTGCTTGTGGGAGCACCTCACCCAGCTTCTTCATCTCTTTAATAATCTTGGTGAAGCGTGTTATGGCATCTGAGATGTCTTCGTTCTCACTAATTCTGAAGGCAACATAGGATTCCTCCAGCATTCTCTACTTTGTTCCCTTTACTTGCTTTCTGTTTTCATGAGTAATTTTTAGGTTATCCCACTTCTCCTTGGGAGTATTGCAGGCACTGTGTCTGTTTAATTCATTAATGAAAAGAGTACAGAAAAACAAGTTTATGGCCTTCTCATTTAATTATTGTAACCTCTTTTCTCTGGTAGCCATACATTTTTTGCCTTCGGCACAATTACTCCATTTTTAACCTTTGTGGGTGCAGATTAGCCATTTCTTACAATATCCAAAACATCAAAATCATGGGATCTCATGAAGTATCTTATTTTTGTTTTCCAGTGCAAGTAATTTCGGTCCTTGAAAAGTGGAGGGCGATTCACAGAATTTCTTTCACCAAACATGTCCCCTAAGGAATTTCCCAATTGTTTTTGCTTGTTGGAGCACCTCACCCAGCTTCTTCATCTCTTTTATAATCTTGGTGAAGCGTGTTTTGGCAGCTGAGATGTCTTCGTTCTCACTAATTCTGAAGGCAACATAAGGTTCCTCCATCATTCTCTACTTCATTTTCTTTACTCGCTTTTTGTCTTCATGAGTAACTTCCACGTTATCCCATTTCTCCTTGCAGGCACTATGTCTGTTTAATTCATTAATAAAAGAGTACAGAAAAGCATGTTTATGGCCTTGTCATTTAATTGCTCTAACTTCTTTTCTCTGGGTAGCCATACATTCTTCGTCTTCGGCATAACTACTCCATTTTCAACCTTTGTTGGTGCAGAATAGCCATTTCTTACAATCTCTTAAGCATCAGAATCATGAGATCTCATGAAGTATCTTATTATTGTTTTCCATTGCAAGTAATTTCCGCCCTTGAACAGTGGAGGGCGATTCACAGAATTTCCTTCATTAAAACATGTCCCCTAAGGAATTTCCCAATTATTTTTGCTTGTGGTAGCACCTCACCCAGCTTCTTCATCTCTTTAATAATCTTGGTGAAGCGTGTTATGGCATTTGAGATGTCTTCGTTCTCACTAATTCTGGAGGCATCATAGGATTCCTCCAGCATTCTCTACTTTGTTCCCTTTACTTGCTTTGTGTTTTCATGAGTAATTTTTAGGTTGTCCCACTTCTCCTTGGGAGTATTGCAGGCACTATGTCTGTTTAATTCATTAATGAAAATAGTACAGAAAAACATGTTTATGGCCTTCTCATTTAATTGTTGTAACCTCTTTTCTCTGGTAGCCATACATTCTTTGCCTTCGGCACAATTACTCCATTTTCAACCTTTGTGGTTGCAGAATAGCCATTTGTTACAATATCCAAAACATCAGAATCATGGGATCTCATGAAGTATCTTACTGTTGTTTTCCAGTACACGTAATTTCGGTCCTTGAATAGTGGAGGGCGATTCACAGAATTTCTTTCATCAAACATGTCCCCTATGGAATTTCCCAAATGTTTTTGCTTGTGGGAGCACCTCACCCAGCTTCTTCATCTCTTTAATAATCTTGGTGAAGCGTGTTATGGCATCTGAGATGTCTTCGTTCTCACTAATTCTGAAGGCAACATAGGGTTCTTTCATCATTCTCTACTTCGTTTTTTTACTCGCTTTTTGTCTTCATGAGTAACTTCTACGTTATCCCATTTCTCCTTGGCAGTATTGCAGGCACTATGTATGTTTAATTCATTAATGAATAGAGTACAGAAAAGCGTGTTTATGGCCTTGTCATTTAATTGCTTTAACTTCTTTTCTCGGGGTAGCCATACATTCTTTGCCTTCGGCGTAACTACTCCATTTTCAACCTTTGTGAGCCATTTCTTACAATCTCTTAAACATCAAAATCATGGGATCTCATGAAGTATCTTATTCTTATTTTCCATTGCAAGTAATTTCCGCCCCTGAACAGTGGAGGGCAATTCACGAAATTTCCTTAATGAAACATGTCCCCAAAGGAATTTCCCAATTGTTTTTTCTTGTGGTAGCACCTCACCCAGCTTCTTAATCTCTTTAATAATCTTGGTGAAGCGTGTTATGGCATTTGAGATGTCTTCGTTCTCACTAATTCTAAAGGCATCATAGAATTCCTCCAGCATTCTCTACTTTGTTCCCTTTACTTGCTTTTTGTCTTCATGAGTAACTTCTTTGTTATCCCATTTCTCCTTAGCAGTATTGCAGGCACTGTGTATGTTTAATTCATTAATGAAAAGAGTAAAGAAAAACATGTTTACGGCCTTCTCATTTAATTGTTGTAACCTCTTTTCTCTGGTAGCCATACATTCTTTGCCTTCGGCACAATTACTCCATTTTCAACCTTTGTGGTTGCAGATTAGCCATTTCTTACAATATCCAAAACATCAGAATCATGGGATCTCATGAAGTATCTTATTTTTGTTTTCCAGTGCACGTAATTTCGGTCCTTGAATAGTGGAGGGCGATTCACATAATTTCCTTCATCAAACATGTCCCCTATGGAATTTCCCAATTGTTTGTGCTTGTGGGAGCACCTCACCCAGCTTCTTCATCTCTTTAATAATCTTGGTGAAGCGTGTTATGGCATCTGAGATGTCTTCGTTCTCACTAATTCTGAAGGCAACATAAGGTTCTTCCATCATTCTCTACTTCGTTTTCTTTTCTCGCTTTTTGTCTTCATGAGTAACTTCTACGTTATCCCATTTCTCATTAGCAGTATTGCAGGCACCATGTATGTTTAATTCATTAATGAAAAGAGTACAGAAAAGCATGTTTATGGCCTTGTCATTTAATTGCTCTAACTTTTTTTCTCTGGGTAGCCATACATTCTTTTGCCTTCGGCGTAACTACTCCATTTTCAACCTTTGTGAGCCATTTCTTACAATCTCTTAAACATCAAAATCATGAGATCTCATGAAGTATCTTATTCTTATTTTCCATTGCAAGTAATTTCCGCCCTTGAACAGTGGAGGGCGATTCACAGAATTTCTTTCATCAAACATGTCTCCTAAGGAATTTCCCAATTGTTTTTGCTTGTGGGAACACCTCACCCAGCTTCTTCATCTCTTTAATAATCTTGGTGAAGCGTGTTATGGCATCTGAGATGTCTTCGTTCTCACTAATTCTGAAGGCAACATAGGGTTCCCCCATCATTCTCTACTTCGTTTTCTTTACTCGCTTTTTGTCTTCATGTGTAACTTCTACGTTATCCCATTTCTCCTTGGCAGTATCGCAGGCACTACGTATGTTTAATTCACTAATGAAAAGAGTACAGAAAAGCATGTTTATGGCCTTGTCATTTAATTGCTCTAACTTCTTTTCTCAAGGTAGCCATACATTCTTTGCCTTCGACATAACTACTCCATTTTCAACCTTTGTGGGTGCAGAATAGCCATTTCTTACAATCTCTTAAACATTATAATCATGGGATCTCAGGAAGTATCTTATTCTTGTTTTACAGTGCAAGTAATTTCCGCCCTTGAATAGTGGAGGGCGATTCATAGAATTTCCTTCATCAAACATGTCCCCTAAGGAATTTTCAAATTGTTTTTGCTTGTGGGAGCACCTCACCCAGCTTCTTCATCTCTTTAATAATCTTGGTGAAGCGTGTTATGGCATCTGAGATGTCTTCGTTCTCACTAATTCTGAAGGCAACATAGGATTCCTCCATCATTCTCTACTTCATTTTCTTTACTTGTTTTTTGTCTTCATGAGTAACTTCTACGTTATCCCATTTCTCCTTGGCAGTATTGCAGGCACTATGTATGTTTATTTCCTTAATGAAAAGAGTACAGAAAAGCATGTTTATGGCCTTGTCATTTAATTGCTCTAACTCCTTTTCTCTCGGTTGCCATACATTCCTTGCCTTCGACATAACTACTCCATTTTCAACCTTTTTTGGGCACAAAATAGCCATTTCTTACAATCTCTTAAACATCAAAATCATGGGATCTCATGAAGTATCTTATTCTTATTTTCCATTGCAAGTAATTTCCGCCCCTGAACAGTGGAGGGCGATTCACAGAATTTCCTTCATGAAACATGTCCCCTAAGGAATTTCCCAATTGTTTTTGCTTGTGGTAGCACCTCACCCAGCTTCTTCATCTCTTTAATAATCTTGGTGAAGCGTGTTATGGCATTTGAGATGTCTTCGTTCTCACTAATTCTGAAGGCATCATAGGATTCCTCCAGCATTCTCTACTTTGTTCCCCTTACTTGCTTTCTGTTTTCATGAGTAATTTTTAGGTTATCCCACTTCTCCTTGGGAGTATTGCAGGCACTATTTCTGTTTAATTCAGTAATGAAAAGAGTACAAAAAAACATGTTTATGGCCTTCTCATTTAATTGTTGTAACCTCTTTTCTCTGGTAGCCATACATTTTTTACCTTTGGCACAATTACTCCATTTTCAACCTTTGTGGGTGCAGATTAGTCATTTCTTACAATATCCGAAACATCAGAATCTTGGGATCTCATGAAGTATCTTATTCTTGTTTTCCAGTGCAAGCAATTTCGGTCCTTGAATAGTAGAGGGCGATTCACAGAATTTCTTTCATCAAACATGTCCCTTAAGGAATTTTCCAATTGTTTTTGCTTGTGGTAGCACCTCACCCAGCTTCTTAATCTTTTTAATAATCTTGGTGAAGCGTGTTATGGCATTTGAGATGTCTTCGTTCTCACTAATTCTGAAGGCATCATAGGATTCCTCCAGCATTCTCTACTTTGTTCCCTTTACTTACTTTCTGTTTTTATGAGTAATTTTTAGGTTATCCCATTTCTCCTTGGCAGTATTGCAGGCACTATGTCTGTTTAATTCATTAATGAAAAGAGTACAGAAAGACATGTTTATGGCCTTCTCATTTAATTGTTGTAACCTCTTTTCTCTGGTAGCCATACATTCTTTACCTTCGGCACAATTACTTCATTTTCAACCTTTGTGGGTGCAGAATAGCCATTTCGTACAATCTCTTAAACATCAGAATCATGGGATCTCATGAAGTATCTTATTATTGTTTTCCATTGCAAGTAATTTCCGCCCTTGAACAGTGGAGGGCGATTCACAGAATTTCCTTCATGAAACATGTCCCCTAAGGAAATTCCCAATTGTTTTTGCTTGTGCTAGTACCTCACCCAGCTTCTTCATCTCTTTAATAATCATGGTGAAGCGTGTTATGGCATTTGAGATGTCTTCGTTCTCACTATTTCTGAAGGCATCATAGGATTCCTCCAGCATTCTCTACTTTGTTCCCTTTACTTGCTTTTTGTTTTCATGAGTAATATTTAGGTTATCCCATTTCTCCTTCGCAGTATTGCAGACACTATGTAAGTTTAATTCATTAATGAAAAGAGTACAGAAAAACATGTTTATGGCCTTGTCATTTAATTGCTCTAACTTTTTTTCTCTAGGTAGCCATAGATTCTTTGCCTTCGGTATAACTACTCCATTTTCAACCTTTGTGGGTGCAGAATAGCCATTTCTTACAATCTCTTAAACATCAGAATCATGGGATCTCATGAAGTATCTTATTCTTGTTTTCCATTGCAAGTAATTTCCGCCCTTGAACAGTGGAGGGCGATTCACAGAATTTCCTTCATTAAAACATGTGCCCTAAGGAATTTCCCAATTGTTTTTGCTAGTGGTAGCACCTTACCAAGCTTCTTCATCTCTTTAATAATCTTGGTGAAGCGTGTTATGGCATTTGAGATGTCTTCGTTCTCACTAATTCTGAAGGCATCAAAGGATTCCTCCAGCATTCTCTACTTTGTTCCCTTTACTTGCTTTCTGTTTTCATTAGTAATTTTTAGGTTATCCCACTTCTCCTTGGTAGTATTGCAGGCACTATGTCTGTTTAATTCATTAATGAAAAGAGTACAGGAAAACATGTTTATGGCCTTCTCATTTAATTATTGTAACCTCTTTTCTCTGGTAGCCATGCATTTTTTGCCTTCGGCACAATTACTCCATTTTTAACCTTTGTGGCTGCAGATTAGCCATTTCTTACAATATCCAAACCATCAGAATCATGGGATCTCATGAAGTATCTTATTTTTGTTTTCCAGTGCAAGTAATTTCGGTCCTTGAAAAGTGGAGGGCGATTCACAGAATTTCTTTCACCAAACATGTCCCCTAAGGAATTTCCCAATTGTTTTTGCTTGTTAGAGCACCTCACCCAGCTTCTTCATCTCTTTAATAATCTTGGTGAAGCGTGTTTTGGCATCTGAGATGTCTTCGTTCTCACTAATTCGGAAGGCAACATAAGGTTCCTCCATCATTCTCTACTTCATTTTCTTTACTCGCTTTTTGTCTTCATGAGTAAATTCTACGTTATCCTATTCCTCCTTGGAAGTATTGCAGGCACTATGTCTGTTTAATTCATTAATAAAAAGAGTACAGAAAAGCATGTTTATGGCCTTGTCATTTAATTGCTCTAACTTCTTTTCTCTGGTAGCCATACATTCTTTGCCTTCGGCATAACTACTCCATTTTCAACCTTTGTGGGTGCAGAATAGCCATTTCTTACAATCTCTTAAACATCAGAATCATGGGATCTCATGAAGTATCTTATTATTGTTTTCCATTGCAAGTAATTTCCGCCCGTGAACAGTGGAGGGCGATTCACAGAATTTCCTTCATGAAACATGTCCCCTAAGGAATTTCCCAATTGTTTTTGCTTGTTGGAGCACCTCACCCAGCTTCTTCATCTCTTTAATAATCTTGGTGAAGCGTGTTATGGCATTTGAGATGTCTTCGTTCTCACTAATTTTGAAGGCATCATAGGATTCCTCCAGTATTCTCTACTTTGTTCCCTTTACTTGCTTTTTGTTTTCATGAGTAATATTTAGGTTATCGCATTTCTCCTTGGCAGTATTGTAGGCACTATGTAAGTTTAATTCATTAATGAAAAGAGTACAGAAAAACATGTTTATGGCCTTGTCGATTAATTGCTCTAAATTTTTTTTCTCTGGGTAGCCATACATTCTTTGCCTTCGGCATAACTACTCCATTTTCAACCTTTGTGGGTGCAGAATAGCCATTTCTTACAATCTCTTAGACATCAGAATCATGGGATCTCATGAAGTATCTTATTCTTGTTTTTCGTTGCAAGTAATTTCCGCCCTTGAACAGTGGAGGGTGATTCACAGAATTTCCTTCATTAAAACATGTCCCCTAAGGAATTTTCCAATTATTTTTGCTTGTGGTAGCACCTCACCCAGCTTCTTCATCTCTTTAATAATCTTGGTGAAGCGTGTTATGGCATTTGAGATGTCTTCGTTCTCACTAATTCTGAAGGCATCATAGGATTCCTCCGGCATTCTCTACTTTGTTCCCTTTACTTGCTTTCTGTTTTCATGAGTAATTTTTAGGTTATCCCACTTCTCCTTGGGAGTATTGCAGGCACTATGTCTGTTTAATTCATTAATGAAAATAGTACAGAAAAACATGTTTATGGCCTTCTCATTTAATTGTTGTAACCTCTTTTCTCTGGTAGCCATACATTCTTTGCCTTCGGCACAATTACTCCATTTTCAACCTTTGTGGTTGCAGATTAGCCATTTCTTACAATATCCAAAACATCAGAATCATGGGGATCTCATGAAGTATCTTATTGTTGTTTTCCAGTGCACGTAATTTCGGTCCTTGAATAGTGGAGGGCGATTCACATAATTTCTTTCATCGAACATGTCCCCTAAGGAATTTTCCAATTATTTTTGCTTGTGGGAGCACCTCACCCAGCTTCTTCATCTCTTTAATAATCTTGGTGAAGCGTGTTATGGCGTCTGAGATGTCTTCGTTCTCACTAATTCTGAAGGCAACATAGGGTTCTTCCATCATTCTCTACTTCGTTTTCTTTACTCGTTTTTTGTCTTCATGAGTAACTTCAACGTTATCCCATTTCTCCTTGACAGTATTGCAGGCACTATGTATGTTTAATTCATTAATGAAAAGAGTACAGAAAAGCATGTTTATGGCCTTGTCGTTTAATTGCTCAAACTTCTTTTCTCTGGGTAGCCATACATTCTTTGCCTTCGGCGTAACTACTCCATTTTCAACCTTTGAGAGCCATTTCTTACAATCTCTTAAACATCAAAATCACGAGATCTCATGAAGTACCTTATTCTTTTTTTCCATTGCAAGTAATTTCCGCCCTTTAACAGTGGAGGGCAATTCACAAAATTTCCTTTATGAAACATGTCCCCTAAGGAATTTCCCAATTGTTTTTGCTTGTGGTAGCACCTCACCTAGCTTCTTCATCTCTTTAATAATCTTGGTGAAGCGTGTTATGGCATTTGAGATGTCTTCGTTCTCACTAATTCTGAAGGCATCATAGGATTCCTCCAGCATTCTCTACTTTGTTCCCTTTACTTGATTTCTGTTTTCATGAGTAATTTTTAGGTTATCCCATTTCTCCTTGGCAGTATTGCGAGCACTATGTCTATTTAATTCATTAATGAAAAGAGTAAAGAAAAACATGTTTATGGCCTTCTCATTTAATTGTTGTTACCTCTTTTCTCTGGTAGCCATACATCTTTGCCTTCGACACAATTACTCCATTTTCAACCGTTGTGGGTGTATATTAGCCATTTCTTACAATCTCTTAAACATCAAAATCATGGGATCTCATGAAGTATCTTATTCTTGTTTTCCGTTGCAAGTAATTTCCTCCCTTGAACAGTGGAGGGCGATTCACAGAATTTCCTTCATTAAAACATGTCCCCTAAGGAATTTCCCAATTATTTTTGCTTGTGGTAGCACCTCGCCCAGCTTCTTAATCTCTTTAATAATCTTGGTGAAGCGTGTTATGGCATTTGAGATGTCTTCGTTGTTTCTAATTCTGAAGGCATCATAGGATTCCTCCAGCATTCTCTACTTTGTTCCCTTTACTTGCTTTCTATTTTCATGAATAATTTTTAGGTTATCCCACTTCTCCTTGGGAGTATCGCAGGCGCTATGTCTGTTTAATTCATTAATGAAAATAGTACAGAAAAACATGTTTATGGCCTTCTCATTTAATTGTTGTAACCTCTTTTCTCTGGTAGCCATACATTCTTTGCCTTCGGCACAATTACTCCATTTTCAACCTTTGTGGTTGCAGATTAGCCATTTCTTACAATATCCAAAACATCAGAATCATGGGATCTCATGAAGTATCTTATTGTTGTTTTCCAGTGCACGTAATTTCGGTCCTTGAATAGTTGAGGGCGATTCACAGAATTTCTTTCATCAAACGTGTCCCCTAAGGAATTTCCCAAATGTTTTTGCTTGTGGGAGCACCTCACCCAGCTTCTTCATCTCTTTAATAATCTTGGTGAAGCGTGATATGGCATCTGAGATGTCTTCGTTCTCACTAATTCTGAAGGCAACATAGGGTTCTTCCATCATTCTCTACTTCGTTTTCTTTACTCGCTTTTTGTCTTCATGAGTAACTTCTACGTTATCCCATTTCTCCTTGACAGTATTGCAGGCACTATGTATGTTTAATTCATTAATGAAAAGAGTACAGAAAAGCATGTTTATGGCCTTGTCGTTTAATTGCTCAAACTTCTTTTCTCTGGGTAGCCATACATTCTTTGCCTTCGGCGTAACTACTCCATTTTCAACCTTTGTGAGCCATTTCTTACAATCTCTTAAACATCAAAATCATGAGATCTCATGAAGTATCTTATTCTTATTTTCCATTGCAAGTAATTTCCGCCCTTGAACAGTGGAGGGCAATTCACAAAATTTCCTTTATGGAACATGTCCCCTAAGGAATTTTCCAATTGTTTTTGCTTGTGGTAGCACCTCACCCAGCTTTTTCATCTCTTTAATAATCTTGGTGAAGCGTGTTATGGCATCTGAGATGTCTTCGTTCTCACTAATTCTGAAGGGAACATAGGGTTCCTCCATCATTCTCTAGTTCGTTTTCTTTACTCGCTTTTTGTCTTCATGTGTAACTTCTACGTTATCCCATTTCTCCTTGGCAGTATTGCAGGCACTACGTATGTTTAATTCATTAATGAAAAGAGTACAGAAAAGCATGTTTATGGCCTTGTCATTTAATTGCTCTAACTTCTTTTCTCTGGGTAGCCATACATTCTTTGCTAACTACTCCATTTTCAACCTTTGTGAGCCATTTCTTACAATCTCTTAAACATCAAAATCATGAGATCTCATGAAGTATCTTATTCTTATTTTCCATTGCAAGTAATTTCCGCCCTTGAACAGTGGAGGGCAATTCACAAAATTTCCTTTATGGAAGATGTCCCCTAAGGAATTTCCCAATTGTTTTTGCTTGTGGTAGCACCTCACCCAGCTTCTTCATCTCTTTAATAATCTTGGTGAAGCGTGTTATGGCATCTGAGATGTCTTCGTTCTCACTAATTCTGAAGGCAACATAGGATTCCTCCATCATTCTTTACTTCGTTTTCTTTACTTGCTTTTTGTCTTCATGAGTAACTTCTACGTTATCCCATTTCCCTTTGGCAGTATTGCAGGCACTATGTATGTTTATTTCCTTAATGAAAAGAGTACAGAAAAGAATGTTTATGGCCTTGTCATTTAATTGCTCTAACTTCTTTTCTCTGGGTAGCCATACATTCTTTGCCTTCGGCATAACTTCTCCATTTTCAACCTTTTTTCGGCGCAGAATAGCCATTTCTCACAATCTCTTAAACATCAAAATCATGGGATCTCATGAAGTATCTTATTCTTATTTTCCATTGCAAGTAATTTCCGCCCTTGAACAGTGGAGGCCGATTCACAGAATTTCCTTCATGAAACCTGTCCCCTAAGGAATTTCCCAATTGTTTTTGCTTGTGGTAGCACCTCACCCATCTTCTTCATCTCTTTAATAATCTTGGTGAAGCGTGTTATGGCATTTGAGATGTCTTCGTTCTCACTAATTCTGATGGCATCATAGGATTCCTCCAGCATTCTCTACTTTGTTCCCTTTACTTGCTTTCTGTTTTCATGAGTAATTTTTAGGTTATCCCACTTCTCCTTGGGAGTATTGCAGGCACTATGTCTGTTTAATTCATTAATGAAAAGGTTAAAGAAAAACATGTTTATGGCCTTCTCATTTAATTGTTGTAACCTCTTTTCTCTGGTAGCCATACATTCTTTGCCTTCGGCACAATTACTCCATTTTCAACCTTTGTGGTTGCAGATTAGCCATTTCTTACAATATCCAAAACATCAGAATCATGGGATCCCATCAAGTATCTTATTCTTGTTTTCCAGTGCAAGTAATTTCGGTCATTGAAAAGTGGAGGGCGATTCACAAAATTTCTTTCATCAAACATGTCCCCTAAGGAATTTCCCAATTGTTTTTGCTTGTGGGAGCACCTCACCCAGCTTCTTCATCTCTTTAATAATCTTGGTGAAGCGTGTTATGGCATTTGAGATGTCTTCGTTCTCACTAATTCTGAAGGCATCACAAGATTCCTCCAGCATTCTCTACTTTGTTCCCTTTACTTGCTTTCTGTTTTCATGAGTAATTTTTAGGTTATCCCACTTCTCCTTGGGAGTATTGCAGGCACTATGTAAGTTTAATTCATTAATGAAAAGAGTACAGAAAAACATGTTTATGGCCTTGTCATTTAATTGTTCTAACTTCTTTTCACTGGGTAGCCATACATTCTTCGTCTTCGGCATAACTACTCCATTTTCAACCTTTGTGAGCCATTTCTTACAATCTCTTAAACATCAAAATCATGAGATCTCATGAAGTATCTTATTCTTATTTTCCATTGCAAGTAATTTCTGCCCTTGAACAGTGGAGGGCGATTCACAGAATTTCCTTCCTGAAACATGTCCCCTAAGGAATTTCCCAATTGTTTTTGCTTGTGCTAGCACCTCACCCAGCTTCTTCATCTCTTTAATAATCTTGGTGAAGCGTGTTATGGCATTTGAGATGTCTTCGTTCTCACTAATTCTGAAGGCATCATAGGATTCCTCCAGCATTCTCTACTTTGTTCCCTTTACTTGATTTCTGTTTTCATGAGTAATTTTTAGGTTATCCCATTTCTCCTTGGCAGTATTGCGAGCACTATGTCTATTTAATTCATTAATGAAAAGAGTAAAGAAAAACATGTTTATGGCCTTCTCATTTAATTGTTGTTACCTCTTTTCTCTGGTAGCCATACATCTTTGCCTTCGACACAATTACTCCATTTTCAACCGTTGTGGGTGTATATTAGCCATTTCTTACAATCTCTTAAACATTATAATCATGGGATCTCATGAAGTATCTTATTCTTGTTTTGCAGTGCAAGTAATTTCCGCCCTTGAACAGTGGAGGCGATTCACATAATTTCCTTCATCAAACATGTCCCCTAAGGAATTTCCAAATTGTTTTTGCTTGTGATAGCACCTCACCCAGCTTCTTCATCTCTTTAATAATCTTGGTGAAGCGTGTTATGGCATCTGAGATGTCTTCGTTCTCACTAATTCTGAAGGCAACATAGGATTCCTCCATCATTCTCTACTTCGTTTTCTTTACTTGCTTTCTGTCTTCATGAGCAACTTCTACGTTATCCCATTTCTCCTTGGCAGTATTGCAGGCACTATGTATGTTTATTTCCTTAATGAAAAGAGTACAGAAAAGCTTGTTTATGGCCTTGTCATTTAATTGCTCTAACTCCTTTTCTCTCGGTAGCCATACATTCTTTGCCTTCGGCATAACTACTCCATTTTCAACCTTTTTTGGGCACAAAATAGCCACTTCTTACAATCTCTTGGTGAAGCGTGTTATGGCATTTGAGATGTCTTCGTTCTCACTAATTCTGATGGCATCATAGGATTCCTCCAGCATTCTCTACTTTGTTCCCTTTACTTGCTTTCTGTTTTCATGAGTAATTTTTAGGTTATCCCACTTCTCCTTGGGAGTATTGCAGGCACTATGTCTGTTTAATTCATTAATGAAAAGGTTAAAGAAAAACATGTTTATGGCTTTCTCATTTAATTGTTGTAACCTCTTTTCTCTGGTAGCCATACATTCTTTGCCTTCGGCACAATTACTCCATTTTCAACCTTTGTGGTTGCAGATTAGCCATTTCTTACAATATCCAAAACATCAGAATCATGGGATCCCATCAAGTATCTTATTCTTGTTTTCCAGTGCAAGTAATTTCGGTCATTGAAAAGTGGAGGGCGATTCACAAAATTTCTTTCATCAAACATGTCCCCTAAGGAATTTCCCAATTGTTTTTGCTTGTGGGAGCACCTCACCCAGCTTCTTCATCTCTTTAATAATCTTGGTGAAGCGTGTTATGGCATTTGAGATGTCTTCGTTCTCACTAATTCTGAAGGCATCACAAGATTCCTCCAGCATTCTCTACTTTGTTCCCTTTACTTGCTTTCTGTTTTCATGAGTAATTTTTAGGTTATCCCACTTCTCCTTGGGAGTATTGCAGGCACTATGTAAGTTTAATTCATTAATGAAAAGAGTACAGAAAAACATGTTTATGGCCTTGTCATTTAATTGCTCTAACTTCTTTTCACTGGGTAGCCATACATTCTTCGTCTTCGGCATAACTACTCCATTTTCAACCTTTGTGAGCCATTTCTTACAATCTCTTAAACATCAAAATCATGAGATCTCATGAAGTATCTTATTCTTATTTTCCATTGCAAGTAATTTCTGCCCTTGAACAGTGGAGGGCGATTCACAGAATTTCCTTCCTGAAACATGTCCCCTAAGGAATTTCCCAATTGTTTTTGCTTGTGCTAGCACCTCACCCAGCTTCTTCATCTCTTTAATAATCTTGGTGAAGCGTGTTATGGCATTTGAGATGTCTTCCTTCTCACTAATTCTGAAGGCATCATAGGATTCCTCCAGCATTCTCTACTTTGTTCCCTTTACTTGCTTTTTGTTTTTATAAGTAATATTTAGGTTATCCCATTTCTCCTTGGCAGTATTGTAGGCACTATGTAAGTTTAATTCATTAATGAAAAGAGTACAGAAAAACATGTTTATGGCCTTGTCATTTAATTGCTCTAACTTCTTTTCACTGGGTAGCCATACATTCTTCGTCTTCGGCATAACTACTCCATTTTCAACCTTTGTGAGCCATTTCTTACAATCTCTTAAACATCAAAATCATGAGATCTCATGAAGTATCTTATTCTTATTTTCCATTGCAAGTAATTTCTGCCCTTGAACAGTGGAGGGCGATTCACAGAATTTCCTTCCTGAAACATGTCCCCTAAGGAATTTCCCAATTGTTTTTGCTTGTGCTAGCACCTCACCCAGCTTCTTCATCTCTTTAATAATCTTGGTGAAGCGTGTTATGGCATTTGAGATGTCTTCCTTCTCACTAATTCTGAAGGCATCATAGGATTCCTCCAGCATTCTCTACTTTGTTCCCTTTACTTGCTTTTTGTTTTTATAAGTAATATTTAGGTTATCCCATTTCTCCTTGGCAGTATTGTAGGCACTATGTAAGTTTAATTCATTAATGAAAAGAGTACAGAAAAACATGTTTATGGCCTTGTCGTTTAATTGCTCTCACTTTTTTTCTCTTGGTAGCCATACATTCTTTGCCTTCGGCATAACTACTCCATTTTCAACCTTTGTGGGTGCAGAATAGCCATTTATTACAATCTCTTAAACATCAGAATCATGGGATCTCATGAAGTATCTTATTCTTGTTTTCCATTGCAAGTAATTTCCGCCCTTGAACAGTGGAGGCGATTCACAGAATTTCCTTCATTAAAACATGTCCCCTAAGGAATTTCTCAATTATTTTTGCTTGTGGTAGCACCTCACCCAGCTTCTTCATCTCTTTAATTATCTTGGGGAAGCGTGTTATGGCACTTGAGTTGTCTTCGTTCTCACTAATTCTGAAGGCATCATAGGATTCCTCCAGCATTCTCTACTTTGATCCCTTTACTTGCTTTCTATTTTCATGAGTAATTTTTAGGTTATCCCACTTCTCCTTAGGAGTATTGCAGGCAGTATGTCTGTTTAATTCATTAATGAAAGTAGTACAAAAAAACATGTTTATGGCCTTCTCATTTAATTGTTGTAACCTCTTTTCTCTGGTAGCCATACATTCTTTGCCTTCGGCACAATTACACCATTTTCAACCTTTGTGGTTGCAGATTAGCCATTTCTTACAATATCCAAAACATTAGAATCATGGGATCTCATGAAGTATCTTATTGTTGTTTTCCAGTGCAAGTAATTTCGGTCGTTGAATAGTGGAGGGCGATTCACAGAATTTCTTTCATCAAACATGTCTTCTAAGGAATTTCCCAATTGTTTTTGCTTGTTGGAGCACCTCACCCAGCTTCTTCATCTCTTTAATAATCTTGGTGAAGCGTGTTTTGGCATTTGAGATGTCTTCGTTCTCACTAATTCTGAAGGCAAAATAGGGTTCCTCCATCATTCTCTACTTCGTTTTCTTTACTCGCTTTTTGTCTTCATGAGTAACTTCTACGTTATCCCATTTCTCCTTGGAAGTATTGCAGGCACTATGTTTGTTTAATTCATTAATAAAAAAAGTACAGAAAAGCATGTTTATGGCCTTGTCATTTAATTGCTCTAACTTCTTTTCTCTGGGTAGCCATACATTCTTTGCCTTCGGCGTAACTACTCCATTTTCAACCTTTGTGAGCCATTTCTTACAATCTCTTAAACATCAAAATCATGAGATCTCATGAAGTATCTTATTCTTATTTTCCATTGCAAGTAATTTCCGCCCTTGAACAGTGGAGGGCAATACACAAAATTTCCTTTATGGAACATGTCCCCTAAGGAATTTCCCAATTGTTTTTGCTTGTGGTAGCACCTCACCCAGCTTCTTCATCTCTTTAATAATCTTGGTGAAGCGTGTTATGGCATCTGAGATGTCTTCGTTCTCACTAATTCTGAAGGCAACATAGGATTCCTCCATCATTCTTTACTTCGTTTTCTTTACTTGCTTTTTGTCTTCATGAGTAACTTCTACGTTATACCATTTCTCCTTGGCAGTATTGCAGGCACTACGTATGTTTAATTCATTAATGAAAAGAGTACAGAAAAGCATGTTTATGGCCTTGTCATTTAATTGCTCTAACTTCTTTTCTCTGGGTAGCCATACATTATTTGCCTTCGGCGTAACTACTCCATTTTCAACCTTTGTGAGCCATTTCTTACAATCTCTTAAACATCAAAATCATGAGATCTCATGAAGTATCTTATTCTTATTTTCCATTGCAAGTAATTTCCGCCCTTGAACAGTGGAGGGCAATTCACAAAATTTCCTTTATGGAACATGTCCCCTAAGGAATTTCCCAATTGTTTTTGCTTGTGGTAGCACCTCACCCAGCTTCTTCATCTCTTTAATAATCTTGGTGAAGCGTGTTATGGCATCTGAGATGTCTTCGTTCTCACTAATTCTGAAGGCAACATAGGATTCCTCCATCATTCTTTACTTCGTTTTCTTTACTTGCTTTTTGTCTTCATGAGTAACTTCTACGTTATACCATTTCTCCTTGGCAGTATTGCTGGCACTATGTATGTTTATTTCCTTAATGAAAAGAGTACAGAAAAGCATGTTTATGGCCTTGTCGTTTAATTGCTCTCACTTTTTTTCTCTTGGTAGCCATACATTCTTTGCCTTCGGCATAACTACTCCATTTTCAACCTTTGTGGGTGCAGAAGAGCCACTTCTTACAATCTCTTAAACATCAAAATCATGGGATCTCATGAAGTATCTTGTTCTTATTTTCCATTGCAAGTAATTTCCGCCCTTGAACAGTGGAGGGCGATTCACAGAATTTCCTTCATGAAACATGTCCCCTAAGGAATTTCCCAATTGTTTTTGCTTGTGGTAGCACCTCACCCAGCTTCTTCATCTCTTTCATAATCTTGGTGAAGCGTGTTATGGCATTTGAGATGCCTTCGTTCTCATTAATTTTGAAGGCAACATAGGGTTCCTCCATCATTCTCTACTTCGTTTTCCTTACTCGCTTTTTGTCTTCATGAGTAACTTCTACGTTATCCCATTTCTCCTAGGCAGTATTGCTGGCACTATGTATGTTTAATTCAATAATGAAAACAGTACAGAAAAGCATGTTTATGGCCTTGTCATTTAATTGCTCTAACTTCTTTTCTCTGGGTAGCCATACATTCTTTGCCTTCGGCATAACTACTCCATTTTCAACCTTTGTGGGTGCAGAATAGCCATTTCTTACACTTTCTTAAACATCATAATCATGGGATCTCATGAAGTATCTTATTCTTGTTTTACAGTGCAAGTAATTTCCCCCCTTGAACAGTGGAGGGCGATCAACAGAATTTCGTTCGTCAAACATGTCCCCTAAGGAATTTCCAAATTGTTTTTGCTTGTGGGAGCACCTCACCCAGCTTCTTCATCTCTTTAATAATCTTGGTGAAGCGTGTTATGGCATCTGAGATGTCTTCGTTCTCACTAATTCTGAAGGCAACATAGGATTCCTCCATCATTCTCTACTTCGTTTTCTTTAATTGCTTTTTGTCTTCATGAGTAACTTTTACGTTATCCCATTTCCCTTTGGCAGTATTGCAGGCACTATGTATGTTTATTTCCTTAATGAAAAGAGTACAGAAAAGCATGTTTATGGCCTTGTCATTTAATTGCTCTAACTTCTTTTCTCTGGGTAGCCATACATTCTTTGCTTTCGGCATAACTACTCCATTTTCAACCTTTTTTGGGCGCAGAATAGCCATTTCTCACAATCTCTTAAACATCAAAATCATGGGATCTCATGAAGTATCTTATTCTTATTTTCCATTGCAAGTAATTTTCGCCCTTGAACAGTGGAGGCCGATTCACAGAATTTCCTTCATGAAACCAGTCCCCTAAGGAATTTCCCAATTGTTTTTGCTTGTGGTATCACCTCACCCAGCTTCTTCATCTCTTTAATAATCTTGGTGAAGCGTGTTATGGCATTTGAGATGTCTTCGTTCTTACTAATTTTGAAGGCATCATAGGATTCCTCCAGCATTCTCTACTTTGTTCCCTTTACTTGCTTTCTGTTTTCATGAGTAATTTTTAGGTTATCCCACTTCTCCTTGGGAGTATTGCAGGCACCATGTCTGTTTAATTCATTAATGAAAAGAGTAAAGAAAAACATGTTTATGGCCTTCTCATTTAATTGCTGTAACCTCTTTTCTCTGGCAGCCATACATTCTTTGCCTTCGGCACAATTACTCCATTTTCAACCTTTGTGGTTGCAGATTAGCCATTTCTTACAATATCCAAAACATCAGAATCATGGGATCCCATGAAGTATCTTATTCTTGTTTTCCAGTGCAAGTAATTTCGGTCCTTGAAAAGTGGAGGGCGATTTACAAAATTTCTTTCATCAAACATGTCCCCTAAGGAATTTTCCAATTGTTTTTGCTTGTGGGAGCACCTCACCCAGCTTCTTCATCTCTTTAATAATCTTGGTGAAGCGTGTTATGGCATTTGAGATGTCTTCGTTCTCACTAATTCTGAAGGCATCACAAGATTCCTCCAGCATTCTCTACTTTGTTCCCTTTACTTGCTTTCTATTTTCATGAGTAATTTTTAGGTTATCCCACTTCTCCTTGGGAGTATTGCAGGCACTATGTCTGTTTAATTCATTAATGAAAAGAGTAAAGAAAAACATGTTTATGGCCTTCTAATTTAATTTTTGTAACCTCTTTTCTCTGGTAGCCATACATTCTTTGCCTTTGACACAATTACTCCATTTTCAACCGTTGTGGGTGCATATTATCCATTTCTTACAATATCCAAAACGTTAGAATCATGGGATCTCATGAAGTATGTTATTCTTGTTTTCCAGTGCAAGTAATTTCGGTCCTTGAATAGTGGAGGGCGATTCACAAAATTTCTTTCATCAAACATGTCTCCAAAGGAATTTCCCAAATGTTTTTGCTTGTGGGAGCACCTCACCCAGCTTCTTCATCTCTTTAATAATATTGGTGAAGCGTGTTATGGCATCTGAGATGTCTTCGTTCTCACTAATTCTGAAGGCAACATAGGGTTCCTCCATCATTCTCTACTTCGTTTTCTTTACTCGCTTTTTGTCTTCATGAGTAACTTCTACGTTATCCCATTTCTCCTTGGCAGTATTGCAGGCACTATGTATGTTTAATTCATCAATCAAAAGAGTACAGAAAAACATGTTTATGGCCTTGTCATTTAATTGCTCTAACTTCTTTTCTCTGGGTAGCCATACATTCTTTGCCTTCGGCGTAACTACTCTATTTTCAACCTTTGTGAGCCATTTCTTACAATCTCTTAAACATCAAAATCATGAGATCTCATGAAGTATCTTATTCTTATTTTCCATTGCAAGTAATTTCCACCCTTGAACAGTGGAGGGCAATTCACAAAATTTCCTTTATGAAACATGTCCCCTAAGGAATTTCCCAATTGTTTTTGCTTGTGGTAGCACCTCACCCAGCTTCTTCATCTCTTTAATAATCTTGGTGAAGCGTGTTATGGCATTTGAGATGTCTTCGTTCTCACTAATTCTGAAGGCATCATAGGATTCCTCCAGCATTCTCTACTTTGTTCCCGTTACTTGCTTTCTGTTTTCATGAGTAATTTTTAGGTTATCCCATTTCTCCTTGGCAGTATTGCGAGCACTATGTTTATTTAATTCATTAATGAAAAGAGTAAAGAGAAACATGTTTATGGCCTTCTCATTTAATTGTTGTAACCTCTTTTCTCTGGTAGCCATACATTCTTTGCCTTCGACACAATTACTCCATTTTCAACCGTTGTGGGTGCATATTAGCCATTTCTTACAATATCCAAAACATCAGAATCATGGGATCTCATGAAGTATGTAATTCTTGTTTTCCAGTGCAAGTAATTTCGGTCCTTGAATAGTGGAGGGCGATTCACAGAATTTCTTTCATCAAACATGTCTCCTAAGGAATTTCCCAATTGTTTTTGCTTGTTGGAGCACCTCACCCAGCTTCTTCATCTCTTTAATAATCTTGGTGAAGCGTGTTTTGGCATTTGAGATGTCTTCGTTCTCACTAATTCTGAAGGCATCATAGGATTCCTCCAGCATTCTCTACTTTGTTCCCTTTACTTGCTTTCTGTTTTCATGAGTAATTTTTAGGTTATCCCACTTCTCCTTAGGAGTATTGCAGGCACTATGTCTGTTTAATTCATTAATGAAAATAGTACAGAAAAACATGTTTATGGCCTTCTCATTTAATTGTTGTAACCTCTTTTCTCTGGTAGCCATACATTCTTTGCCTTCGGCACAATTACACCATTTTCAACCTTTGTGGTTGCAGATTAGCCATTTCTTACAATATCCAAAACATTAGAATCATGGGATCTCATGAAGTATCTTATTGTTGTTTTCCAGTGCAAGTAATTTCGGTCGTTGAATAGTGGAGGGCGATTCACAGAATTTCTTTCATCAAACATGTCTCCTAAGGAATTTCCCAATTGTTTTTGCTTGTTGGAGCACCTCACCCAGCTTCTTCATCTCTTTAATAATCTTGGTGAAGCGTGTTTTGGCATTTGAGATGTCTTCGTTCTCACTAATTCTGAAGGCAACATAGGGTTCCTCCATCATTCTCTACTTCGTTTTCTTTACTCGCTTTTTATCTTCATGAGTAACTTCTACGTTATCCCATTTCTCCTTGGAAGTATTGCAGGCACTATGTTTGTTTAATTCATTAATAAAAAGAGTATAGAAAAGCATGTTTATGGCCTTGTCATTTAATTGCTCTAACTTCTTTTCTCTGGGTAGCCATACATTCTTCGTCTTCGGCATAACTACTCCATTTTCAACCTTTGTGAGCCATTTCTTACAATCTCTTAAACATCAAAACCATGAGATCTCGTGAAGTATGTTATTCTTATTTTACATTGCAAGTAATTTCCGCCCTTGAACAGTGGAGGGCAATTCACAAAATTTCCTTTATGAAACATGTCCCCTAAGGAATTTCCCAATTGTTTTTGCTTGTTCTAGCACCTCACCAAGCTTCTTCATCTCTTTAATAATCTTGGTGAAGCGTGTTATGGCAGTTGAGATGTCTTCGTTCTCACTAATTCTGAAGGCATCATAGGATTCCTCCAGCATTCTCTACTTTGTTCCCTTTACTTGCTTTCTGTTTTCATGGGTAATTTTTAGGTTATCCCATTTCTCCTTGGCAGTATTGCGAGCACTATGTCTATTTAATTCATTAATGAAAAGAGTAAAGAAAAACATGTTTATGGCCTTCTCATTTAATTGTTGTAACCTTTTTTCTCTGGTAGCCATACATTCTTTGCCTTCGACACAATTACTCCATTTTCAACCGTTGTGGGTGCATATTAGCCATTTCTTACAATATCCAAAACGTTAGAATCATGGGATCTCATGAAGTATGTTATTCTTGTTTTCCAGTGCAAGTAATTTCGGTCCTTGAATAGTGGAGGGCGATTCACAAAATTTCTTTCATCAAACATGTCTCCTAAGGAATTTCCCAAATGTTTTTGCTTGTGGGAGCACCTCACCCAGCTTCTTCATCTCTTTAATAATCTTGGTGAAGCGTGTTATGGCATCTGAGATGTCTTCGTTCTCACTAATTCTGAAGGCAACATAGGGTTCCTCCATCATTCTCTACTTCGTTTTCTTTACTCGCCTTTTGTCTTCATGAGTAACTTCTACGTTATCCCATTTCTCCTTGGCAGTATTGCAGGCACTATGTATGTTTAATTCATCAATCAAAAGAGTACAGAAAAACATGTTTATGGCCTTGTCATTTAATTGCTCTAACTTCTTTTCTCTGGGTAGCCATACATTCTTTGCCTTCGGCGTAACTACTCCATTTTCAACCTTTGTGAGCCATTTCTTACAATCTCTTAAACATCAAAATCATGAGATCTCATGAAGTATCTTATTCTTATTTTCCATTGCAAGTAATTTCCACCCTTGAACAGTGGAGGGCAATTCACAAAATTTCCTTTATGAAACATGTCCCCTAAGGAATTTCCCAATTGTTTTTGCTTGTGGTAGCACCTCACCCAGCTTCTTCATCTCTTTAATAATCTTGGTGAAGCGTGTTATGGCATTTGAGATGTCTTCGTTCTCACTAATTCTGAAGGCATCATAGGATTCCTCCAGCATTCTCTACTTTGTTCCCTTTACTTGCTTTCTGTTTTCATGAGTAATTTTTAGGTTATCCCATTTCTCTTTGGCAGTATTGCGACCACTATGTCTATTTAATTCATTAATGAAAAGAGTAAAGAGAAACATGTTTATGGCCTTCTCATTTAATTGTTGTAACCTCTTTTCTCTGGTAGCCATACATTCTTTGCCTTCGACACAATTACTCCATTTTCAACCGTTGTGGGTGCATATTAGCCATTTCTTACAATATCCAAAACGTCAGAATCATGGGATCTCATGAAGTATGTAATTCTTGTTTTCCAGTGCAAGTAATTTCGGTCCTTGAATAGTGGAGGGCGATTCACAGAATTTCTTTCATCAAATATGTCTCCTAAGGAATTTCCCAATTGTTTTTGCTTGTGGGAGCACCGCACCCAGCTTCTTCATCTCTTTAATAATCTTGGTGAAGCGTGTTATGGCATCTGAGATGTCTTCGTTCACACTAATTCTGAAGGCAACATAGGGTTCTTCCATCATTCTCTACTTCGTTTTGTTTACTCGCTTTTTGTCTTCATGTCTAACTTCTACGTTATCCCATTTCTCCTTGGCAGTATTGCAGGCACTATGTATGTTTAATTCATTAATGAAAAGAGTACAGAAAAGCATGTTTATGGCCTTGTCATTTAATTGCTCTAACTTCTTTTCTCTGGGTAGCCATACATTCTTTGCCTTCGGCGTAACTACTCCATTTTCAACCTTTGTGAGCCATTTCTTACAATCTCTTAAACATCAAAATCATGGGATCTCATGAAGTATCTTATTCTTATTTTCCATTCAAGTAATTTCCGCCCTTGAACAGTGGAGGGCGATTCACAGAATTTCCTTCATGAAACATGTCCCCTAAGGAAATTCCCAATTGTTTTTGCTTGTGGTAGCACCTCACCCAACTTCTTCATCTCTTTAATAATCTTGGTGAAGCGTGTTATGGCATTTGAGATGTCTTCGTTCTTATTAATTTTGAAGGCAACATAGGGTTCCTCCATCATTCTCTACTTCGTTTTCCTTACTCGCTTTTTGTCTTCATGAGTAACTTCTACGTTATCCCATTTCTCCTTGGCAGTATTGCAGGCACTATGTATGTTTAATTCAATAATGAAAAGTGTACAGAAAAGCATGTTTATGGCCTTGTCATTTAATTGTTGTAACCTCTTTTCTCTGGGTAGCCATACATTCTTTGCCTTCGGCATAACTACTCCTTTTTCAACCTTTGTGGGTGTAGAATAACCATTTCTTACACTTTCTTAAACATCATAATCATGGGATCTCATGAAGTATCTTATTCTTGTTTTACAGTGCAAGTAATTTCCGCCCTTGAACAGTGGAGGGCGATTCACAGAATTTCTTTCATCAAACATGTCCCCTAAGGAATTTCCCAATTGTTTTTGCTTGTGGGAGCACCTCACCCAGCTTCTTCATCTCTTTAATAATCTTGGTGAAGCATGTTATGGCATTTGAGATGTCTTCGTTCTCACTAATTCTGAAGGCATCATAGGATTCCTCCAGCATTCTCTACTTTGTTCCCTTTACTTGCTTTCTGTTTTCATGAGTAATTTTTAGGTTATCCCACTTCTCCTTGGGAGTATTGCAGGCACTATGTCTGTTTAATTCATTAATGAAAAGAGTACAGAAAAACATGTTTATGGCCTTCTCATTTAATTATTGTATCCTCTTTTCTCTGGTAGCCATACATTTTTTTCCTTCGGCAGAATTACTCCACTTTTAACCTTTGTGGGTGCAGATTAGCCATTTCTTACAATATCCAAAACATAAGAATCATGGGATCTCATGAAGTATCTTATTCTTGTTTTCCAGTGCAAGTAATTTCGGTCCTTGAATAGTGGAGGGCGATTCACAAAATTTCTTTCATCAAACATGTCCCCTAAGGAATTTCCCAATTGTTTTTGCTTGTTGGAGCACCTCACCCAGCTTCTTCATCTCTTTAATAATCTTGGTGAAGCGTGTTTTGGCATCTGAGATGTCTTCGTTCTCACTAATTCTGAAGGCAACATAGGGTTCCTCCATCATTCTCTACTTCATTTTCTTTACTCGCATTTTGTCTTCAAGAGTAACTGCTACGTTATCCCATTTCTCCTTGGAAGTATTGCAGGCACCATGTCTGCTTAATTCATTAATAAAAAGAGTACAGAAAAGCATGTTTATGGCCTTGTCATTTAATTGCTCTAACTTCTTTTCTCTGGGTAGCCATACATTCTTCGTCTTCGGCATAACTACTCCATTCTCAACCTTTGTGGGTGCAGAATAGCCATTTCTTACAATCACTTAAACATCAGAATCATGGGATCTCATGAAGTATCTTATTATTGTTTTCCATTGCAAGTAATTTCCGCCCTTGAACAGTGGAGGGCGATTCACAGAATTTCCTTCATGAAACATGTCCCCTAAGGAATTTCCCAATTGTTTTTGCTTGTGCTAGCACCTCACCCAGCTTCTTCATCTCTTTAATAATCTTGGTGAAGCGTGTTATGGCATTTGAGATGTCTTCGTTCTCACTAATTCTGAAGGCATCATAGGATTCCTCCAGCATTCTCTACTTTGTCCCCTTTACTTGCTTTTTGTTTTCATTAGTAATATTTAGGTTATCCCATTTCTCCTTGGCAGTATTGGAGGCACTATGTAAGTTTAATTCATTAATGAAAAGAGTACAGAAAAACATGTTTATGGCTTCTCATTTAATTGTTGTAACCTCTTTTCTCTGGTAGCCATCCATTCTTTGCCTTCGACACAATTACTCCATTTTCGACCGTTGTGGGTGCATATTAGCCATTTCTCCTTGGCAGTATTGCAGGCACTATGTATGTTTATTTCCTTAATGAAAAGAGTACAGAAAAGCATGTTTATGGCCTTGTCATTTAATTGCACTAACTCCTTTTCTCTCGGTAGCCATACATTCTTTGCCTTCGGCATAACTACTCCATTTTCAACCTTTTTTGGGCACAAAATAGCCATTCCTTACAATCTCTTAAACATCAAATTCATGGGATCTCATGAAGTATCTTATTCTTATTTTCCATTGCAAGTAATTTCCGCCCTTGAACAGTCGAGGGCGATCCACAGAATTTCCTTCATGAAACATGTCCCTTAAGGAATTTCCCAATTGTTTTTGCTTGTGGTAGCACCTCACCCAGCTTCTTCATCTCTTTAATAATCTTGGTGAAGCGTGTTATGGCATTTGAGATGTCTTCGTTCTTACTAATTCTGAAGGCATCATAGGATTCCTCCAGAATTCTCTACTTTGTTCCCTTTACTTGCTTTCTATTTTCATGAGTAATTTTTAGGTTATCCCACTTCTCCTTGGGAGTATTGCAGGCACTATGTCTGTTTAATTCATTAATGAAAAGAGTAAAGAAAAACATGTTTATGGCCTTCTCATTTAATTGTTGTAACCTCTTTTCTCTGGTAGCCATACATTCTTTGCCTTCGCACAATTACTCCATTTTCAACCTTTGTGGTTGCAGATTAGCCATTTCTTACAATATCCAAAACATCAGAATCATGGGATCCCATGAAGTATCTTATTCTTGTTTTCCAGTGCAAGTAATTTCAGTCCTTGAATAGTGGAGGGCAATTCACAAAATTTCTTTCATCAAACATGTCCCCTAAGGAATTTCCCAATTGTTTTTGCTTGTGGGAGCACCTCACCCAGCTTCTTCATCTCTTTAATAATCTTGGTGAAGCGTGTTATGGCATCTGAGATGTCTTCGTTCTCACTAATACTGAAGGCAACATAGGATTCCTCCATCATTCTCTACTTCGTTTTCTTTAATTGCTTTTTGTCTTCAGGAGTAACTTGTACGTTATCCCATTTCCCTTTGGCAGTATTGCAGGCACTATGTATGTTTATTTCCTTAATGAAAAGAGTACAGAAAAGCATGTTTATGGCCTTGTCATTTAATTGCTCTAACTTCTTTTCTCTGGGTAGCCATACATTCTTTGCCTTCGGCATAACTACTCCATTTTCAACCTTTTTTGGGCGCAGAATAGCCATTTCTCACAATCTCTTAAACATCAAAATCATGGGATCTCATGAAGTATCTTATTCTTATTTTCCATTGCAAGTAATTTCCGCCCTTGAACAGTGGAGGCCGATTCACAGAATTTCCTTCATGAAACATGTCCCCAAAGGAATTTCCCAATTGTTTTTGCTTGTGGTATCACCTCACCCAGCTTCTTCATCTCTTTAATAATCTTGGTGAAGCGTGTTATGGCATTTGAGATGTCTTCGTTCTTACTAATTCTGAAGGCATCATAGGATTCCTCCAGCATTCTCTACTTTGTTCCCTTTACTTGCTTTCTGTTTTCACGAGTAATTTTTAGGTTATCCCACTTCTCCTTGGGAGTATTGCAGGCACTATGTCTGTTTAATTCATTAATGAAAAGAGTAAAGAAAAACATGTTTATGGCCTTTCATTTAATTGTTGTAACCTCTTTTCTCTGGTAGCCATACATTCTTTGCCTTCGGCACAATTACTCCATTTTCAACCTTTGTGGTTGCAGATTAGCCATTTCTTACAATATCCAAAACATCAGAATCATGGGATCCCATGAAGTATCTTATTCTTGTTTTCCAGTGCAAGTAATTTCGGTCCTTGAATAGTGGAGGGCAATTCACAAAATTTCTTTCATCAAACATGTCCCCTAAGGAATTTCCCAATTGTTTTTGCTTGTGGGAGCACCTCACCCAGCTTCTTCATCTCTTTAATAATCATGGTGAAGCGTGTTATGGCATCTGAGATGTCCTCGTTCTCACTAATTCTGAAGGCAACATAGGGTTCTTCCATCATTCTCTACTTCGTTTTCTTTACTCGCTTTTTGTCTTCATGTCTAACTTCTACGTTATCCCATTTCTCCTTGGCAGTATTGCAGGCACTATGTATGTTTAATTCATTAATGAAAAGAGTACAGAAAAGCATGTTTATGGCCTTGTCATTTAATTGCTCTAACTTCTTTTCTCTCGGTAGCCGTACATTCTTTGCCTTCGGCGTAACTACTCCATTTTCAACCTTTGTGAGCCATTTCTTACAATCTCTTAAACATCAAAATCATGGGATCTCATGAAGTATCTTATTCTTATTTTTCATTGCAAGTAATTTCCGCCCTTGAACAGTGGAGGGCGATTCACAAAATTTTCTTCATGAAACATGTCCCCTAAGGAATTTCCCAATTGTTTTTGCTTGTGGTAGCACCTCACCCATCTTCTTCATCTCTTTAATAATCTTGGTGAAGCGTGTTTTGGCATTTGAGATGTCTTCGTTCTCACTAATTCTGAAGGCAAAATAGGGTTCCTCCATCATTCTCTACTTCGTTTTCTTTACTCGCTTTTCGTCTTCATGAGTAACTTCTACGTTATCCCATTTCTCCTTGGCAGTATTGCAGGCACTATGTATGTTTAATTCATTAATGAAAAGAGTACAGAAAAGCATGTTTATGGCCTTGTCATTTAATTGCTCTAACTTCTTTTCTCTGGGTAGCCATAAATTCTTTGCCTTCAGCATAACTAGTCCATTTTCAACCTTTTTTGGCCGCAGAATAGCCATTTCTTACAAAATCTTAAACATCAGAATCATGGGATCTCATTAAGTATCTTATTCTTATTTTCCATTGCAAGTAATTTTCGCCCTTGAACAGTGGAGGGCGATTCACAGAATTTCTTTCATGAAACATGACCCCTAAGGAATTTCCCAATTGTTTTTGCTTGTGGTAGCACCTCACCCATCTTCTTCATCTCTTTAATAATCTTGGTGAAGCGTGTTATGGCATTTGAGATGTCTTCGTTCTCACTAATTCTGATGGCAGCGTAGGATTCCTCCAGCATTCTCTACTTTGTTCCCTTTACTTGCTTTCTATTTTCATGAGTAATTTTTAGGTTATCCCACTTCTCCTTGGGAGTATTGCAGGCACTATGTCTGTTTAATTCATTAATGAAAAGGTTAAAGAAAAACATGTTTATGGCCTTCTCATTTAATTGTTGTAACCTCTTTTCTCTGGTAGCCATACATTCTTTGCCTTCGGCACAATTACTCCATTTTGAACCTTTGTGGTTGCAGATTTGCCATTTCTTACAATACCCAAAACATCATAATCATGGGATCCCATGAAGTATCTTATTCTTGTTTTCCAGTGCAGGTAATTTCGGTCCTTGAATAGTGGAGGGCGATTCACAGAATCTCTTTCATCAAACATGTCCCCTAAGGAATTTCCCAATTGTTTTTGCTTGTGGGAGCACCTCACCCAGCTTCTTCATCTCTTTAATAATCTTGGTGAAGCGTGTTATGGCATTTGAGATGTCTTCGTTCTCACTAATTCTGATGGCATCATAGGATTCCTCCAGCATTCTCTACTTTGTTCCCTTTACATGCTTTCTGTTTTCATGAGTAATTTTTAGGTTATCCCACTTCTCCTTGGGAGTATTGCAGGCACTATGTCTGTTTAATTCATTAATGAAAAGAGTATAGAAAAACATGTTTATGGCCTTCTCATTTAATTTTTGTAACATCTTTTCTCTGGTAGCCATACATTTTTTGCCTTTGGCACAATTACTCCATTTTTAACCTTTGTGGGTGCAGATTAGCCATTTCTTACAATATCCAAAACATCAGAATCATGGGATCTCATGAAGTATCTTATTTTTGTTTTCCAGTGCAAGTAATTTCAGTCCTTGAAAAGTGGAGGGCGATTCACAGAATTTCTTTCACCAAACATGTCCCCTGAGGAATTTCCCAATTGTTTTTGCTTGTTGGAGCACCTCACCCAGCTTCTTCATCTCTTTAATAATCTTGGTGAAGCGTGTTTTGGCATCTGAGATGTCTTCGTTCTCACTAATTCTGAAGGCAACATAGGGTTCCTCCATCATTCTCTACTTCATTTTCTTTACTCGCTTTTTGTCTTCATGAGTAACTTCTACGTTATCCCATTTCTCCTTGGAAGTATTGCAGGCACTATGTCTGTTTAATTCATAAATAAAAAGAGTACAGAAAAGCATGTTTATGGCCTTGTCATTTAATTGCTCTAACTTCTTTTCTCTGGGTAGCCATACATTCTTCGTCTTCGGCATAACTACTCCATTTTCAACCTTTGTGGGTGCAGAATAGCCATTTCTTACAATCTCTTAAACATCAGAATGGTGGGATCTCATGAAGTATCTTATTATTGTTTTCAATTGCAAGTAATTTTCGCCCTTGAACCAGCCGATTGACAGAATTTCCTTCATGAAACATGTCCCCTAAGGAATTTCCCAATTGTTTTTGCTTGTGCTAGCACCTCACCCAGCTTCTTCATCTCTTTAATAATCTTGGTGAAGCGTGTTATGGCATTTGAGATGTCTTCGTTCTCACTAATTCTGAAGGCATCATAGGATTCCTCCAGCATTCTCTACTTTGTTCCCTTTACTTGCTTTCTGTTTTCATGAGTAATTTTTAGGTTATCCCACTTCTCCTTAGGAGTATTGCAGGCACTACGTCTGTTTAATTCATTAATGAAAATAGTACAGAAAAACATGTTTATGGCCTTCTCATTTAATTGTTGTAACCTCTTTTCTCTGGTAGCCATACATTCTTTGCCTTCGGCACAATTACTCCATTTTCAACCTTTGTGGCTGCAGATTAGCCATTTCTTACAATATCCAAAACATCAGAATCATGGGATCTCATGAAGTATCTTATTGTTGTTTTCCAGTGCAAGTAATTTCAGTCCTTGAATAGTGGAGGGCGATTCACAGAATTTCTTTCATCAAACATGTCCCCTAAGGAATTTCCCAATTGTTTTTGCTTGTGGGAGCACCTCACCCAGCTTCTTCATCTCTTTAATAATCTTGGTGAAGCGTGTTATGGCATCTGAGATGTCTTCGTTCTCACTAATTCTGAAGGCAACATAGGGTTCTTCCATCATTCTCTACTTCGTTTTCTTTACTCGCTTTTTGTCTTCATGAGTAACTTCTACGTTATCCCATTTCTCCTTGGCAGTATTGCAGGCACTATGTATGTTTAATTCATTAATGAAAAGAGTACAGAAAAGCATGTTTATGGCCTTGTCATTTCATTGCTCTAACTTCTTTTCTCTGTGTAGCCATACATTCTTTGCCTTCGGCGTAACTACTCCATTTTCAACCTTTGTGAGCCATTTCTTACAATCTCTTAAACATCAAAATCATGAGATCTCATGAAGTATTTTATTCTTATTTTCCATTGCAAGTAATTTCCGCCCTTGAACAGTGGAGGGCAATTCACAAAATTTCCTTTATAAAACATGTCCCCTAAGAAATTTCCCAATTATTTTTGCTTGTGGTAGCACCTCACCCAGCTTCTTCATCTCTTTAATAATCTTGGTGAAGCGTGTTATGGCATTTGAGATGTCTTCGTTTTCACTAATTCTGAAGGCGTCATAGGATTCCTCCAGCATTCTCTACTTTGTTCCCTTTACTTGCTTTCTGTTTTCATTAGTAATTTTTAGGTTATCCCAATTCTCCTTGGCAGTATTGCGAGCACTATGTCTATTTAATTCATTAATGAAAAGAGTAAAGAAAAACATGTTTATGGCCTTCTCATTTAATTGTTGTAACCTCTTTTCTCTGGTAGCCATACATTTTTTGCCTTCGGCACAATTACTCCATTTTCAACATTTGTGGGTGCAGATTAGCCATTTCTTACAATATCCAAAACATCATAATCATGGGATCCCATGAAGTATCTTATTCTTGTTTTCCAGTGCAAGTAATTTCCGCCCTTGAACAGTGGAGGGCGATTCACAGAATTTCTTTCATTAAACATGTCTCCTAAGGAATTTCCCAATTGTTTTTGCTTGTGGGAGCACCTCACCCAGCTTCTTCATCTCTTTAATAATCTTGGGGAAGCGTGTTATGGCATCTGAGATGTCTTCGTTCTCACTAATTCTGAAGGCAACATAGGGTTCCTCCATCATTTTCTACTTCGTTTTCTTTACTCGCTTTTTGTCTTCATGTGTAACTTCTACGTTAACCCATTTCTCCTTGGCAGTATTGCAGGCACTATGTATGTTTAATTCATTAATGAAAAGAGTACAGAAAATCATGTTTATGGCCTTGTCATTTAATTGCTCTAACTTCTTTTCTCTAGGTAGCCATACATTCTTTGCCTTCGGCATAACTACTCCATTTTCAACCTTTGTGGGTGCAGAATAGCCATTTCTTACAATCTCTTAAACATTATAATCATGGGATCTCATGAAGTATCTTATTCTTGTCTTACAGTGCAAGTAATTTCCGCCCTTGAACAGTGGAAGGCGATTCACAGAATTTCCTTCATCAAACATGTCTCCTAAGGAATTTCCAAATTGTTTTTGCTTGTGGGAGCACCTTACCCAGCTTCTTCATCTCTTTAATAATCTTGGGGAATCGTGTTATGGCATCTGAGATGTATTCGTTCTCACTAATTCTGAAGCCAACATAGGATTCCTCCATCATTCTCTACTTCGTTTTCTTTAATTGTTTTTTGTCTTCATGAGTAACTTTTACGTTATCCCATTTCCCTTTGGCAGTATTGCAGGCACTATGTATGTTTATTTCCTTAATGAAAAGAGTACAAAAAAGCATGTTTATGGCCTTGTCATTTAATTGCTCTAACTTCTTTTCTCTGGGTAGCCATACATTCTTTGCCTTCGGCATAACTACTCCATTTTTAACCTTTTTTGGGCGCAGAATAGCCATTTCTCACAATCTTTTAAACATCAAAATCATGTGATCTCATGAAGTATCTTATTCTTATTTTCCATTGCAAGTAATTTCCGCCCTTGAACAGTGGAGGCCGATTCACAGAATTTCCTTCACCAAACATGTCCCCTAAGGTTTTTGCTTGTGGTATCACCTCACCCAGCTTCTTCATCTCTTTAATAATCTTGGTGAAGCGTGTTATGGCATTTGAGATGTCTTCGTTCTCACTAATTCTGAAGGCATCATAGGATTCCTCCAGCATTCTCTACTTTGTTCCCTTTACTTGCTTTCTGTTTTCATGAGTAATTTTTAGGTTATCCCACTTCTCCTTGGGAGTATTGCAGGCACTATGTCTGTTTAATTCATTAATGAAAAGAGTAAAGAAAAACATGTTTATGGCCTTCTCATTTAATTGTTGTAACCTCTTTTCTCTGGTAGCCATACATTTTTTGCCTTCGGCACAATTACTCCATTTTCAACCTTTGTGGGTGCAGATTAGCCACTTCTTACAATATCCAAAACATCATAATCATGGGATCCCATGAAGTATCTTATTCTTGTTTTCCAGTGCAAGTAATTTTCGCCCTTGAACAGTGGAGGGCGATTCACAGAATTTCTTTCATTAAACATGTCTCCTAAGGAATTTCCCAATTGTTTTTGCTTGTGGGAGCACCTCACCCAGCTTCTTCATCTCTTTAATAATCTTGGGGAATCGTGTTATGGCATCTGAGATGTCTTCGTTCTCACTAATTCTGAAGGCAACATAGGATTCCTCCATCATTCTCTACTTCATTTTGTTTAATTGCTTTTTGTCTTCATGAGTAACTTTTACATTATCCCATTTCCCTTTGGCAGTATTGCAGGCACTATGTATGTTTATTTCCTTAATGAAAAGAGTACAGAAAAGCATGTTTATGGCCTTGTCATTTAATTGCTCTAACTTCTTTTCTCTGGGTAGCCATACATTCTTTGCCTTCGGCATAACTACTCCATTTTCAACCTTTTTTGGGCGCAGAATAGCCATTTCTCACAATCTCTTAAACATCAAAATCATGGGATCTCATGAAGTATCTTATTCTTATTTTCCATTGCAAGTAATTTCCGCCCTTGAACAGTGGAGGCCGATTCACAGAATTTCCTTCATGAAACATGTCCCCTAAGGAATTTTCCAATTGTTTTTGCTTGTGGTATCACCTCACCCTGCTTCTTCATCTCTTTAATAATCTTGGTGAAGCGTGTTATGGCATTTGAGATGTCTTCGTTCTTACTAATTCTGAAGGCATCATAGGATTCCTCCAGCATTCTCTACTTTGTTCCCTTTACTTGCTTTCTGTTTTCACGAGTAATTTTTAGGTTATCCCACTTCTCCTTGGGAGTATTGCAGGCACTATGTCTGTTTAATTCATTAATGAAAAGAGTAAAGAAAAACATGTTTATGGCCTTCTCATTTAATTGTTGTAACCTCTTTTCTCTGGTAGCCATACATTCTTTGCCTTCGGCACAATTACACCATTTTCAACCTTTGTGGTTGCAGATTAGCCATTTCTTAAAATATCCAAAACATCAGAATCATGGGATCCCATGAAGTATCTTATTCTTGTTTTCCAGTGCAAGTAATTTCGGTCCTTGAATAGTGGAGGGCGGTTCACAAAATTTCTTTCATCAAACATGTCCCCTAAGGAATTTCCCAATTGTTTTTGCTTGTGGGAGCACCTCACCCAGCTTCTTCATCTCTTTAATAATCTTGGTGAAGCGTGTTATGGCATCTGAGATGTCCTCGTTCTCACTAATTCTGAAGGCAACATAGGGTTCTTCCATCATTCTCTACTTCGTTTTCTTTACTCGCTTTTTGTCTTCATGTGTAACTTCTACGTTATCCCATTTCTCCTTGGCAGTATTGCAGGCACTATGTATGTTTAATTCATTAATGAAAAGAGTACAGAAAAGCATGTTTATGGCCTTGTCATTTAATTGCTCTAACTTCTTTTCTCTGGGTAGCCATACATTCTTTGCCTTCGGCGTAACCACTCCATTTTCAACCTTTGTGAGCCATTTCTTACAATCTCTTAAAAATCAAAATCATGGGATCTCATGAAGTATCTTATTCTTATTTTCCATTGCAAGTAATTTCCGCCCTTGAACAGTGGAGGGCGATTCACAAAATTTCCTTCATGAAACATGTCCCCTTAGGAATTTCCCAATTGTTTTTGCTTGTGGTGGCACCTCACCCATCTTCTTCATCTCTTTAATAATCTTGGTGAAGCGTGTTATGGCATTTGAGATGTCTTCGGTCTCACTAATTCTGAAGGCATCATAGGATTCCTCCAGCATTCTCTACTTTGTTCCCTTTACTTGCTTTCTGTTTTCATGAGTAATTTTTAGGTTATACCATTTCTCCTTGGCAGTCTTGCGAGCACTATGTCTGTTTAATTCATTATTGAAAAGAGTACAGAAAAACATGTTTATGGCCTTCTCATTTAATTGTTGTAACCTCTTTTCTCTGGTAGCCATACATTCTTTGCCTTCGGCACAATTACTCCATTTTCAACCTTTGTGGGTGCAGATTAGCTATTTCTTACAATATCCAAAACATCAGAATCATGGGATCTCATGAAGTATCTTATTCTTGTTTTCCAATCAAGTAATTTCTGTCCCTGAAAAGTGGAGAACGATCCACAGAATTTCTTTAATCAAACTTGTCCCCTAAGGAATTTCACAATTATTTTTGCTTGTGGGAGCACCTCTCCCAGCTTCTTCATCTCTTTAATAATCTTGGTGAAGCGTGTTATGCCATCTGAGATATCTTTGTTCTCACTAATTCTGAAGGCAACATAAGATTCCTCCATCACTCTCTACTGCGTTTTCTTTCCTTGCTTTTTGTCTTCTTGAGTAACTTCTACGATATCCCATTTCCCCTTGGCAGTATTGCAGGCACTATGTTTGTTTAATTCATTAATGAAAAGAGTATAGAAAAACATGTTTATGGCCTTCTCATTTAATTGTTGTAACCTCTTTTCTCTGGTAGCCATACATTCTTTGCCTTCGGCACCATTACTCCATTTTCAACCTTTGTGGTTGCAGATTAGCCATTTCTTACAATACCCAAAACATCATAATCATGGGATCCCATGAAGTATCTTATTCTTGTTTTCCAGTGCAAGTAATTTCGGTCCTTGAATAGTGGCGGGCGATTCACAGAATCTCTTTCATCAAACATGTCCCCTAAGGAACTTCCCAATTGTTTTTGCATGTGGGAGCACCTCACCCAACTTCTTCATCTCTTTAATAATCTTGGTGAAGCGTGTTATGGCATTTGAGATGTCTTCGTTCTCACTAATTCTGAAGGCATCATAGGATTCCTCCAGCATTCTCTACTTTGTTCCCTTTACTTGCTTTCTGTTTTCATGAGTAATTTTTAGGTTATCCCACTTCTCCTTGGGAGTATTGCAGGCACTATGTCTGTTTAATTCATTAATGAAAAGAGTACAGAAAAACATGTTTATGGCCTTCTCATTTAATTTTTGTAACATCTTTTCTCTGGTAGCCATACATTTTATGCCTTTGGCACAATTACTCCATTTTTAACCTTTGTGGGTGCAGATTAGCCAATTCTTACAATATCCAAAACATCAGAATCATGGGACCCCATGAAGTATCTTATTCTTGTTTTCCAGTGCAAGTAATTTCGGTCCTTGAATAGCGGAGGGCGATTCACAGAATTTCTTTCATCAAACATGTCCCCTAAGGAATTTGCCAATTGTTTTTGCTTGTGGGAGCACCACACCCAGCTTCTTCATCTCTTTAATAATCTTGGTGAAGCGTGTTATGGCATCTGAGATGTCTTCGTTCTCACTAATTCTGAAGGCATCATAGGATTCCTCCAGCATTCTCTACTTTGTTCCCTTTACTTGCTTTTTGTTTTCATCAGTAATATTTAGGTTATCCCATTTCTCCTTCGCAGTATTGCAGGCACTATGTCTGTTTAATTCATTAATGAAAAGAGTACAGAAAAACATGTTTATGGCCTTGTCATTTAATTGCTCTAACTTTTTTTCTCTGGGTAGCCATACATTCTTTGCCTTCGGCATAACTACTCCATTTTCAACCTTTGTGGGTGCAGAATAGCCATTTCTTACAATCTCTTAAACATCAGAATCATGGGATCTCATTAAGTATCTTATTTTTGTTTTCCAGTGCAAGTAATTTCGGTCCTTGAAAAGTGGAGGGCGATTCACAAAATTTCTTTCACCAAACATGTCCCCTAAGGAATTTCCCAATTGTTTTTGCTTGTGGGAGCACCTCACCCAGCTTCTTCATCTCTTTAATAATCTTGGTGAAGCGTGTTATGCCATCTGAGATGTCTTCGTTCTCACTAATTCTGAAGGCATCATAGGGTTCCTCTAGCATTCTCTACTCTGTTCCCTTTACTTGCTTTCTGTTTTCATGAGTAATTTTTAGGTTATCCCCCTTCTCCTTGGGAGTATTGCAGGCACTATGTCTGTTTAATTCATTAATGAAAATAGTACAGAAAAACATGTTTATGGCCTTCTCATTTAATTGTTCTAACCTCTTTTCTCTGGTAGCCATAAATTCTTTGCCTTCGGCACAATTACTTCATTTTCAACCTTTGTGGGTGCAGATTAGCCATTTCTTACAATATCCAAAACATCAGAATTATGGGATCTCATGAAGTATCTTATTCTTGTTTTCCAGTGAAAGTAATTTCGGTCCTTGAATAGTGGAGGGCGATTCACATAATTTCTTTCATCAAACATGTCCCCTAAGGAATTTGCCAATTGTTTTTGCTTGTGGGAGCACCGCACCCAGCTTCTTCATCTCTTTAATAATCTTGGTGAAGCGTGTTATGCCATCTGAGATGTCTTCGTTCTCACAAATACTGAAGGCAACATAGGGTTCCTTCATCATTCTCTACTTCGTTTTCTTTACTCCCTTTTTGTCTTCATGAGTAACTTCTACGTTATCCCATTTCTCCTTGGCAGTATTGCAGGCACTATGTTTATTTAATTCATTAATGAAAAGAGTACAGAAAAACATGTTTATGGCCTTGTCATTTAATTGCTCTAACTTCTTTTCTCTGGGTAGCCATACATTCTTCGTCTTCGGCATAACTACTCCATTTTCAACCTTTGTAGGAGCAGAATAGCCATTTCTTACAATCTCTTAAACATCAGAATCATGGGATCTCATGATGTATCTTATTATTGTTTTCCATTGCAAGTAATTTCCGCCCTTGAACAGTGGAGGGCGATTCATAGAATTTCCTTCATGAAACATGTCCCCTAAGGAATTTCCCAATTGTTTTTTCTTGTGGTACCACCTCACCCAGCTTCTTCATCTCTTTAATAATCTTGGTGAAGCGTGTTATGGCATTTGAGATGTCTTCGTTCTCACTAATTCTGAAGGCATCGTAGGATTCCTCCAGCATTCTCTTCTTTTTTCCCTTTACTTGCTTTTTGTTTTCATCAGTAATATTTAGGTTATCCCATTTCTCCTTGGCAGTATTGCAGGCACTATGTAAGTTTAATTCATTAATGAAAAGAGTACAGAAAAACATGTTTATGGCCTTGTCATTTAATTGCTCTAACTTTTTTTCTCTGGGTAGCCACACATTCTTTGCCTTCGGCATAACTACTCCATTTTCAACCTTTGTGGGTGCAGAATAGCCTTTTCTTACAATCTCTCAAACATCAGAATCATGGGATCTCATGAAGTATCTTATTCTTGTTTTCCATTGCAAGTAAATTCCGCCCTTGACCATTGGAGGGCGATTCACAGAATTTCCTTCATTAAAACATATCCCCTAAAGAATTTCCCAATTGTTTTTGCTTGTGGTAGCACCTCACCCAGCTTCTTCATCTCTTTAATAATCTTGGTGGAGCGTGTTATGGCATTTGAGATGTCTTCGTTCTCACTAATTCTGAAGGCATCATAGGATTCCTCCAGCATTCTCTACTTTGTTCCCTTTACTTGCTTTCTGTTTTCATGAGTAATTTTTAGGTTATCCCACTTCTCCTTGGGAGTATTGCAGGCACTATTTCTGTTTAATTCAGTAATGAAAAGAGTACAGAAAAACATGTTTATGGCCTTCTCATTTAATTGTTGTAACCTCTTTTCTCTGGTAGCCATAAATTCTTTGCCTTTGGCACAATTACTCCATTTTCAACCTTTGTGGGTGCAGATTAGCCATTTCTTACAATATCCGAAACATCAGAATCATGGGATCTCATGAAGTATCTTATTCTTGTTTTCCAGTGCAAGTAATTTTGGTCCTTGAATAGTGGAGGGCGATTCACAGAATTTCTTTCACCAAACATGTCCCTTAAGGAATTTCCCAATTGTTTTTGCTTGTGGTAGCACCTCACCCAGCTTCTTATTCTTTTTAATAATCTTGGTGAAGCGCGTTATGACATTTGAGATGTCTTCGTTCTCACTAATTCTGAAGGCATCATAGGATTCCTCCAGCATTCTCTACTTTGTTCCCTTTACTTTCTTTCTGTTTTAATGAGTAATTTTTAGGTTATCCCACTTCTCCTTGGCAGTATTGCAGGCACTATGTCTGTTTAATTCATTAATGAAAAGAGTACAGAAAAACATGTTTATGGCCTTGTCATTTAATTGCTCTAACTTTTTTTCTCTGGGTAGCCATACATTCTTTGCCTTCGGCATAACTACTCCATTTTCAACCTTTGTGGGTGCAGAATAGCCATTTCTTACAATCTCTTAAACATCAGAATCATGGGATCTCATTAAGTATCTTATTTTTGTTTTCCAGTGCAAGTAATTTCGGTCCTTGAAAAGTGGAGGGCGATTCACAAAATTTCTTTCACCAAACATGTCCCCTAAGGAATTTCCCAATTGTTTTTGCTTGTGGGAGCACCTCACCCAGCTTCTTCATCTCTTTAATAATCTTGGTGAAGCGTGTTATGGCATTTGAGATGTCTTCGTTCTCACTAATTCTGAAGGCATCATAGGATTCCTCCAGCATTCTCTACTTTGTTCCCTTTACTTGCTTTCTGTTTTCATGAGTAATTTTTAGGTTATCCCACTTCTCCTTGGGAGTATTGCAGGCACTATGTCTGTTTAATTCATTAATGAAAATAGTACAGAAAAACATGTTTATGCCCTTCTCATTTAATTGTTGTAACCTCTTTTCTCTGGTAGCCATACATTTTATGCCCTCGGCACAATTACTTCATTTTCAACCTTTGTGGGTGCAGATTAGCCATTTCTTACAATATCCAAAACATCAGAATTATGGGATCTCATGAAGTGTCTTATTCTTGTTTTCCAGTGCAAGTAATTTCGGTCCTTGAATAGTGGAGGGCGATTCACAGAATTTCTTTCATCAAACATGTCCCCTAAGGAATTTACCAATTGTTTTTGCTTGTGGGAGCACCGCACCCAGCTTCTTCATCTCTTTAATGATCTTGGTGAAGCGTGTTATGCCATCTGAGATGTCTTCGTTCTCACTTATACTGAAGGCAACATAGGGTTCCTCCATCATTCTCTACTTCGTTTTCTTTACTCCCTTTTTGTCTTCATGAGTAACATCTAGGTTATCCCATTTCTCGTTGGCAGTATTGCAGGCACTATGTTTATTTAATTCATTAATGAAAAGAGTACAGAAAAGCATGTTTATGGCCTTGTCATTTAATTGCTCTAACTTCTTTTCTCTGGTAGCCATACATTTTTTGCCTTCGGCACAATTACTCCATTTTCTACCTTTGTAGGTGCAGAATAGCCATTTCTTACAATATCCAAAACATCAGAATCATGGGATCTCATGAAGTATCTTATTTTTGTTTTCCAGTGCAAGTAATATCGGTCCTTGAAAAGTGGAGGGCGATTCACAGAATTTCTTTGACCAAACATGTCTCCTAAGGAATTTCACAATTGTTTTTGCTTGTGGGAGCACCTCACCCAGCTTCTTCATCTCTTTAATAATCTTGGTGAAGCGTATTATGCCATCTGAGATGTCTTCGTTCTCACTAATTCTGAAGGCAACATAGGATTCCTCCATCACTCTCTACTGCGTTTTCTTTCCTTGCTTTTTGTTTTCTTGAGTAACTTCTACGTTATCCCATTTCTCCATGGCAGTATTGCAGGCACGATGTAAGTTTAATTCATTAATGAAAAGAGTACAGAAAAACATGTTTATGGCCTTGTCATTTAATTGCTCTAACTTTTTTTCTCTGGGTAGCCACACATTCTTTGCCTTCGGCATAACTACTCCATTTTCAACCTTTGTGGGTGCAGAATAGCCTTTTCTTACAATCTCTTAAACATCAGAATCATGGGATCTCATGAAGTATCTTATTCTTATTTTCCATTGCAAGTAATTTCCGCCCTTGAATAGTGGAGGGCGATTCACAGAATTTCCTTCATGAAACATGTCCCCTAAGAAATTTCCCAATTGTTTTTGCTTGTGGTAGCACCTCACCCAGCTTCTTCACCTCTTTAATAATCTGGGTGAAGCGTGGTATGGCATTTGAGATGTCTTCGTTCTCACTAATTCTGAAGGCATCATAGGATTCCTCCAGCATTCTCTACTTTGTTCCCTTTACTTGCTTTTTGTTTTCATGAGTATTATTTAGTAACTTCCTTGTTATCCCATTTCTCCTTGGCAGTATTGCAGGCACTGTGTATGTTTAATTCATTAATGAAAAGAGTACAGAAAAACATGTTTATGGCCTTGTCATTTAATTGTTCTAACTTCTTTTCTCTGGTAGCCATGCATTCTTTGCCTTCGGCACAATTACATCATTTTAAACCTTTGTGGGTGCAGATTAGCCATTTCTTACAATATCCGAAACATCAGAATCATGGGATCCCATGAAGTATCTTATTCTTGTTTTCCAGTGCAAGTAATTTCTGTCCTTGAATAGTGGAGGGCGGTTCACAGAATTTCGTTCATCAAACATGTCCCCTAAGGAATTTGCCAATTGTTTTTGCTTGTGGGAGCACCTCACCCAGCTTCTTCATCTCTTTTATAATCTTGGTGAAGCGTGTTATGGCATCTGAGATGTCTTCGTTCTCACTAATTCTGAAGGCATCGTAGGACTCCTCCAGCATTCTGTACTTTGTTCCCTTTACTTGCTTTCTATTTTCATGAGTAATTTTTAGGTTATCCCATTTCTCCTTGGCAGCATTGCAGGCACTATGTATGTTTAATTCATTAATGAAAAGAGTACAGAAAAACATGTTTATGGCCTTGTCATTTAATTGCTCTAACTTCTTTTCTCTGGGTAGCCATACATTCTTTGCCTACGGCATAACTACTCCATTTTCAACCTTTGTGGGTGCAGAATAGCCATTTCTTACAATCTCTTAAACATCAGAATCATGGGATCTCACGAAGTATCTTATTATTGTTTTCCATTGCAAGTAATTTCCGCCCTTGAACAGTGGAGGGCCATTCACAGAATTTCCTTCACGAAACATGTCCCCTAAGGAATTTCCCAATTGTTTTTGCTTGTGGTAGCACCGCACCCAGCTTCTTCATCTCTTTAATAATCTTGGTGAAGCGTGTTATGGCATTTGAGATGTCTTCGTTCTCACTAATTCTGAAGGCATCATAGGATTCCTCCAGCATTCTCTATGTTGTTCCCTTTACTTGCTTTTTGTTTTCATGAGTAATATTTAGGTTATCCCATTTCTCCTTGGCAGTATTGCAGGCACTATGTAAGTTTAATTCATTAATGAAAAGAGTACAGAAAAACATGTTTATGGCCTTGTCATTTAATTGCTGTAACTTTTTTTCTCTGGGTAGCCATACATTCTTTGCCTTCGGCATAACTACTCCATTTTCAACCTTTGTGGGTGCAGAATAGCCATTTCTTACAATCTCTTAAACATCAGAATCATGGGATCTCATGAAGTATCTTATTCTTGTTTTCCATTGCAAGTAATTTCCGCCCTTGAACAGTGGAGGGCGATTCACAGAATTTCCTTCATTAAAACATGTCCCCTAAGGAATTTCCCAATTGTTTTTGCTAGTGGTAGCACATCACCAAGCTTCTTCAACTCTTTAATAATCTTGGTGAAGCATGTTATGGCATTTGAGATGTCTTCGTTCTCACTAATTCTGAAGGCATCATAGGATTCCTCCAGCATTCTCTACTTTGTTCCCTTTACTTGCTTTTTGTTTTCATGAGTATTATTTAGTAACTTCCTTGTTATCCCATTTCTCCTTGGCAGTATTGCAGGCACTGTGTATGTTTAATTCATTAATGAAAAGAGTACAGAAAAACATGTTTATGGCCTTCTCATTTAATTATTGTAACCTCTTTTCTCTGGTAGCCATACATTTTTTGCCTTCGGCACAATTACTCCATTTTAAGCCTTTGTGGGTGCAGATTAGCCATTTCTTACAATATCCAAAACATCAGAATCATGGGATCTCACGAAGTATCTTATTTTTGTTTTCCAGTGCAAGTAATTTCGGTCCTTGAAAAGTGGAGGGCGATTCACAAAATTTCTTTTACCAAACATTTCCCCTAAGGAATTTCCCAATTGTTTTTGCTTGTGGGAGCACCTCACCCAGCTTCTTTATCTCTTTAATAATCTTGGTGAAGCTTGTTATGCCATCTGTGATGTCTTCGTTCTCACTATTTCTGAAGGCATCATAGGATTCCTCCAGCATTCTCTACTTTGTTCCCTTTACTTACTTTCTGTTTTCATGAGTAATTTTGTGTTATCCCATTTCTCCTTGGCGGTATTGCAGGCACTATGTCTGTTTAATTCATTAATGAAAATAGTACAGAAAAACATGTTTATGGCCTTCTCATTGAATTGGTGTAACCTCTTTTCTCTGGTAGCCATACATTTTTTGCCTTCGGCACAATTACTTCATTTTCAACCTTTGTGGGTGCAGATTACCCATTTCTTACAATATCCCAAACATCAGAATTATGGGATCTCATGAAGTATCTTATTCTTGTTTTCCAGTGCAAGTAATTTCGGTCCTTGAATAGTGGAGGGCGATTCACATAATTTCTTTCATCAAACATGTCCCCTAAGGAATTTGCCAATTGTTTTTGCTTGTGGGAGCACCGCACCCAGCTTCTTCATCTCTTTAATAATCTTGGTGAAGCGTGTTATGCCATCTGAGATGTCTTTGTTCTCACTATTTCTGAAGGCATCATAGGATTCCTCCAGCATTCTCTACTTTGTTCCCTTTACTTGCTTTCTGTTTTCATGAGTAATTTTTTGGTTATCCCACTTCTCCTTGGGAGTATTGCAGGCACTATGTCTGTTTAATTCATTAATGAAAAGAGTACAGAAAAACATGTTTATGGCCTTCTCATTTAATTATTGTAACCTCTTTTCTCTGGTAGCCATACATTTTTTGCCTTCGGCACAATTACTCCATTTTCAACCTTTGTGGGTGCAGATTAGCCATTTCTTACAATATCCAAAACATCAGAATCATGGGATCTCACGAAGTATCTTATTATTGTTTTCCATTGCAAGTAATTTCCGCCCTTGAACAGTGGAGGGCGATTCACAGAATTTCCTTCATGAAACATGTCCCCTAAGGAATTTCCCAATTGTTTTTGCTTGTGGTAGCACCTCACCCAGCTTCTTCATCTCTTTAATAATCTTGGTGAAGCGTGTTATGGCATTTGAGATGTCTTCGTTCTCACTAATTCTGAAGGCATCATAGGATTCCTCCAGCATTCTCTATGTTGTTCCCTTTACTTGCTTTTTGTTTTCATGAGTAATATTTAGGTTATCCCATTTCTCCTTGGCAGTATTGCAGGCACTATGTAAGTTTAATTCATTAATGAAAAGAGTACAGAAAAACATGTTTATGGCCTTGTCATTTAATTGCTGTAACTTTTTTTCTCTGGGTAGCCATACATTCTTTGCCTTCGGCATAACTACTCCATTTTCAACCTTTGTGGGTGCAGAATAGCCATTTCTTACAATCTCTTAAACATCAGAATCATGGGATCTCATGAAGTATCTTATTCTTGTTTTCCATTGCAAGTAATTTTCGCCCTTGAACAGTGGAGGGCGATTCACAGAATTTCCTTCATTAAAACATGTCCCCTAAGGAATTTCCCAATTGTTTTTGCTAGTGGTAACACATCACCAAGCTTCTTCAACTCTTTAATAATCTTGGTGAAGCGTGTTATGGCATTTGAGATGTCTTCGTTCTCACTAATTCTGAAGGCATCGTAGGACTCCTCCAGCATTCTGTACTTTGTTCCCTTTACTTGCTTTCTATTTTCATGAGTAATTTTTAGGTTATCCCACTTCTCCTTGGGAGTATTGCAGGCACTATGTCTGTTTAATTCATTAATGAAAAGAGTACAGAAAAACATGTTTATGGCCTTCTCATTTAATTATTGTAACCTCTTTTCTCTGGTAGCCATACATTTTTTGCCTTCGGCACAATTACTCCATTTTCAGCCTTTGTGGGTGCAGATTAGCCATTTCTTACAATATCCAAAACATCAGAATCATGGGATCTCACGAAGTATCTTATTTTTGTTTTCCAGTGCAAGTAATTTCGGTCCTTGAAAAGTGGAGGGCGATTCACAAAATTTCTTTCACCAAACATTTCCCCTAAGGAATTTCCCAATTGTTTTTGCTTGTGGGAGCACCTCACCCAGCTTCTTTATCTCTTTAATAATCTTGGTGAAGCTTGTTATGCCATCTGTGATGTCTTCGTTCTCACTATTTCTGAAGGCATCATAGGATTCCTCCAGCATTCTCTACTTTGTTCCCTTTACTTACTTTCTGTTTTCATGAGTAATTTTGTGTTATCCCATTTCTCCTTGGCAGTATTGCAGGCACTATGTCTGTTTAATTCATTAATGAAAATAGTACAGAAAAACATGTTTATGGCCTTCTCATTGAATTGGTGTAACCTCTTTTCTCTGGTAGCCATACATTTTTTGCCTTCGGCACAATTACTTCATTTTCAACCTTTGTGGGTGCAGATTACCCATTTCTTACAATATCCCAAACATCAGAATTATGGGATCTCATGAAGTATCTTATTCTTGTTTTCCAGTGCAAGTAATTTCGGTCCCTGAATAGTGGAGGGCGATTCACATAATTTCTTTCATCAAACATGTCCCATAAGGAATTTCCCAATTGTTTTTGCTTGTGGTAGGACCTCACCCAGCTTCTTCATCTCTTTAATAATCTTGGTGAAGCGTGTTATGGCATTTGAGATGTCTTCGTTCTCACTAATTCTGAAGGCATCATAGGATTCCTCCAACATTCTCTACTTTGTTCCCTTTACTTGCTTTCTGTTTTCATGAGTAATTTTTAGGTTATCCCACTTCTCCTTGGGAGTATTGCAGGCACTATGTCTGTTTAATTCATTAATGAAAATAGTACAGAAAAACATGTTTATGGCCTTCTCAATTAATTGTTGTAACCTCTTTTCTCTGGTAGCCATACATTTTTTGCCTTCAGCACAATTACTTCATTTTCAACCTTTGTGGGTGCAGATTAGCCATTTCTTACAATATCCGAAACATCAGAATTATGGGATCTCATGAAGTATCTTATTCTTGTTTTCCAGTGCAAGTAATTTCGGTACTTGAAAAGTGGAGGGCGATTCACAGAATTTCTTTCACCAAACATGTCTCCTAAGGAATTTCACAATTGTTTTTGCTTCTGGGAGCACCTCTCCCAGCTTCTTCATCTCTTTAATAATCTTGGTGAAGCGTGTTATGCCATCTGAGATGTCTTCGTTCTCACTAATTCTGAAGGCAACATAGGATTCCTCCATCACTCTCTACTGCGTTTTCTTTCCTTGCTTTTTGTCTTCTTGAGTAACTTCTACGTTATCCCATTTCTCCATGGGAGTATTGCAGGCACTATGTAAGTTTAATTCATTAATGAAAAGAGTACAGAAAATCATGTTTATGGCCTTGTCATTTAAATGCTGTAACTTCTTTTCTCTGGGTAGCCATACATTCTTCGTCTTCGGCATAACTACTCCATTTTCAACCTTTGTGGGTGCAGAATAGCCATTTCTTACAATTTCTTAAACATCAGAATCATGGGATCTCATGAAGTATCTTATTATTGTTTTCCATTGTAAGTAATTTCCGCCCATGAACAGTGGAGGGCGATTCACAGAATTTCCTTCATGAAACATGTCCCCTAAGGAATTTCCCAATTGTTTTTGCTTGTGGTAGCAGCTCCCCCAGCTTCTTCATCTCTTTAATAATCTTGGCGAAGCGTGTTATGGCATTTGAGATGTCTTCGTTCTCACTAATTCTGAAGGCATCATAGGATTCCTCCAGCATTCTCTACTTTGTTCCCTTTACTTGTTTTTTGTTTTCATGAGTAATTTTTAGGTTATCCCGTTTCTCCTTGGCAGTATTGCAGGCACTATGTAAGTTTAATTCATTAATGAAAAGAGTACAGAAAAACATGTTTATGGCCTTGTCATTTAATTGCTCTGACTTTTTTTCTCTGGGTAGCCATACATTCTTTGCCTTCAGCATAACTACTCCATTTTCAACCTTTGTGGGTGCAGAATAGCCATTTCTTACAATCTCTTAAACATCAGAATCATGGGATCTCATGAAGTATCTTATTCTTGTTTTCCATTGCAAGTAATTTTCGCCCTTGAACAGTGGAGGGCGATTCACAGAATTTCCTTCATTAAAACATGTCCCCTAAGGAATTTCCCAATTGTTTTTGCTACTGGTAGCATCTCACCAAGCTTCTTCATCTCTTTAATAATCTTGGTGAAGCGTGTTATGGCATTTGAGATGTCTTCGTTCTCACTAATTCTGAAGGCATCATGGGATTCCTCCAGCATTCTCTACTTTGTTCCCTTTACTTGCTTTCTGTTTTCATGAGTAATTTTTAGGTTATCCCACTTCTCCTTGGGAGTATTGCAGGCACTATGTCTGTTTAATTCATTAATGAAAAGAGTACAGAAAAACATGTTTATGGCCTTCTCATTTAATTATTGTAACCTCTTTTCTCTGGTAGCCATACATTTTTTGCCTTCGCCACAATTACTCCATTTTCAACCTTTGTGGGTGCAGATTAGCCATTTCTTACAATATCCAAAACATCAGAATCATGGGATCTCGTGAAGTATCTTATTTTTGTTATCCAGTGCAAGTAATTTCGGTCCTTGAAAAGTGGAGGGCCATTCACAGAATTTCTTTCACCAAACATGTCTCCTAAGGAATTTCACAATTGTTTTTGCTTGTGGGAGCACCTCACCCAGCTTCTTCATCTCTTTAATAATCTTGGTGAAGCGTGTTATGCCATCTGAGATGTCTTCGTTCTCACTAATTCTGAAGGCAACATAGGATTCCTCCATCACTCTCTACTACGTTTTCTTTCCTTGCTTTTTGTCTTCTTGAGTAACTTCTACGTTATCCCATTTCTCCATGGCAGTATTGCAGGCACTATGTAAGTTTAATTCATTAATGAAAAGAGTACAGAAAAACATGTTTTTGGCCTTGTCATTTAATTGCTCTAACTTCTTTTCTCTGGGTAGCCATACATTCTTCGTCTTCGGCATAACTACTCCATTTTCAACCTTTGTGGGTGCAGAATAGCCATTTCTAACAATCTCTTAAACATCAGAATCATGGGATCTCATGAGGTATCTTATTATTGTTTTCCATTGCAAGTAATTTCCGCCCTTGAACAGTGGAAGGCGATTCACAGAATTTCCTTCATGAAACATGTCCCCTAAGGAATTTTCCAATTGTTTTTGCTTGTGGTAGCACCTCACCCAGCTTCTTCATCCCTTTAATAATCTTGGTGAAACGTGTTATGGCATTTGAGATGTCTTCGTTCTCACTAATTCTGAAGGCATCATAGGATTCCTCCAGCATTCTCTACTTTGTTCCCTTTACTTGCTTTTTGTTTTCGTGAGTAATATTTAGGTTATCCCATTTCTCCTTGGCAGTATTGCAGGCACTATGTAAGTTTAATTCATTAATGAAAAGAGTACAGAAAAACATGTTTATGGCCTTGTCATTTAATTGCTCTAACTTTTTTTCTCTGGGTAGCCATACATTCTTTGCCTTCGGCATAACTACTCCATTTTCAACCATTGTTGGTGCAGAATAGCCATTTCTTACAATCTCTTAAACATCAGAATCATGGGATCTCATGAAGTATCTTATTCTTGTTTTCCATTGCAAGTAATTTTCGCCCTTGAACAGTGGAGGGCGATTCACAGAATTTCCTTCATTAAAACATGTCCCCTAAGGAATTTCCCAATTGTTTTTGCTACTGGTAGCATCTCACCAAGGTTCTTCATCTCTTTAATAATCTTGGTGAAGCGTGTTATGGCATTTGAGATGTCTTCGTTCTCACTAATTCTGAAGGCATCATGGGATTCCTCCAGCATTCTCTACTTTGTTCCCTTTACTTGCTTTCTGTTTTCATGAGTAATTTTTAGGTTATCCCACTTCTCCTTGGGAGTATTGCAGGCACTATGTCTGTTTAATTCATTAATGAAAAGAGTACAGAAAAACATGTTTATGGCCTTCTCATTTAATTTTTGTAACCTCTTTTCTTTGGTAGCCATACATTTTTTGCCTTCGGCACAATTACTCCATTTTCAACCTTTGTAGGTGCAGATTAGCCATTTCTTACAATATCCAAAACATCATAATCATGGGATCTAATGAAGTATCTTATTTTTGTTTTCCAGTGCAAGTAATTTCGGTCCTTGAAAAGTGGAGGGCGATTCACAGAATTTCTTTCACCAAACATGTCTCCTAAGGAATTTCACAATTGTTTTTGCTTGTGGGAGCACCTCTCCCAGCTTCTTCATCTCTTTAATAATCTTGGTGAAGCGTGTTATGCCATCTGAGATGTCTTCGTTCTCACTAATTCTGAAGGCAACATAGGATTCCCTCCATCACTCTCTACTGCGTTTTCTTTCTTTGCTTTTTGTATTCTTGAATAACTTCTACGTTATCCCATTTCTCCATGGCAGTATTGCAGGCACTATGTAAGTTTAATTCATTAATGAAAAGAGTACAGAAAAACATGTTTATGGCCTTGTCATTTAATTGCTCTAACTTCTTTTCTCTGGGTAGCCATACATTCTTGTCTTCGGCATAACTACTCCATTTTCAACCTTTGTGGGTGCAGAATAGCCATTTCTTACAATCTCTTAAACATCAGAATCCTGGGATCTCATGAAGTATCTTATTATTGTTTTCCATTTCAAGTAATTTCCGCCCTTGAACAGTGCAGGGCGATTCACAGAATTTCCTTCATGAAACATGTCCCCTAAGGAATTTCCCATTTGTTTTTGCTTGTGGTAGCACCTCACCCAGCTTCTTCATCTCTTTAATAATCTTGGTGAAACGTGTTATGGCATCTGAGATGTCTTCGTTCTCACTAATTCCGAAGGCATCATAGGATTCCTCCAGCATTCTCTACTTTGTTCCCTTTACTTGCTTTTTGTTTTCATGAGTAATTATCCCATTTCTCCTTGGCAGTATTGCAGGCACTATGTAAGTTTAATTCATTAATGAAAAGTGTACAGAAAAACATGTTTATGGCCTTGTCATTTAATTGCTCTAACTTTTTTTCTCTGGGTAGCCATACATTCTTTGCCTTCGGCATAACTACTCCATTTTCAACCTTTGTTGGTGCAGAATAGCCATTTCTTACAATCTCTTAAACATCAGAATCATGGGATCTCATGAAGTATCTTATTCTTGTTTTCCATTGCAAGTAATTTTCGCCCTTGAACAGTGGAGGGCGATTCACAGAATTTCCTTCATGAAAACATGTCCCCTAAGGAATTTCCCAATTGTTTTTGCTACTGGTAGCATCTCACCAAGCTTCTTCATCTCTTTAATAATCATGGTGAAGCGTGTTATGGCATTTGAGATGTCTTCGTTCTCACTAATTCTGAAGGCATCATGGGATTCCTCCAGCATTCTCTACTTTGTTCCCTTTACTTGCTTTCTGTTTTCATGAGTAATTTTTAGGTTATCCCACTTCTCCTTGGGAGTATTGCAGGCACTATGTCTGTTTAATTCATTAATGAAAAGAGTACAGAAAAACATGTTTATGGCCTTCTCATTTAATTATTGTAACCTCTTTTCTTTGGTAGCCTTACATTTTTTGCCTTCGGCACAATTACTCCATTTTCAACCTTTGTAGGTGCAGATTAGCCATTTCTTACAATATCCAAAACATCAGAATCATGGGATCTAATGAAGTATCTTATTTTTGTTTTCCAGTGCAAGTAATTTCGGTCCTTGAAAAGTGGAGGGCGATTCACAGAATTTCTTTCACCAAACATGTCTCCTAAGGAATTTCACAATTGTTTTTGCTTATGGGAGCACCTCTCCCAGCTTCTTCATCTCTTTAATAATCTTGGTGAAGCGTGTTATGCCATCTGAGATGTCTTCGTTCTCACTAATTCTGAAGGCAACATCGGATTCCCTCCATCACTCTCTACTGCGTTTTCTTTCCTTGCTTTTTGTCTTCTTGAGTAACTTCTACGTTATCCCATTTCTCCATGGCAGTATTGCAGGCACTATGTAAGTTTAATTCATTAATGAAAAGAGTACAGAAAAACATGTTTATGGCCTTGTCATTTAATTGCTCTAACTTTTTTTCTCTGGGTAGCCATACATTCTTTGCCTTCGGCATAACTACTCCATTTTCAACCTTTGTGGGTGCAGAATAGCCATTTCTTACAATCTCTTAAACATCAGAATCATGGGATCTCATGAAGTATCTTATTATTGTTTTCCACTGCAAGTAATTTCCGCCCTTGAACAGTGCAGGGCGATTCACAGAATTTCCTTCATGAAACATGTCCCCTAAGGAATTTCCCATTTGTTTTTGCTTATGGTAGCACCTCACCCAGCTTCTTCATCTCTTTAATAATCTTGGTGAAACATGTTATGGCATCTGAGATGTCTTCGTTCTCACTAATTCTGAAGGCATCATAGGATTCCTCCAGCATTCTCTACTTTGTTCCCTTTACTTGCTTTTTGTTTTCATGAGTAATATTTAGGTTATCCCATTTCTCCTTGGCAGTATTGCAGGCACTATGTAAGTTTAATTCATTAATGAAAAGAGTACAGAAAAACATGTTTATGGCCTTGTCATTTAATTGCTCTAACTTTTTTTCTCTGGGTAGCCATACATTCTTTGCCTTCGGCATAACTACTGCATTTTCAACCTTTGTGGGTGCAGAATAGCCATTTCTTACAATCTCTTAAACATCAGAATCATGGGATCTCATGAAGTATCTTATTCTTGTTTTCCATTGCAAGTAATTTCCGCCCTTGAACAGTGGAGGGCGATTCACAGAATTTCCTTCATGAAACATGTCCCCTAAGGAATTTCCCAATTGTTTTTGCTTGTGGTAGCACCTCACCCAGCTTCTTCATCTATTTAATAATCTTGGTGAAGCGTGTTATGGCATTTGAGATGTCTTCGTTCTCACTAATTCTGAAGGCATCATAGGATTCCTCCAGCATTCTCTACCTTGTTCCCTTTACTTGCTTTTTGTTTTCATGAGTAATATTTAGGTTATCCCATTTCTCCTTGGCAGTATTGGAGGCACTATGTGAGTTTAATTCATTAATGAAAAGAGTACAGAAAAACATGTTTATGGCCTTGTCATTTAATTGCTCTAACTTTTTTTCTCTGGGTAGCCATACATTCTTTCCCTTCGGCATAACTACTCCATTTTCAACCTTTGTGGGTGCAGAATAGCCATTTCTTACAAGCTCTTAAACATCAGAATCATGGGATCTCATGAAGTATCTTATTCTTGTTTTCCATTGCAAGTAATTTCCTCCTTTGAACAGTGGAGGGCGATTCACAGAATTTCCTTCATTAAAACATGTCCCCTAAGGAATTTCCCAATTTTTTTTGCTTGTGGTAGCACCTCACCCAGCTTCTTCATCTCTTTAATAATCTTGGTGAAGCGTGTTATGGCATTTGAGATGTCTTCGTTCTCACTAATTCTGAAGGCATCATAGGATTCCTCCAACATTCTCTACATTGTTCCCTTTACTTGCTTTTTGTTTTCATGAGTAATATTTAGGTTATCCCATTTCTCCTTGGCAGTATTGCAGGCACTATGTAAGTTTAATTCATTAATGAAAAGAGTACAGAAAAACATGTTTATGGCCTTTTCATTTAATTGCTCTAACTTTTTTTCTCTGGGTAGCCATACATTCTTTGCCTTCGGCATAACTACTCCATTTTCAACCTTTGTGGGTGCAGAATAGCCATTTCCTACAATCTCTTAAACATCAGAATCATGGGATCTCATGAAGCATCTTATTCTTGTTTTCCATTGCAAGTAATTTCCGCCCTTGAACAGTGGAGGGCGATTCACAGAATTTCCTTCATTAAAACATGTCCCCTAAGGAATTTCCCAAATGTTTTTGCTAGTGGTAGCACCTCACCAAGCTTCGTCATCTCTTTAATAATCTTGGTGAAGCGTGTTATGGCATTTGAGATGTCTTCGTTCTCACTAATTCTGAAGGCATCATAGGATTCCTCCAGCATTTTCTACTTTGTTCCCTTTACTTGCTTTCTGTTTTCATGAGTAATTTTTTGGTTATCCCACTTCTCCTTGGGAGTATCACAGGCAGTATGTCTGTTTAATTCATTAATGAAAAGAGTACAGAAAAACATGTTTATGGCCTTCTCATTTAATTATTGTAACCTCTTTTCTCTGGTAGCCATACATTTTTTGCGTTCGGCACAATTACTCCATTTTCAACCTTTGTGGGTGCAGATTAGCCATTTCTTACAATATCCAAAACATCAGAATCATGGGATCTCACGAAGTATCTTATTTTTGTTTTCCAGTGCAAGTAATTTCGGTCCTTGAAAAGTGGAGGGCGATCCACAGAATTTCTTTCACCAAACATGTCTCCTAAGGAATTTCACAATTGTTTTTGCTTGTGGGAGCACCTCACCCAGCTTCTTTATCTCTTTAATAATCTTGGTGACGCGTGTTATGCCATCTGAGATGCCTTCGTTCTCACTAATTCTGAAGGCAACATAGGATTCCTCCATCACTCTCTACTGCGTTTTCTTTCCTTGCTTTTTGTCTTCTTGAGTAACTTCTACGTTATCCCATTTCTCCATGGCAGTATTGCAGGCACTATGTAAGTTTAATTCATTAATGAAAAGAGTATAGAAAAACATGTTTATGGCCTTGTCATTTAATTGCTCTAACTTCTTTTCTCTGGGTAGCCATACATTCTTCGTCTTCGGCATAACTACTCCATTTTCAACCTTTGTGGGCGCAGAATAGCCATTTCTTACAATCTCTTAAACATCAGAATTATGGGATCTCATAAAGTATCTTATTCTTGTTTTCCTTTGCAAGTAATTTCCGCCCTTGAACAGTGGGGGGCGATTCACAGAATTTCCTTCATGAAACATGTCCCCTAAAGAATTTCCCAATTGTTTTTGCTTGTGGTAGCACCTCACCCAGCTTCTTCATCTATTTAATAATCTTGGTGAAGCGTGTTATGCCATTTGAGATGTCTTCGTTCTCACTAATTCTGAAGGCATCATAGGATTCCTCCAGCATTCTCTACTTTGTTCCCTTTACTTGCTTTTTGTTTTCATGAGTAATATTTAGGTTATCCCATTTCTCCTTGGCAGTATTGGAGGGACTATGTAAGTTTAATTCATTAATGAAAAGAGTACAGAAAAACATGTACTTTGTCATTTAATTGCTCTAACTTTTTTTCTCTGGGTAGCCGTACATTCTTTGCCTTCGGCATAACTACTCCATTTTCAACCTTTGTGGGTGCAGAATAGCCATTTCTTACAATCTCTTAAACATCAGAATCATGGGATCTCATGAAGTATCTTATTCTTGTTTTCCATTGCAAGTAATTTCCGCCTTTGAACAGTGGAGGGCGATTCACAGAATTTCCTTCATTAAAACGTGTCCCCTAAGGAATTTCCCAATTTTTTTTCCTTGTGGTAGCACCTCACCCAGCTTCTTCATCTCTTTAATAATCTTGGTGAAACATGTTATGGCATCTGAGATGTCTTCGTTCTCACTAATTCTGAAGGCATCATAGGATTCCTCCAGCATTCTCTACTTTGTTCCCTTTACTTGCTTTTTGTTTTCATGAGTAATATTTAGGTTATCCCATTTCTCCTTGGCAGTATTGCAGGCACTTTGTAAGTTTAATTCATTAATGAAAAGAGTACAGAAAAACATGTTTATGGCCTTGTCATTTAATTGCTCTAACTTTTTTTCTCTGGGTAGCCATACATTCTTTGCCTTCGGCATAACTACTCCATTTTCAACCTTTGTGGGTGCAGAATAGCCATTTCTTACAATCTCTTAAACATCAGAATCATGGGATCTCATGAAGTATCTTATTCTTGTTTTCCATTGCAAGTAATTTCCGCCCTTGAACAGTGGAGGGCGATTCACAGAATTTCCTTCATGAAACATGTCCCCTAAGGAATTTCCCAATTGTTTTTGCTTGTGGTAGCACCTCACCCAGCTTCTTCATCTATTTAATAATCTTGGTGAAGCGTGTTATGGCATTTGAGATGTCTTCGTTCTCACTAATTCTGAAGGCATCATAGGATTCCTCCAGCATTCTCTACCTTGTTCCCTTTACTTGCTTTTTGTTTTCATGAGTAATATTTAGGTTATCCCATTTCTCCTTGGCAGTATTGGAGGCACTATGTGAGTTTAATTCATTAATGAAAAGAGTACAGAAAAACATGTTTATGGCCTTGTCATTTAATTGCTCTAACTTTTTTTCTCTGGGTAGCCATACATTCTTTCCCTTCGGCATAACTACTCCATTTTCAACCTTTGTGGGTGCAGAATAGCCATTTCTTACAAGCTCTTAAACATCAGAATCATGGGATCTCATGAAGTATCTTATTCTTTATGTTTCCTAAATCATTATCTCTCCTAGGCCTACCCATCCAAGCTTCTCGATTCCCATTCCCACGCTCAAACCTGCCCCGGTTCAAATATGGCTCATCAAACTGCTCCGACTCTGCCTCTTCCTCAACATTCCGCCACGGACCACGCCTACCTTGCTGCCTATTGTGGATGTCTTGTTGTTGTTCCCTAGGAGTTCGTGCTTCTACCCTGTCCAACCTCTTGTGAATAGGTTCTAATTCATCCCTTAACATACGCCTCATCTCCCCTAACAACCCTTGCATTTGGAGGTTCAGAACTGCATGTTGTCGAACTTCTTCGGTTGTATCTTCTTCTTGATTATTGGACATATTTTAAATATGCAAAACAAGGTTAGAATCCTCACAAGCACTCCCTCACGTATTTCACTCAAGAATTTGATACACTTCACTCGTGTTTTCACTCTGAACAGCTTTTACCCTCTTATGGTCTCACACACTCTTGCCTTTTTTCACTCTTTTGTGTCTTCTTTAGTTTTTAATCAAACTTCAAGAACTAATTCAAAATAATCTAGCAGCAATTCAAAAATGAGAAACAACCAAAACTCATCAAAAGATCAAGAACATGAATAAGGTGAGAAACGAAATTGAAAAGAGGAAATTTTCTTACTGGAATCACTTTTTTTTTTCTTTTTTTTTGACGATTTTTTTTTTACAGCAGGGAACAGGAAATAATAAAATGAAAATAAAAGATAGTCAAACTTAACTTAGAACCAAAGCTCTGATACCAAATGATATGAACTTCACCAACAATTATGATGAAACCAAATAACAATGATGGATTAGAACCCCAAGATCGTGTAGACAAGATTGGTTGAGCCTTGACCCGTCACCTAACCAGATGAAAACCAAGACTACGAAGGATTGAAAATGCCACACCAAGATTCAACAATCAAGGTGATAAGTTTGGTAGCTTGAACGCCACAGAATTAACATGATAAGTTCAAAGAGTTCTTTTAAGAACAAAGAGGACACAAGACCTCACAAGATTAACTTGATCTAAAAACATAATCTACCATTCAAATACGAGCTACCACTGTAGCACCCGTGCCTTTAGGTGACGTCATTTTGACCCATAGTGTACCCGTATACGTATTTGTATACGTATGTGTATATGTATTTTGATGCTCGAAGTACGTAAGTTCGAGTGTCTTTGCATGATTTTAGGTCATAAAGGGTACGCATGAAATTTCGGAACCATCGGAGACCCGTTCGACGTCAAAACATTTCAAAAACGGTGTTTTGGATCCAGTGGAGCTTTCTATTTCTGTCACAACTTACATCAATGGTTTGGTCTCCTAGATCCGTTGTCTGATTGGGCTGAAATTTTGTCAGCTCATTCTTATATGATAGATCTTCATTATGAACGGTCAAGATCTTAATTGGAGTTACCTAATTTGAGTTATAACGCCCAAAACACTGTTTCACGGATTCTGGGATTTTCTTACGCAGTTTTGATCAAACAGTTAGATGTCACAATCCCACCGTTGGATTGAGCCTAAAGTTTACCAGAATGTTTATAACTTACTCATTCAACGTTTGAATGGTCAAGATGTTAAACTCGTGCGTATTTTGTAAGAAATGGACTATCTAAGTGAAAGTATTGTAACAGGAAATCTGGGTTTTTGATAATTTTGGCAACTTTTAGTTGTGGGCCTAAGCTTATCTATTTAAGCAACCAAAACGGGATTTTAGGCTCATTTGCTCATTTCTCAGCCAGAAAAGAAGGAAAGGTGCTGGAGAGGAGAAAAGGAGGGGAAAGTTAGGGTTTGGTGATTTCTTGCTCAAGAACACCTAAGGTTTGTATTTTTCCTCCATTTCTTCCTTGAATCTCCCTATTAGTTGCATGATAGTTTTATTTTGAGCATGAGGGTTTCATTTTGATGCATGCATTGTGATGAACCTTGGATGGGTGGAAGACCAAAGTTGGAGTTGAGTCTTGCATATCACATATGTGTGATTAGAGAGTGTAAGGAGTACACTAATGGTGAAAGCCCCAATTTCTAGCAAGAAATTGGAAGGTTTAGTTCAAATGACCTAAACTTAGTTTATGGCCTTAGACTTTTTCAAAATGTTTGCATGTCAACTATGTTGATCTAGTGGCCATTGTGGATGATTCCATGTTGCAAGATCAGTAAAATTCATGGTTGAACATGGTGCCCTAGTGTAAAATTGGCAATAGGGCATATGTATGAAAATTTCCAGATTTGGGGCTTTTGATGCTCTTGATATAAAATCTGGAAAATTATGCAATGTAGGTCTAATTGGACATGATTAGAGTTGTTTGATGATTGAATTCAGTGGGTTCACATAATGAATACCCTAAGATTGACTAATTTTGATCTAGGCTAAGTATTTGGTAATTTTGCATGTAATTTGGGGATTTTGCCCAAATTGGGAGTTTTCACCCAAAGCAAGTCAATTTGTGAAATTGACTTGGGGATTGTTTAATTGGACCCAAATTAAGTAGAATCATGGGTTTAAAATGTTAAGACCTATGTTAAATTGATATGACTTAGTTCATTTTGACCTTATGTTTTATATTGGCCTAATTGGGGATTTTGACCAAGACTTAGTCAATTGATGAAATTGACTTGATGTATAGTCTAATTGACCCTAATTATAATTGAATTTCATGTATATTAGTGGTTGGATCATGGGGTCATCCTATTACATTCAATTTAGGTCAATCTTAGTTTAATTGAGTCTAAAATGATCAAGTTGGGCAATATGGAAATTGGCTCAAGGGGGTAATCAATTTAGAATCTAATTGACTTTAGATTGGGTTTGAACATGGGGTTTTGACACACTTTATGACTGATTTTCAGTTGTGTGAACCATGTTATTTCCAGGTCTTGTGATTGATCTTGAACCTGTTTAGTCAATTGGAGAGTTTTGACAATTGGATTGGCTAGACTTAGCCAATCAAGTGTGAGTGTTCTTTTACTTTTGGATTATTTATATGTGGCATTGTATTATAGAAATGTTTTAAATGCTTATGTATAATGGTATGCATGTTTTAATATTCCATGAAATACATTTGAGCATAATTCATTGGGATGACAATTTGGGTTGAGGCTCCTAGTTGGAATTTCCTCTTTTTGGGAATTCTCGTAGGTCTAGCGGCGATCCCAGTTGTGTACCTGGCAGAGGGTTTTATGCCTTGTGTATGGGTAGGTTTGTTTAAATTAATCCTACGTGCTGCACGACCCCATAAACCCTATTAGAATACGAGTATTGTGTGTGTGTTCGGGCGCTGTGTGTCGCGCACCAGGCCTTGAAACCCCCATACTCAGGAGGTGTTAGGATTGCATGAGCATGACTACAAAATGTTATGCATCGTCTTATGTATGACTTGATGCATTATGTTAGCATATATGTAATATATTTCGTCATCATGATATTTCAACTGTTTATGATCTTACCATGTTTTATAAATGCACGTATATGCCACTTGTAAATAACATTCACTGAGCTGGCTGTATCTCACACCTCACCATCTTCTTTCAGGATCTGATAGAAAAGGAAAAGGGAAGGCTTGACTGCGGAGCGTCCCTTGTTTTTGTTTCATGTAGGTGTTGTACATTTAGTTTTGTATTTTGATAATTATGTACATGATAACACCTAGTAATTGTATATTTAACACATAGTTGGGATGTGTTGGGTTTTGCATCATTTTGAAGACTCTGAAATTTTATGTTTGTAAACTTTGGAGAAGTAATATTTTATTTCATTATGATCATGATAGTTGGATGTTAATGATGCACTTTCATTTCTTTTTTTGGGGATTCGTATATGTATGTTAGGCTGACGGGACGTCGGGTGTACCGATGGAGGGTATACTCGGAGGTTCCCGTGCCGGTCATGACGTCACGTATAGTGGGTCGTGACAACTATGGTATCAGAGCGAGTGTTTTAGGTTTAAAATCCTTAAAAGAATAAAAAGACTTATATGATATTATGATTGCCTTTATGAGTATGATTATGGGTAGTTATCTTAGGGGTAACTTTTCCTGGATTGTGATCCTGATTGAGCTCTTCCTTATTGTGAATTTCAGATATTTACAAGAGAAGAAAAAATAGGATCAGCCATGGACCCAGAGGAATGCCTTAGGCGTATAGAGGCAGTCTTAGAGGCCACTCAGCAGCAGCAGGCCCAGATTCTCGAGTTGCTAGGCCGTACACAGGGTGTTAGGCCACCACTGCAGGATGATGATGCAGCCGTTGTAGAGCACAGTAGTGTGGCAGCAGTAGTAGGGGATCAGGCAGAGTAGGCAGGACCAGCTAGGGTCCAACATGTCGTAGCAGGGGAGACTGAGGCTGAGCGGGCAGAGAAGGACCGCTATGAGAGGGTTATGAAAGCTTTCAAGTTTCGGGATCCTGCTGAGTTTCCAGGAGGTCTTGATTTAGAGCTTGCTGAGGGATGGTTGACTCGGATGGAGACCATATTCAGTGATATGAGGGCGCTTGAGCATGATAAGGTCAAGCTTGCCAGGTTTAAGCTGATTGGCAAGGCTAACAAATGGTGGGAACGGGTGGAGCGTCTCGAGGGCGAGGTCCGGACTTGGACTAGATTCAAGGAGTTGTTCTTTGTAGAGTTCTATCCACGGGCCGAGAGGGATCAACGTCGGAACCAGTTTCTACATCTGACCCAAGGCAACATGTCCATGAGAGAGTACGAGCAAGAGTTCAACAGGTTGGTACTCTTCGCTCCAGAGATGGTTTCTACCGATGAGCTGAGGATGCAGAGGATACGGGATGGTTTCAGAAGCCGTATCTGTGAGGGTTTGGCACTGGCTGGCGTGCAGACCTATGCGCAGGCAATGGGGCAGGCCGCAGATTTTGAGGCCGCAGAGGCAAATTCTCGGATGAGGTTACCTACAGCAGTCCAGGCACCCGTAGCTCCTACAGTTCAGACTCAACAGGCAGGGTCAGAGGCACAGTATTTCAGTGGCAGGAGAGGCCGACGTAATAAGAGGCCAAGATTCAGCGGCAGTGGATATGAGGCATCTGTAGCCTCCGCTCCAGTATCAGTGGTAACACCACCTGCGGGCCACAGTGTTCATATTTCTAATCGATCCCAACAGCAACAACAGAGTTTTGTCAGATCTGGTGGACAGCAGACAGCCGGAACCGGGTCGCAGGCTGTATCTTCTGCACCTAGAACACCGTGACCGATTGTGTGTTATGGTTACGGGGCTTCAGGGCATAAGAGGAACCAATGTCCACAGAGGATGCCTTTTGGTCAATTTAGATCTACAGCTGCACCTACCAGAGAGCAGGCCAGAGCTGTTACGCAGGCAGATCCCGAGGCTAGCAAGCAACTAATAGAAGGTACAATCAGCATTTGCAATTCTTTGATGTATGTTTTGATTGATGCTGGTTCTACTCATTTATTTCTGGTGGTGTAGTAGATAGATTGAGATTGTTTACTGTTAGGACTAGTAAGCCGTTGATTTTGAGTACGGCGGCCGGTGAGAGAATTTACCCTAATATGGTATGTGTGGGATGCATTGTGAGATTCGAGGACCATGAGATGTCTGTTGACCTTAGAGTCTTAGAGTTCTTAGAGTTTGATGCCATTTTGGGTATGGATTGGCTGGCAGCATATCACGCTCACATTGATTGCTTCGGCAAGAGGGTTATCTTTCAGATACCCGGAGAGCCAGTCTTCGTCTTTCGAGGCAGGACTGCATCGAGACCACCTACCCAGGGTAGATTAGCCACTGATGATGAGGTTGCCACGATGGCGGGTTTGACGCCAGTGGATGATGTGGATCAGAGTATTCAGCTAGCAGACATTCCTGTAGTCTGCGAGTACCCAGAGGTTTTTCCTGATGAGTTACCTGGCTTGCCGCCTAGGCGAGAGGTAGACTTTATCATTGAGCTGATGCCTGGCACTAAACCCATTTCCATTCCATCGTATCGTATGGCACCGAAAGAGCTGAATGAACTCAGAGCCCAACTTGATGAGCTGATGGACAAGGGATTTATTTCCCCTAGCATGTCACCTTGGGGAGCACCTGTGTTGTTCGTCAAGAAAAAGGACGGGAGTCTTCGTTTGTGTATAGACTACCGTCAGCTGAATAAGGTGACTGTCAAGAACAAATATCCACTTCCTCGTATTGATGACTTGTTTGACCAATTGATTGGGGCCAAGTTCTTTTCGAAGATTGACTTGAGGTCTGGGTACCATCAGTTGAGGATAAGAGATGAAGATGTGCCGAAAACTGCCTTTCGGACGAGGTATGGACATTACGAGTTTTTGGTGATGCCTTTCGGGTTGACTAATGCACCAGCAATGTTCATGGATCTGATGCAGAGAGTGTTCAGGCCGTACCTTGACCAGTTCATTATAGTCTTCATCGATGATATCCTAGTCTATTCTAAGACAAGAGAGGATCATGAACGTCATCTCAGAGTTACTTTGCAGACATTGTTGGAGCATAGGCTGTATGCCAAGCTGAGCAAGTGTGATTTCTGGATGACTGAGGTGAAATTCTTGGGTCATGTGGTTAGTACAGAGGGTATTTCTGTTGATTCTGCTAAGGTTGAGGCAATCATTGATTGGCCAAGACCTACCACAGTGACCGAGATTCGTAGCTTTCTGGGTTTGGCTGGCTATTACAGGAAGTTCGTGAAGGACTTTTCCAAGATATCCGCGTCGATAACTAAGCTAACTCAGAAGAACGTGGCCTTCACGTGGTCGGATGCCTGTGAGAGAGCTTTCAGTGAGTTGAAAAATAGTCACAGCTCCAGTGTTGATTCTTCCAGAGCCTGGGAAAGAGTTGGTAATTTATACTGATGCATCACTCTTAGGTCTGGGATGTGTACTGATGCAGGAGGGTCGAGTGGTTGCATATGCATCTAGACAGCTTAAGGTGCATGAGCAGAACTACCCTGTGCATGATTTGGAGCTGGCCGCTATTGTATTTGCATTGAAGCTATGGAGGCATTACCTTTATGGTGAGAGGTTCACTTTGTTTTCCGATCACAAGAGTTTGAAGTACCTCTTTGATCAGAAGGAGCTGAATATGCGGCAGAGGAGATGGTTCGAGTTACTAAAGGATTATGATTTCTCTTTGCAGTATCATCCTGGCAAAGCCAATGTTGTGGCTGATGCTTTGAGCCGTAGGCGAGCAGGGACTCAGGTGGTTGCTTTTCAGATGGCCCAGCAGTGGCATTTACTTGAGAGAGTGACTATGATGAGTATACTCTCAAACGCACCACTTACTGAGATATGTGCTCAGATGCACGTGCAGCTTGCGGATGCCCATATTCCGAGGGTTAGATATTTACAGGAACATTGTCCAGATTATGACATGTACCGTGGATACGCAGACAGTGTTGACCAGGCCGATTGGCAGATTGGTCCAGATGATGTCTTGCGGTATAGAGGGAGGCTATGGATCCCATATGATGCTGAGTTGCGTGCTGAGATACTTCGAGAGGCTCACAGGTCTCAGTATACTGTTCATCCAGGGGCTACCAAGATGTACCATGACATGAAGAGATCTGTATGGTGCCACGGGATGAAGAAGAGTATTGCTGAGCATGTACAGAGATGTGAGGTGTGTCAGCAGGTTAAGGCTGAACACCGGAAGCCTGGAGGTCAGATGCAACCATTGCCCATACCCGAGTGGAAATGGGAACACATCACAATGGATTTCATCATGGGATTGCCGAGGTCTCAGGGTAGATTTGTTGCCATTTGGGTTGTGGTCGATAGATTGACCAAGAGTGCGCACTTCCTTCCTATGAGCTCCAGGGACTCTGTGGATAGACTGAGCAGATTATATGTGAGAGAGATCGTGAGATTGCATGGAGTGCCCTTGTCTATCGTGTCGGATCGAGATCCACGATTTACATCGAGGTTTTGGCAGGCCTTACAGACTCGATTTGGGACCCGCCTCCGACTCAGTACAGCATTTCATCCTCAGACGGACGGTCAGTCCGAGAGAGTGATTCAGATGCTGGAGGATATGCTCAGGTCTTGCATTTTAGAGTTTGGTGGTGGTTGGGGTGAGCATTTGCCCTTGTGTGAATTTGCTTACAACAACAGTTATCAGGCTAGCATCGGTATGGCACTGTATGAGGCTTTGTATGGAAGACCCTGTAGATCTCCAGCTTGTTGGTACGAGGTGGGTGATACGCAGCTATGGGGCCCTGATGCAGTTGTTGAGCAGACTGAGAAAGTCAAGCTGATTCGGCAGAGGCTGAAGTCAGCTCAGGACAGGCAAAAAAGTTATTATGATAACCGGCATCGGCCGTTAGAGTTTGCTGTGAGAGATCTAGTTTTGCTTAAGGTCTCGCCACTCAAAGGACAGATGAGGTTCGGTGTCAGTGGGAAACTTGCCCCTAGGTTTATTGGGCCATTCCGGATTGTTGAGAGGATTGGACCAGTAGCGTACAGGTTGGCTCTACCTTCTCAGCTCGAGGGTGTTCATGATGTATTCCACGTATCGATGCTGAGGAAGTTTAATGAAGATCCATTGAAGGAGTCTTATCCCGACCCAGCTCATGTGCTTGATGTGAGTCATCTGCAAGTTGGGGAGGATACGACTTATGAGGAGTTGCCTATTCAGATTATGGCTCGTAGGGTTCAGAAATTGAGAAATAAGGAAATCCCGCTTGTGCGCGTCAGATGGCAATTCCACGATAATGAAGAGCAAACCTGGGAGCGCGAGGACCAGATGAGGGAGAAATTCCCTGACCTCTTTACCGACTGAGGTAAGTTCTCTTGCTTTTATTTTTGAGGACAAAAATATTCCTAAGTTGGGGAGAGTTGTAGCACCCGTGCCTTTAGGTGACGTCATTTTGACCCATAGTGTACCCGTATACGTATTTGTATACGTATGTGTATATGTATTTTGATGCTCGAAGTACGTAAGTTCGAGTGTCTTTGCATGATTTTAGGTCATAAAGGGTACGCATGAAATTTCGGAACCATCGGAGACCCGTTCGACGTCAAAACATTTCAAAAACTGTGTTTTGGATCCAGTGGAGCTTTCTATTTCTGTCACAACTTACATCAATGGTTTGATCTCCTAGATCCGTTGTCTGATTGGGCTGAAATTTTGTCAGCTCATTCTTATATGATAGATCTTCATTATGAACGGTCAAGATCTTAATTGGAGTTACCTAATTTGAGTTATAACGCCCAAAACACTGTTTCACGGATTCTGGGATTTTCTTACGCAGTTTTGATTAAACAGTTAGATGTCACAATCCCACCGTTGGATTGAGCCTAAAGTTTACCAGAATGTTTATAACTTACTCATTCAACGTTTGAATGGTCAAGATGTTAAACTCGTGCGTATTTTGTAAGAAATGGACTATCTAAGTGAAAGTATTGTAACAGGAAATCTGGGTTTTTGATAATTTTGGCAACTTTTAGTTGTGGGCCTAAGCTTATCTATTTAAGCAACCAAAACGGGATTTTAGGCTCATTTGCTCATTTCTCAGCCAGAAAAGAAGGAAAGGTGCTGGAGAGGAGAAAAGGAGGGGAAAGTTAGGGTTTGGTGATTTCTTGCTCAAGAACACCTAAGGTTTGTATTTTTCCTCCATTTCTTCCTTGAATCTCCCTATTAGTTGCATGATAGTTTTATTTTGAGCATGAGGGTTTCATTTTGATGCATGCATTGTGATGAACCTTGGATGGGTGGAAGACCAAAGTTGGAGTTGAGTCTTGCATATCACATATGTGTGATTAGAGAGTGTAAGGAGTACACTAATGGTGAAAGCCCCAATTTCTAGCAAGAAATTGGAAGGTTTAGTTCAAATGACCTAAACTTAGTTTATGGCCTTAGACTTTTTCAAAATGTTTGGATGTCAACTATGTTGATCTAGTGGCCATTGTGGATGATTCCATGTTGCAAGATCAGTAAAATTCATGGTTGAACATGGTGCCCTAGTGTAAAATTGGCAATAGGGCATATGTATGAAAATTTCCAGATTTGGGGCTTTTGATGCTCTTGATATAAAATCTGGAAAATTATGCAATGTAGGTCTAATTGGACATGATTAGAGTTGTTTGATGATTGAATTTAGTGGGTTCACATAATGAATACCCTAAGATTGACTAATTTTGATCTAGGCTAAGTATTTGGTAATTTTGCATGTAATTTGGGGATTTTGCCCAAATTGGGAGTTTTCACCCAAAGCAAGTCAATTTGTGAAATTGACTTGGGGATTGTTTAATTGGACCCAAATTAAGTAGAATCATGGGTTTAAAATGTTAAGACCTATGTTAAATTGATATGACTTAGTTCATTTTGACCTTATGTTTTATATTGGCCTAATTGGGGATTTTGACCAAGACTTAGTCAATTGATGAAATTGACTTGATGTATAGTCTAATTGACCGTAATTATAATTGAATTTCATGTATATTAGTGGTTGGATCATGGGATCATCCTATTACATTCAATTTAGGTCAATCTTAGTTTAATTGAGTCTAAAATGATCAAGTTGGGCAATATGGAAATTGGCTCAAGGGGGTAATCAATTTAGAATCTAATTGACTTTAGATTGGGTTTGAACATGGGGTTTTGACAAACTTTATGACTGATTTTCAGTTGTGTGAACCATGTTATTTCCAGGTCTTGTGATTGATCTTGAACCTGTTTAGTCAATTGGAGAGTTTTGGCAATTGGATTGGCTAGACTTAGCCAATCAAGTGTGAGTGCTCTTTTACTTTTGGATTATTTATATGTGGCATTGTATTATAGAAATGTTTTAAATGCTTATGTATAATGGTATGCATGTTTTAATATTCCATGAAATACATTTGAGCATAATTCATTGGGATGACAATTTGGGTTGAGGCTCCTAGTTGGAATTTCCTCTTTTTGGGAATTCTCGTAAGTCTAGCGGCGATCCCAGTTGTGTACCTGGCAGAGGGTTTTATGTCTTGTGTATGGGTAGGTTTGTTTAAATTAATCCTACGTGCTGCACGACCCCATAAACCCTATTAGAATACGAGTATTGTGTGTGTGTTCGGGCGCTGTGTGTCGCGCACCAGGCCTTGAAACCCCCATACTCAGGAGGTGTTAGGATTGCATGAGCATGACTACAAAATGTTATGCATCGTCTTATGTATGACTTGATGCATTATGTTAGCATGTATGTAATATATTTCGTCATCATGATATTTCAACTGTTTATGATCTTACCATGTTTTATAAATGCACGTATATGCCACTTGTAAATAACATTCACTGAGCTGGCTGTAGCTCACACCTCACCATCTTCTTTCAGGATCTGATAGAAAAGGAAAAGGGAAGGCTTGACTGCGGAGCGTCCCTTGTTTTTGTTTCATGTAGGTGTTGTACATTTAGTTTTGTATTTTGATAATTATGTACATGATAACACCTAGTAATTGTATATTTAACACATAGTTGGGATGTGTTGGGTTTTGCATCATTTTGAAGACTCTGAAATTTTATGTTTGTAAACTTTGGAGAAGTAATATTTTATTTCATTATGATCATGATAGTTGGATGTTAATGATGCACTTTCATTTCTTTTTTTGGGGATTCGTATATGTATGTTAGGCTGACGGGACGTCGGGTGTACCGATGGAGGGTATACTCGGAGGTTCCCGTGCCGGTCATGACGTCACGTATAGTGGGTCGTGACAACTATGGTATCAGAGCGAGTGTTTTAGGTTTAAAATCCTTAAAAGAATAAAAGACTTATATGATATTATGATTGCCTTTATGAGTATGATAGGATTCCTCCAGCTTTGTCAACTATGTTTCTTTTACTTTATTTTTGTCTTCATGAGTAACTTATGGGTTATCCCATTTCTCCTTTGCAGTGTCGCAGGCACTGGGTCTGTTGAATTCATTAATTGAAAAACTATAAAAAAACATGCTTATGATTCCTTGTCATTTAATTGCTTTAACTTCTTTTCTCCGGGTAGCCACCTTCGGCACAATTACACCATTTTTAAAATTTGTGGATGCAGAATAGCAATTTCTTACAATATACAAAACATCAGAATCATGGGATCTCATAAAGTATCTTATTCTTATTTTTAAGTGCAAGTAATTTCCGCCCTTGAACAGTGGAGGGCCATTCATAGAATTTCCTTCATCATAAATGTCCCCTAAGGAATTTCCCAATTGTTTTTGCTTGTGGGAGCACCTCACCCAGCTTCTTCATCTCTTTAATAATCTTGGTAAAATGTGTTATGGCTTTTGAGATTTCCACGTTCTCACTAATTCTGAAGGCATCATAGGATTCCTCCAGTTTTGTCAACTTTGTTTCCATTACTTGCTTCGTGTCTTCATAAGTAACTTTAGCTTATCCCATTTCTCCTTGGCAGTGTTGGAGGCACTGGGTCTGTTGAACTCATTAATCGAAAGACTACAAAAAAGAATGTTTATGCTATCTTGTCATTTAATTGCTCTAACTTCTTTTCTAATGGTAGCCATAAATTCTTTGCCTTCGGCACAATTACACCATTTTCAACCTTTGTGGATGCAGAATTTTCATTTCATACAATATCCCAAACATCAGAAACATGGGATCTCAGAAAGTATCTTATTCTTGTTTTTCATTGCAAGTAATTTCCGCCCTTGAACAGTGGAGGGCGATTAATAGAATTTCCTTCATCATACATGTCCCCTAAGGAATTTCCCAATTGTTTTTGCATGTGGGATCACTTCACCCAGCTTCTTCATCTCTTTAATAACCTTGGTAAGGCGTGTTATGGCTTCTCAGATTTCCACGTTCTCAGTAAATCTGAAGGCATCATAGGATTCATCCAGCTTTGTCAACTTTTTGTCCTTTACTTCCTTTGTGTCTTCATGAGTAACTTTTAGGTTATGCCATTTTTCCTTTGCAGTGTCGCAGGCACTGGGTCTGTTACATTCATTAATCGAAAGATTACAGAAAAGAATGTTTATGATACCTTGTCATTTAATTGCTCTAACTTCTTTTCTCCTGGTAGCCATAAATTTTTTGCCTTCGGCACAATTACACCAGTTTAAACCTCTATGGGTGCATAATAGCCATTTCTTATAATATCCCAAACATAAGACTCATGGCATCTCATGAAGTATCTTATTCTTGTTTTCTAGTGCAAGTAATTTTCGCCTTTACAATGGAACGCGATACACACAATTTCTTTCATCAGACATGTCCCCTAAGGAATTTCCCAATTGTTTTTGGGTGAAGGACCTCCTCACCCAGCTCTTTCATCTCTTTCATAATCTTTGTCAAACATCTTTCGGCATCTGAGACGTCTTCGTTCTCACTAATTCTAAAGAAATCATAGGATTCCTCCAGCTTTGTCAACTTTATTTTCTTTACTTGCTTTGTGTCTTAATGAGTAACTTCTACGTTAACCCATTTCATCTTTGCACTGTCGTAGGCACTGGGTCTGTTGAACTCATTAATCAAAAGACTACATAAAAGCATGTTTATGATACCTTGTCATTCAATTGCTCTAACTTCTCTTCTACAGGTAGCCATACATTTTTTGTCTTCGGCACAATTACCCCATTTTCAACCTTTGTGGGTGCAGAATAGCCATTTCATACAATACCCCAAACATCAGAATCATGGTATCTCATGAAGTATCTTATTCTTGTTCTCCAGAGCAAGTAATTTCCGCCTTTGAACAGTGGAGGGCGATTCATAGAATTTCCTTCATCATACATGTCCCCTAAGGAATTTCACAATTATTTTTGCTTGTTGTAGCACCTCACCCAGCTTCTTTATCTCTTTAATAATCTTGGTAAAACGTGTTATGGCTTCTGAGATTTCCACGTTCTCACTAATTCTGAAGGCATCATAGGATTCGTTCATTTTTGTCAACTTTGTTTCCATTACTTGCTTCATGGCTTCGTAAGTAACTTTAGCATATCCCATTTCTCCTTGGCAGTGTCGCAGGCACTGGGTCTGTTGAACTCATTAATCGAAAGACTACAGAATAGAATGTTTATGATATCTTGTCATTTAATTGCTCTAACTTCTTTTCTTATGGTAGCCATAAATTCTTTGCCTTCGGCACAATTACACCATTTTCTACCTTTGTGGGTGCAGAATAGCCATTTCTAACAATATCCCAAACATCAGAATCTTGGAATCTCATAAAGTATCTTATTCTTATTTTTTAGTGCAAGTAATTTCTGCCCTTGAACAGTGGTGGGCGATTAATAGAATTTCATTCATCATACATGTCCCCTAAGGAATTTCCCAATTGTTTTTGCTTGTGGGATCACCTCACCCAGCTTCTTCACCTCTTTAATAACCTTGGTAAAGCATGTTATGGCTTCTGAGATTTCCACGTTCTCAGTAATTCTGAAGCCAGCATAGGATTCCTCCAGCTTTTTCAACTTTTTGTCCTTTACTTCCTTTGTGTCTTCATGAGTAACTTTTATGTTATCCCATTTCTCTTTTGTAGTGTCGCAGGCACTGGGTCTGTTATATTCATTAATCGAAAGACTACAGAAAAGAATGTTTATGATACCTTGTCATTTAATTGCTCTAACTTCTTTTCTGATATGAACTCCACCAACAATTGTGATGAAACCCAATAACAATGATGGATTAGAACCCCATGATCGTGTAGACAAGATTGGTTGAGCCTTGACCCGTCACCTAACCAGATGAAAACCAAGACTACGAAGGATTGAAAACGCCAAACCAAGATTCAACAATCAAGGTGATAAGTTTTGTTGTTTGAATGCCACAAGGTTAACTTGATAAGTTCAAGAGTTCTTTTAAGAACAAAGAGGACACAAGACCTCACAAGATTAACTTGATCTGAAAACATAATCTACCATTCAAATTCGAGCTACCACTTTATATATACTTGGAACAACCCTCCAAGAATAGGAAAAGACATAACTAAATTTAAAACAACACAAACATCAACATAAACAAGTCCCCAAGTTTTTCGGCCTCTTGGACTTCTAAAGGACAAGTCCCCATGTTTTTAGGCCTCTTGGATCTAAAGAACAAGTTTCCACGTTTTTAGGCCTCATGGACTTCTAAAGGACAAGTCCCCACGTTTTTAGGTCTCTTTTAAAGGAAAAGTCCCCATGTTTTTAGGCCTCTTGGACTTCTAAAGAACAAGTCCCCACGTTTTTAGGCCTCTTGGACTTCTAAAGGTAACCAAAATAGCTAATTGACTAAGTTCAATGTATTTAACATAACCAGCCAGGTCCAAGTTTATTCCCTTATTTAATGTCCTTGAAAGTCAATAAATTCACGCCCCTTGATGGTCAGTTCATGCTGGCACGTTTTGTGTGCTAATTAGCTTCTTCAATTGCTTTGATGACACAGACTAACCCTTGATTAATATTTGAGCCCATCTTGGTCTTTTTAGAATCAGCCCAATTCTCTTGGATTAGCCCATTTAGCGTTTCCTTGAAACGTTTGGCTCTAAGTCTTGTAATTGGACCACTTGGAAGTGACAAAGGGTCTTGTGCATATTCAGCTCCATTCCCAAGTGTATGATCAACTTGTACAGCTCCTTGGTTTGCATCATTCTCCCCCTCTTGAGAAGGATTTGTCCTCAAATCAACACCTACATTAGAAGGAGACAAATCAACAACATTAAAGCTTGCACTGACACCATACTCACCTGGTAAGTCAAGCTTGTAGGCATTATCATTGATGCATTCTACTATTTGAAATGGTCCGTCACCCCGAGGTAAGAGTTTTGAACGCCGTTTCTCCGGAGAACGGTCCTTCCTTAAGTGCAACCAAACCCAATCTTTGGGTTCAAACACTACCTTCTTGCGTCCTTTTGTTGTCTTGTTGGACATATTGTTGTTTAGTCCTCCTTTCAATGTTCAGCCGTGCCTTTTCATGAATCATCTTTACAAATTCTGCCTTGTTTTTGCCATCTAAGTTTACACGTTCACTCAAAGGTAAAGAAGTTAAATCCAAAGGTGACAATGGGTTAAAAACCATAAACCATTTTAAATGGTGAAAATTTAGTTGCAGAATGAATACTTCGATTATAAGCAAATTCAACATGTGGCAAACAATCTTCCCATGTTTTCAAGTTCTTTTTAATGATAGCGCGTAACAATGAAGACAAAGTTCTATTTACTACTTCAGTTTGGCCATCCGTTTGTGGATGACAAGTAGTAGAAAACAATAACTTGGTTCCCAACTTTCCCCACAAAGTCTTCCAAAAGTAACTCAAAAACCTTGCATCCCTACCAGAAACAATGGTCCTAGGCATGCCATGTAACCTAACAATTTCTTTGAAGAACAAATTAGCTATATGTGATGCATCATCAGTTTTATGACATGGAATGAAGTGTGCCATCTTGGAAAATCTATCTACCACCACAAAAACTGAATCTCTCCCCCTCTTAGTCTTAGGTAATTCCAAAACAAAATCCATAGAAATATCAGTCCAAGGTTCACTAGGTATTGGCAAAGGGGTGTACAAACCATGGGGTTTCAACTTAGACTCGACCTGTTTACACGTGATACACTTCTCACAGATTATTTCCACATCACGTTTCATACGAGGCCAAAAAAAATGATCATGCAAAATTCCTAATGTCTTAGCTACACCAAAATGACCCATCAAACCACCACCACGAGCTTCTCTCACAAACAATTCACGCAAAGAACACATAGGCACACACAATTTATTTTCCCAAAACAAAAATCCACCATGCTTATAAAACTTACCAAACGCCACTTTTTCACATGCATTGAACACTTCACCAAAATCAGAATCTTGTGCATACAAATCCTTAATGTATTCAAAACCAAGCAATTTTGTATCTAAAATGGAAAGTATCTGATCACATAAGAAAATGTTTCAATGAATTCCACCCACTTGGCATGGCGTCTGTTCAACCTTTGTTGTCCTTTCAAATGCTTCAAAGATTCATGATCTGTGTGAATCACGAATTCCTTTGGCCATAGATAGTGCTGCCAATTTTCCAAAGCCCTTATCAAGGCGTACATCTCCTTATCATAAGTAGGGTAATTTAGGGCTGCCCCACTCAACTTTTCACTGAAATAATCAACTGGACGGCCTTCTTGGATCAAAACAGCTCCAATACCTATACCTGAAGCATCACACTCAATTTTAAAAGTTTTAGCAAAGTTAAGTAAAACAAGCAAAGGTGCATTAGTTAACTTTTCTTTGATCAGATTAAATGCCTTTTCTTGTTCTTTCCCCCACTTAAACGACACATTTTTCGTGATGACTTCAGTAAGAGGTGAGGCTAAGCTACTAAAATCACGTACAAACCGTCTATAGAAGCTAGCTAAACCGTGGAAACTCCTCACTTGGCTGATTGTTGTAGGCGTTGGCCACTCTTGGATTGCCTTAACCTTTTCCTCGTCCACCTCAATTCCTCTCTTACTAACAACAAAACCAAGAAACACAAGTGTATCCGTGCAAGAGGTGCACTTCTTGAGATTAGCAAACAACTTTTCTTTCCTTAGAATTTCCAAAACAGATTTCAAATGCATTACATGTTCTTCCAAGTTTTTGCTATAAATTAGGATATCATCAAAATACACAACGACAAATCTGCCAATAAATGCACGCAAAACATGGTTCATTAAACGCATAAATGTGCTCGGAGCATTAGTTAAACCGAAAGGCATCACTAACCACTCATACAAACCATATTTAGTCTTAAAAGCAGTTTTCCATTCATCACCTTCCTTCATCCTAATCTGATGATATCCACTCTTAAGATCAATTTTTGTAAAGACACAAGAACCATGCAATTTATCCAACGTATCGTCTAATCTAGGAATGGGATGACGATACTTTACCGTTATGTTGTTGATGGCTCGGCAGTCAACACATCCTCCATGTTCCATCCTTCTTAGGAACTAACAACACCAGAACTGCACAAGGACTAATGTTTTCACGCACATACCCCTTCTCCAATAATTCACCTACTTGCCTTTGGAGTTGCTTGGTCTCCTCAGGATTACTCCTATAAGCAGGTCGGTTTGGAATTGATGCACCTGGTATGAAATCAATTTGATGTTCAATTCCTCGAATCAGAGGTAATCCATAAGGTACTTCTTCGGGAAGGACATCTTCAAACTCCTACAAAAGAGAAACAATAACGCTCGGCAAAGCACCGACGAGATCATTAGTATATAAAAGAGCCTCCTTGTACATGAGTACAATAAGGGGTTGGTGTGAAAATAATGCTATCTTAATCTCACTTTTTTTTGCAATGTAATTGAATTTTTTCTCTCTTCCTCTCACTATGGCTGAAATCCCCTCTCTTTCTTTTTGTCTCCGATCAATGTTTTTCTCTCTCTTTTTTTTCTCAATTTCGGCCTTCATTTCTTTTTCTTTCTTTTTTTCATTTGAGCTTTGTAACTTTAATTGGTCCTCCCTGACTTGTTTTGGAGTTTTGGAGTCAATGGCACAAGAATAATAGGCTGCCCCCTTTATGAGTGAAAGAATACCTATTGGTGAATCCATCATGCTTAGCCCTCTCATCATACTGCCATGGTCTTCCCAACAATAAATGGCATGCATGCATAGGAACCACATCACAAAGCACCTCATCCTCATATTTACCAATGGATAATGCCACCAACACTTGCCTTGTCACCTTGATTTCGCCACATTCATTCAGCCACTGAAGCCGATAAGGGTGAGGATGTTTCAAGGTAGTTAAGGCCAATCTCTCCACCAAATAAGTGGTGGCTACGTTTGTGCAACTCCCTCCATCGATAATGACACTGCAAAATTAGTTTACAAAGCACCGAGTATGAAACAAGTTCTCCCTTTGGTTACTTTCTTCCTTCTTAACCTACACAATGAGAACTCGTCTTGCTACCAATAATTCTCCAACCTCAGCACTTTGCTCATCGTCATCGGCATCCTCTAAAGGTGGCATGTCAGCATCATCTACTTCTTCCTCATTCTCCGACTCAAGCTCTCCTCTGGCGTTTATCACCATCACCCTTTTGTTTACACACTGGCTGGCTATGTGTCCCCACCCCTGACATTTAAAACACATAATATCACGTGTTTTAGAACTTGAAGTTTCAGTGTTACCTGAAGTAGCAGCGGTCGTTGGTTTGGCATTCTTAGAGGGTTAAAAATTTTGGCTTATTTTGTAGCTGCTCGTCCCTTTTTTGAACTGTCTTTCATGGGCTGGCGGTAGCCATAGGTTTTCCCCTCCTAGCCAATCCCTTTCGTTTGAACTGTTCCTCCACCTTTATGGCTTGATGCACCATATCTTTCAACTCAACATAGTGCTGCATCTCGACTATATCCGCAATCTCACGATTTAAACAGTGCAAAAATCGAGCCATGGTGGCTTCCCAGTCCTCTTCTACATTAGCCTGGATCATAGCTACTTCCATCTCCTTGTAATATTCTTCCACACTCCTGGAACCTTGACTTAACCTCTGCAACTTTTGATACAATCCCCTATAATAGTGGCTAGGTACAAAACGCTTCCTCATAAGCATTTTCATCTCCTCCCAAGTGTCCACGGGTGGCTCTCTATTCCTTCTCCTATTAATCAGTAATTGATCCCACCAAACAATGGCATAATCGGTGAATTCAATTGCAGCCAACTTAACCTTGTTTATCTCCAAGTAGTTGTGACAATCAAACACCATCTCCATTTTAGTTTCCCACTCCAAATAAACTTCAGGAATACTTTTACCTTGAAAAGTTGGCATTTTAATCTTTATGTTTCCCAAATCATTATATCTCCTAGGCCTACCCAACCAAGCTTCTCGATTCCCATTCCCACGCTCAAACCTGCCCCGGTTCAAATATGGCTCATCAAACTGCTCCGACTCTGCCTCTTCCTCAACATTCCGCCACGGAACACGCCCACCTTGCTACCTATTGCGAATGTCTCGTTGTTGTTTCCTAGGAGTTCCCGCTTCTACCCTGTCCAACCTCTCATGAATAGGTTCTAATTCATCCCTCAACATACGCCTCATCTCCCCTAACAACGCTTGCATTTGGAGGTTCAGAACTGCATGTTGTCGAACTTCTTCGGTTGTATCTTCTTCTTGATTATTGGACATATTTAAAATCTGAAAAACAAGGTTAAAATCCTCACAAGCACTCCCTCAAGTGTTTCACTCAAGAATTTGATACACTTGCACTCGTGTTTTCAATCTAAATGACTTTTACCCTCTTATGGTCTCACACACTCTTGCCTTTTTTCACTCTTTTGTGTCTTCATTAGTTCTTAATCAAACTTTATGAAACTAATTCAAAATAATCTAGCAGCAATTCAAAAATGAGAAACAACCGAAACTCATCAAAAGATCAAGATCATGAATAAGGTGAGAAACAAGATTGAAAAGAAGAAATTTTCTTACTAGAATCGCTTTTCTTCTCTTTTTTTATTGACGATTTTTTTTTGTTTTTTTTTTTACAGCAGGATCAAGAACATGAATAAGGTGAGAAACAAGATTGAAAAGATGAAATTTTCTTCCTGGAATAACTTTTCTTCTTTTTTTTTTTTTGACGATTTTTTTTTCTATAGCAGGATCAAGAACAGGAAATAAAAAAAATGAAAATAAAAGATAGTCAAACTTATCTTAGAACCAAAGCTCTGATGCCAAATGATATGAACTCCACCAGCAATTGTGATGAAACCCAATAACAATGATGGATTAGAACCCCAAGATCGTGTAGACAAGATTGGTTGAGCCTTGAATCGTCACCTAACCAGATGAAAACCAAGACTATGAAGGATTGAAAACGCCACACCAAGATTCAACAATCAAGGTGATAAGTTTGGTTGCTTGAACGCCACAAGATTAACTTGACTTCTAAAGAACAATAACGCTCGGCAAAGCACCGACGAGATCATTAGTACATAAAAGAGCCTCCTTGTACATGCGTACAATAAGGGGCTGGTGTGATAATAATGCTCTCTTGATCTCACTTTTTTTTGCAATGCGAGTGAATTTTTCCTCTCTTGCTCTCACTATGGCTGAAATCCCCTCTCTTTCTTTTTCTCTCTGATCAATGTTTGTCTCTCTTTTTTTTTTCAATTTCGGCCTTCATTTCTTTTTCTTTTCTTTTTTTCATTTGAGCTTTGTAGCTTTAATTGGTCCTCTGATATAAACTCAACCAACAATTGTGATGAAACCCAATAACAATGATGGATTAGAACCCCAAGATCGTGTAGACAAGATTGGTTGAGCCTTGACCCGTCACCTAACCAGATGAAAACCAAGACTACGAAGGATTGAAAACGCCACACCAAGATTCAACAATCAAGGTGATAAGTTTGGTTGTTTGAACGCCACAAGATTAACTTGATAAGTTCAAGAGTTCTTTTAAGAACAAAGAGGACACAAGACCTCACAAGATTAACTTGATCTGAAAACATAATCTACCAATCAAATTTGAGCTACCACTTTATATATACTTGGAACAACCCTCCAAGAATAGGAAAAGACATAACTAAATTTAAAACAACACAAACATCAACATAAACAAGTCTCCAAGTTTTTAAGCCTCTTGGACTTCAAAAGAACAAGTTCACACATTTTTAGGCCTCTTGGACTTCTAAAGGACAAGTCCCCACTTTTTTAGGTCTCTTGGACTTCTAAAGGTAACCAAAATAGCTAATTGACTAAATTCAATGTATTTAACATTACCAGCCAGGACCAAGTTTATTTCCCAATTTAATATCCTTGAAAGTCGACAAATTCACGCCCTTTGATGGTCAGTCCATGCTGGCACGTTTTGTGTGCTAATTAGCTTCTTCAATTGCTTTGATGACCTGGACTAAGCCTTGATTATTATTTGAGCCCATCTCGGTCTTTTTAGAATCAGCCCAATTCTCTTGGATTAGCCCATTTGGCGCTTCCTTGAAACGTTTGGCTCTAAGACTTGTAATTGGACCACTTGGAAGTGACAAAGGGTCGTGCATAATCAGCTCCATTCCCAAGTGTATGATCAACTTGTCCAGCTCCTTGGTTTGCATCATTTTCCGGTGGTAGCTATAAATTTTTTGCCTTCGGCACAATTACACCAGTTTAAACCTTTGTGGGTGCAGAATAACCATTTCTTCTCATATCCCAAACATAAGACTCATGGGATCTCATGAAGTAACTTATTCTTGTTGTCTAGTGCAAGTAATTTTTGCCTTAAACAGTGGAACGCGATACACAGAATTTCCTTCATCATACATGTCCCCTAAGGAATTTCCCAATTGTTTTTGGGTGTGGGACCACCTCACCCAGCCTATTCATCTCTTTAATAATCTTTGTCAAACGTCTTATGGCATTTGAGATTACTTCATTCTCACTAATTCTAAAGGAATCATAGGATTCCTCCAGCTTTGTCAACTTTGTTTTCTTTACTTGCTTTGTGTCTTCATGAGTAACTTCTACATTATCCCATTTCATCTTGGCAGTGTCGCTGGCACTGGGTCTGTTGAATTCATTAATCAAAAGACTACAGAAAAGCATGATTATGATACCTTGTCATTCAATTGCTCTAACTTCTCTTCTATGTGTAACCATACATTTTTTTTTCTTTCGGCACAATTACACCATTTTCAACCTTTGTGGGTACAGAATAGCCATTTCTTACAATATCCCAAACATCAGAATCATAGGATCTCATGATGTTTCTTATTCTTGTTTTCTAGAGCAAGTAATTTCCGCCCTTGAACAAGGGACAGTGATTCATAGAATTTCCTTCATCATACATGTCCCCTAAGGAATTTTCCAAGTGGTTTTGCTTGTGGGAGCACCTCACCCAGCTTTTCATCTCTTTAATAATCTTTGTAAAGCGTGTTATGGCTTCTGAGATATCCACGTTCTTATTAATTCTGAAGGCATCATTGGATTCCTCTAGCTTTGTCATCTTTTTTCCCTTTACTTCCTTTGTGTCTTCATGAGTAACTTTTAGGTTATCCCATTTCTCGTTTGCAGTGTCGCAGGCATTGGGTCTGTTATATTCATTAATCAAAAAACTTCAGAAAAGGATGTTTATGATACCTTTCCATTTAATTGCTCTAACTTTTTTCTTCTGGTAAACATAAATTCGTTGCCTTCGGCACAATTACACCATTTTCAACCTCTGTGGGTGCAGAATAGCAATTTCATATGATATCCCAAACATCAGACTCATTGGATCTCATGAAATATCTTATTCTTGTTTTTCAGTGCAAGTAATTTTCGCCCATAAACAGAGGAATGCGATACACAGAATTTCCTTCATCAGACATGTCCCCTAATGAATTTCCCAATTGTTTTTGGGTGTGGGACATCCTCACCCAGCTTTTTCATCTACTTCATAATCTTTGTCAAGCGTCTTATGGCATCTGAGACGTTTTCGTTCTCACTAATTCTAAAGGAATCATAGGATTCCTCCAGCTTTGTCAACTTTGTTCTCTTTAGTTGCTTTGTGTCTTCATGAGTAACTTCTACGTTATCCCATTTCATCTTGTTTTGAATTCATTAATCGAAAGAGTACTGAAGAGCTTGTTTATGATACCTTCTCATTCAATTGCTCTAACTTCTCTTCTACGGGTAGCAATACATTTTTTGCCTTCGGCACAATTACACCATTTTCAACCTTTGTGGGCGCAAAATAGCCATTACTTACAATATCCCAATCATCAGAATCATGGTATCTCATGAAGTATCTTATTCTTGTTTTTTAGAGCAAGTAATTTCCGCCCTTGAACAGTCGAGGGCGATTCATAGATTTTCCTTCGTCATAAGAGATTCCCACGTTCTCACTAATTCTGAAGGCATCATAGGATTCCTCCAGTTTTGTCAACTTTGTTTCTATTACTTGCTTCGTGTCTTCATAAGTAACTTTTAGGTTATCCCATTTCTCCTTGGCAGTGTTGCAGGCCCTGGTCTGTTGAATTCATTAATCGAAAGACTACAGAAAAGAATGTTTATGACAGCTTGTCATTTAATTGCTCTAACTTCTTTTCTAATGGTACCCATAAATTCTTTGCCTTCTGCACAATTACACCATTTTCAACCTTTGTGGGTGCAGAATAGCCATTTCTTACATTATCCCAAACATCAGAATCATGGGATCTCATAAAATATCTTATTCTTATTTTTCAGTGCAAGTAATTTTCGCCCTTGAACAGTGGAGGGCGATTAATAGAATTTCCTTAATCATACATGTCCCTTAAGGAATTTTCCAATTGTTTTTTCTTGAGGGAGCACCTCACCCAGATTCTTCATCTCTTTAATAACATTGGTAAAGCGTGTTATGGCTTCTTGGTCTTCCACGTTCTCACTAAATCTAAAGGCATCATAGGATTCCTCCAGCTTTGTCAACTATGTTTCCTTTACTTGCTTTGTGTCTTCATGAGTAACTTTTGGGGTATCCCATTTTTCCTTGGCAGTGTCACAGGCACTGGGTCTGTTGAATACATTAATCGAAAGACTATAGAAAAGCATGTTTATGATACATTGTCATTTAATTGCTCTAACTTCTTTTCTCCAGGTAGCCATACATTTTTTGCCTTCGGCACAATTACACCATTTTTTACCTTTGTCGATGCAGAATAGCCATTTCTTACAATATCTAAAACATCTGAATCAACAGATCTCATAAAGTATCTTATTCTTATTTTTCAGTGCAAGTAATTTCCGCTCTCGAACAGTGGATGACGATTCATAGAATTTCCTTCCTCATACATGTGCCCTAATGAATTTCCCAATTGTTTTTGCTTGTGGTAGGACCTCCCCCAGCTTCTTCATCTCTTTAATAATCTTGGTAAAGTGTGTTATGGCTTCTTAGTCTTCCACGTTCTCATTAAATCTAAAGGCATCATAGGATTATTCCAGCTTTGTCAACTTTGTTTGTTTTACTTGGTTTATCTCTTAATGAGTAACTTCTGGGTTGTCCCATTTCTCCTTGGCAGTGTTGCAGGCACTGGGTCTGTTGAATTCATTAATCGAAATACTACAGAAAAGCATGTTTATGATACCTTGTCATTTAATTGCTCTAACTTCTTTTCTCCGGGTAGCCATCCATTCTTTGCCTTCGGCACAATTACATCGCTTTCAACCTTTGTGAGTGCAGAATAGCCATTTCTTACAATATCCCAAACATCAGAATCATGGGATCTCGAAAGGTATCTTGTTCTTATTTCTCAGTGCAAGTAATTTCTGCCCTCGAACAGTGGAGGGCGATTTATAGAATTTCATTCTTCGTACCTGTGCCCTAAGGAAATTTCCAATTGTTTTTGCTTGTGGGAGCACCTCACCCAGCTTCTTCATCTCTTTAATAATCTTGGTAAAGCGTGTTATGGCTTCTGAGTTTTCCAAATTCTTAGTAATTTTGAAGGCATCATAGGATTCCTCCAGCTTTGTCAACTTTTTGTCCTTTACTTCCTTTGCGTCTTCTTCATGAGTAACTTTTAGGTTATCCCATTTCTCCTTTGCAGTGTCGCGCAAGCACTTGGTCTGTTATATTCATTAACCGGAAGACTACAGAAAAGAATGTTTATGATACCTTGTCATTTAATTGCTCTAACATCTTTTCTCCTGGTAGCCATAAATTCCTTGCCTTCAGCACAATTACACAAGTTTAAACCTCTGTGGGTGCATAATACCCATTTCTTATAATATCCCAAACATAAGACTCATGGGATCTCAAGAAGTATCTTATTCTTGTTTTGTAGTGCAAGTAATTTTCACCTTTAAACAGTGGTACGCGATACACAGAATTTCCTTCATCAGACATGTCCCCTAAGGAATTTTCCAATTGTTTTTGGGTGTAGGACCACCTCACCCAGCTTTTTCATCTCTTTCATAATCCTTGTCAAACTTCTTACGGCATCTGAGACGTCTTCATTCTCACTAATTCTAAAGGAATCATAGGATTCCTCCAGCTTTGTCAACTTTGTTTTCTTTACTTGCTTTGTGTGTCTTCATGAGTAACTTTTACGTTATCCCATTTCATCTTGGCAGAATCGCAGGCACTGGGTCTGTTGAATTCATTAATCGAAAGACTACCGAAGAGCATCGTTATGATACCGTGTCATTCAATTGCTCTAACTTTTCTTCTACGGGTAGCCATACATTTTTTGCCTTCGGCACAATTACACCATTTTAAACCTTTGTGGGTACAGAATAACCATTTCTTACAATATCCCAATCATCAGAATCATGGTATCTCATGAAGTATCTTATTCTTGTTTTCCAGACCAAGTAATTTCCGCCCATGAACAGTGGAGGGCGATTCATAGAATTTCCTTCATCATAAGTGTCCCCTATGGAATTTCCCACTTGTTTTTGCTTGTAGCACCTCACCCAGCTACTTCATCTCTTTAATAATCTTCGTAAAACGTGTTATGGCTTCTGAGATTTCCACGTTCTCACTAATTCTGAAGGCAATGTTGGATTCCTCCAGTTTTGTCAACTTTGTTTCCATTACTTGCTTCGTGTCTTCATAAGTAACTTTTAGGTTATCCCATTTCTCCTTGGCAGTGTCACAGGCACTGGATCTGTGGAATTCATTAATCGAAAGACTATAGAAAAGAATTTTTATGATACCTTGTCATTTAATTGCTCTAACTTCTTTTCTAATGGTACCCATAAATTCTTTGCCTTCGGCGCAATTACACCATTTTCAACCTTTGTGGGTGCAGAATAGCCATTTCTTACAATATCCCAAACATCAGAATCATGGGATCTCATAAAGTATCTTATTCTTGTTTTTCAGTGCAAGTATTTTCCGCCCTTGAACAGTGGAGGGCGATTAATAGAATTTCCTTCATCATACATGTCCCATAAGGAATTTTCCAATTGTTTTTTTTCTTTTGGGAGCACCTCACCCAGCTTCTTCATCTCCTTAATAACATTGGTAAAGCGTGTTATGGCTTCTTGGTCTTCCACGTTCTCGCTAAATCTAAAGGCATCATAGGATTCCTCCAGCTTTGTCAACTATGTTTCCTTTACTTGCTTTGTGTCTTCGTGAGTAACTTTTGGGTTATTCCATTTCTCCTTGGCAGTGTCGCAGGCACTGGGTCTGTTGAATTCATTAATCGAAAGACTATAGAGAAGCATGTTTATGATATACCTTGTCATTTAATTGCTCTAACTTCTTTTCTCCGGGTAGCCATACATTTTTTGCCTTCGGCACAATTACACCATTTTTAACCTTTGTGGATGCAGAATAGCCATTTCTTATTATATCCAAAACATCAGAATCATGGGATCTCACAAAGTATCTTATTCTTATTTTTCAGTGCAAGTAATTTCCGCTCTCGAACGGTGGAGAACAATTCATAGAATTTCCTTCATCATACATGTGCCCTAAGGAATTTCCCAATTGTTTTTTCTTGTGGGAGGACCTCCCCCAGCTTCTCCATCTCTTTAATAATCTTGGTAAAGCGTGTTATTGCTTCTTAGTCTTCCAAGCTCTCATTAAATGTAAAGGCATCATAGGATTATTCCAGCTTTGTCAACTTTGTTTGCTTTACTTGCTTTGTGTCTTAATGAGTAACTTCTCGGTTATCCGATTTCTCCTTGGCAGTGTTGCAGGCACTAGGTCTGTTGAATTCATTAATCAAAAGACTACAGAAAAGCATGTTTATGATACCTTGTCATTTAATTGCTCTAACTTCTTTTCTCCGGGTAGCAATCCATTCTTTGCCTACGACACAATTCCACCATTTTCAACCTTTGTGGGTGCAGAATAGCCATTTGTTACAATATCCCAACCATCAGAATCATGGGATCTCGTAAGGTATCTTATTCTTATTTTTCAGTGCAAGTAATTTCCGCCCTCGAACAGTGGAGGGCGATTCATAGAATTTCCTTCATCATACCTGTGCCCTAAGGAAATTTCCAATTTTTTTTTTCTTGTGGGAGCACCTCACCCAGCTTCCTCATCTCTTTAATAATCTTGGTAAAGCGTGTTATGGCTTCTGAGATTTCCAAATTCTTAGTAATTCTGAAGGCATCGTAGGATTCCTCCAGCTTTGTCAACTTTTTGTCCTTTACTTCCTTTGTGTCTTTATGAGTAACTTTTATGTTATCCCATTTCTCTTTTGCAGTGTCGCAGGCACTGGGTCTGTTATATTCATTAACCGAAAGACTACAGAAAAGAATGTTTATGATACCTTGTCATTTAATTACTCTAACTTCCTTTCTCCTGTTAGCCATAAATTCTTTGCCTTCAGCACAATTACGCTAGTTTAAACCTCTGTGGGTGCATAATAGCCATTTCTTATAATATCCCAAACAGAAGACTCATGGGATCTCATGAAGTATCTTATTCTTGTTTTCTAGTGCAAGTAATTTTCGCCCTTAAACAGTTGAACGCGATACACAAAATTTCCTTCATCGGACATGTCCCCTAAGGAGTTTCCCAATTGTTTTTGGGTGTAGGACCACCTCACCCAGCATTTTCATCTCTTTCATAATATTTGTCAAGCGTCTTACGGCATCTGAGACGTCTTCGTTCTCACTAATTCTAAAGAAATCATAGGATTCCTCCAGCTTTGTCAACTTTATTTTCTTTACTTGCTTTGTGTCTTCATGAGTAACTTGTGCGTTATCCCATTTCATCTTGGCAGTGTCGTAGGCACTGGGTCTGTTGAATTCCTTAATCGAAAGACTACAGAAAAGCATGTTTATGATACCTTGTCATTCAATTGCTCTAACTTCTCTTCTACTGGTAGCCATACATTTTTTTCTTCAGCACAATTACAGCATTTTCAACCTTTGTGGGTGCAGAATAGCCATTTCTTACAATATCCCAAACATTAGAATCATGGTATCTCATGAAGTATCTTATTCTTGTTTTCCAGAGCAAGTAATTTCCGCCCTTGAACAGTGGAGGGCGATTTATAGAATTTCCTTCATCATACATGTCCCCTAAGGAATTTGCCAATTGTTTTAACTTGTGGGAGCACCTCACCCAGCTTTGTAGCACCCGTGCCTTTAGGTGACATCATTTTGACCCATAGTGTACCCGTAGAGTACACGTATATGTATTTGTATACGTATGTGTATGTGTATTTTGATGCTCGAAGCCCGTAACTTCGAGTTTCTTTGCATGATTTGAGGTCAGAAGGAGTATGCATGAAGTTTTGGAACCATCGGAGACCCGTTCGACGTCAAAACATGTCGAAAACGGTGTTTTGGATCCAGTGGAGGTCTCTCCATGAAGGAAGAGATTTCTGTCACAAATTACATCAATGATTTGATCCTATAGATCGGTGGCCCGATTGAGCTGAAATTTTGTCAGCTCATTCTTATATGATAGATCTTCATTATGGCGGTGAAGATCTTGATCGGAGTTACCTACTATGACTTATAAGACTCCAAACACTGTTTCACAGATTTTCAGATTTTCTTACGCAGTTTTGATCAAGCAGTTGGATCTCGTAATCCCACCGTTGGATTTAGTTGAACGTTTACCAGAATGTTGGTAACTGACTCATGCAACTTTTGATAGTTAAGATGTTAAATTGGTGGGTAGTTTGCAAGAAATGGACTATCTAAGTGCAAGTATTGCAACAGAAAACTATTTTTTTGATAGTTTTTGGGCAACTTTTAGTTGTGGGCCCAAGCTTATCTATTTAAGCAACCAAAACGTAATTTTAGGATAATTTGCTCATTTCTCAGCCAGAAAAGAGAGAAAGGAGCCGGAGAAGAGAGCAAGGAGCTGAAGAGGAGAAAAGGAGAGGAAACCTAGGGTTGGTGGATTTTGCTCAAAATCCCTAAGGTTTGCATGTTTTTCCTCATTGTTCTTCCTTCAATCTCTTTGGTTCATGCATGCTAGTGTTGTTTTGATGCATGCATTGTATGAAACCCATATTTGAAGGGGTAGTGGGAATCAAATATTGTCCAAATGCTTTGCATGTTTGATATGTGTGTTTAGAGTGTGTTGGGAACCCTCTAAAGGCAAAAACCCCAATTTCTAGCAAGAAATTGGTAGGGTTTAGTACAAATGACCTAGTCTTGGTTCATTGACCTAGACTTTGACTTAAGCTTTGCATGCCATCTATGATGGACTGATCAGTATTAGGGATTGATTCATGTATTTAGCATGAGATTTTAATGGTGAAATCATATGGTTTAGTGTAAATGGTCATTGTTTGGTTCATGGCCTTAGGCTTTTCCAAAAGTCATGCATGTCAACTATGTTGTTCCAGGTGGCATTGTGGATGATTCCATGTTGCAAGATCAGTAAAATTCATGGCTGAACATGGTGGCCTAGTGTAAAATTGGCAATATGGCCTATGTATGAAAATTTCCATATTTGGGGCTTTTGATGCTCTTAATATAAAATCTGGAAAATTATGCAATGTACGTCTAATTGGACATGATTAGTGTTGTTTGATGATTGAATTCAGTGGGTTCTCATAATGGACACCCTAAGGTTGACTAATTTTGATCTAGGCTAAGTATTTGACATTTTTCATGTACTTTGGCATTTTTGCATGTAATTTGGGGACTTTTCACCCAGAGCACGTCAATTTATGAAATTGACTTGGGGATTGTTTAATTGGACCCAAATTGAGTAGAATCATGAGTTTAAAATGTTAGAACCTATGTTAAATTGATATGACTTAGTCCATTTTGACTTTATGTTTTATATTGGCCTAATTGGGGGTTTTGACCAAGACTTAGTCAATTGATGAAATTGACTTGATGTATAGTCTAATTGACCCTAATTATAATTGAATTTCATGTATATTAGTGGTTGGATCATGGAATCACCCTATTACATTCAACTTAGGTCAATCTTAGTTTAATTGAGTCTAAATGATCAAGTTGGGCAATATGGAAATTGGCTCAAGGGGTTAATCAATTTAGAATCTAATTGACTTTAGATTGGGTTTGAACATGGGGTTTTGACACACTTTATGACTGATTTTCAGTTGTGTGAACCACGTTATTTCTAGGTCTTGTGATTGATCTTGAACCCGTTTAGTCAATTGGAGAGTTTTGGCGATTGGATTGGCTAGACTTAGCCAATCAAGAGTGAGTGTTCTTTTACATTTGGATTATTTATATGTGGCATTGTAGTATAGAAATGTTTTAAATGCTTATGTATGATGGTATGCATGTTTTAATATTCCATGAAATACATTTGAGCATAATTCATTGGGATGACAATTTGGGTTGAGGCTCCTAGTTGGAATTTCCTCTTTTTGGGAATTCTTGTAATTCAAGCGGCGATCCCAGTTGTGTACCTGGCAGAGGATTTTATGGCTTGTGTATGGTTAGGTTAGTTTAGGCGAATCTTACGTGCTGCACAACCCTAGAAATCCTAATTGAGTGTGTGTTCAGGTACTGTGTGTAGCGCACAAGCCTTGAACCCCCGTACTCATGAGGTGTTAGGATTGCATGAGCATGACTACAAATGTTATGCATTGTCTTATGTATGACTTGATCCATTATGTTAGCATGTATGTAATCTATTTTTTCATCATGATATTTTAATGATTTATGATCTTACCATGTTTTATAAATGCACGTATATGCCACTTGTAAATAACATTCACTGAGCTTGCTGTAGCTCACACCTCACCAACTTCTTTCAGGATCTGATAGAAAAGAAAAAGGGAAGGCTTGACTGCGGAGCGTCCCTTGTTTTTGTTTCATGTAGGTGTTGTACATTTAGTTTTGTATTTTGATAATTATGTACGTGATAACACCTAGTAATTGTATATATTTAACACATAGTTGGGATGTGTTGGATTTTGTATCGTTTTGAAGACTTTGAAATTTTATATTTGGTAATATGGAGAAGTAATATTTTATTTCATTATGATCATGTTAGTTGGTTGTCAAGGATGTACTTTTATTTCTTTTTGGGGATTCGTATATGTATTTTAGGCTGACGGGACGTCGAGTGTACTGACGAAGGGTATACTCTGAGGTTTTCGTGTTGGTCATGACATCACGGATAGTGGGTCGTGACATTCTTCATCTCTTTAATAATCTTGGTAAAGCGTGTTATGGCTTCTGAGATTTTCACGTTCCCACTAATTCTGAAGGCATCATAGGATTCCTCCAGTTTTGTCAACTTTGTTTCCATTACTTGCTTCATGTCTTCATAAGTAACTTTTAGGTTATCCCATTTCTCCTTGGCAGTGTCGCAGGCACTGGGTCTGTTGAATTCATTAATCGAAAGACTGCAAAAAAGAATGTTTATGATACCTTGTCATTTAATTGCTCTAACTTCTTTTCTAATGGTAGCCATAAATTCTTTGCCTTTGGCACAATTACACCATTTTCAACTTTTGTAGGTGCAAAATAGGCATTTCTTACAATATCCCAAACATCAGAATCATAGGATCTCATAAAGTATCTTATTCTTGTTTTTCAGTGCAAGTAATTTTCGCCCTTAAACAGTGGAATTCGATACACAGAATTTCCTTCATCAGACAAGTCCCCTAAGGAATTTTCCAATTGTTTTTGGGTGTGGGACCACCTCACCCAGCTTCTTCATCTCTTTCATAATCTTTGTCAAGCGTCTTATGGCATCTGAGACGTCTTCGTTCTCACTAATTTTAAAGGAATCATAGGATTCCTCCAGCTTTGGCAACTTTGTTTTCTTTACTTGCTTTGTGTCTCTTCACGAGTAACTTCTACGTTATCCCATTTCATCCTGGCAATGTCGCAGGCACTGAGTCTGTTGAATTCATTAATCGAAAGACTACCGAAGAGCCTGTTTATGATACCTTGTCATTCAATTGCTCCAATTTCTCTTCTACGGGTAGCCATACATTTTTTGCCTTCGGCACAATTATAAAAATTTCAACCTTTGAGGGTGCAGAATATTCATTTCTTACAATATCCCAATAATCAGAATCATGGTATCTCATGAAGTATCTTATTCTTGTTTTCCAGAGTAAGTAATTTCCGCCCTGGAACAGTGGAGGGTGATTCATAGAATTTCCTTCATCATAAATGTTCCCAAAGGAATTTTCCAATTGTTTTTGCTTGTGGGAGCACTTCACCCAGCTTCTTCATCTCTTTAATAATCTTGGTAAAGCGTGTTATGGCTTCTGAGATTTCCAAGTTCTTACTAATTCTGAAGGCATAGTTGGATTCCTCCAGTTTGGTCAACTTTGTTTCCATTACTTGCTTCGTGTCTTCATAAGTAACTTTTTGGTTATCCCATTTCTCCTTGGCAGTATCGCAAGCACTGGGTCTGTTGAATTCATTAATTGAAAGACTATAGAAAAGAATGTTTATGATACCTTCTCCTTTAATTGCTCTAACTTCTTTTCTAATGGTAGCCATAAATTCTTTGCCTTCGGCACAATTACACCATTTTCAACTTTTGTAGGTGCAGAATAGCCATTTCTTACAATATCCCAAACATCAGAATCATGGGATCTCATAAAGTATCTTATTCTTGTTTTTCAGTGCAAGTAATTTCCGCCCTTGAACAGTGGAGAGCGATTAATAGAATTTCCTTCATCATACATGTTCCCTAAGGAATTTTCGAATTGTTTTTTCTTATGGGAGCACCTCACCCAGCTTCTTCATCTCTTTAATAACATTGGTAAAGCGTGTTATGGCTTCTTGTTTTTCAGTGCAAGTAATTTTTGCCCTTAAACAGTGGAATGTGATACACGGAATTTCCTTCAGCAGACAAGTCCCCTAAGGAATTTTCCATTTGTTTTTGGGTGTGGGACCTGATGTGAACTTCACCAACAATTGTGATGAAACCCAATAACAATGATGGATTAGAACCCAAGATCGTGTAGACAAGATTGGTTGAGCCTTGACCTGTCACCTAACCAGATTAAAACCAAGACTACGAAGGATTGAAAACGCCACACCAAGATTCAACGATCAAGGTGATATGTTTGGTTGTTTGAACGCCACAAGATTAACTTGATAAGTTCAAGAGTTCTTTTAAGAACAAAGAGGACACAAGACCTCACAATATTAACTTGATCTGAAAACATAATATATCATTCAAATTTGAGCTACCCATCTATATATACTTGGAACACCCCTCCAAGAATAGGAAAGTCATACCTAAAGACAAGTTCAATGATGCTAGTCACATTTTGTGTGCTTGACTAAGTTCGATGATGCTAGTCAATATTTGTGTGCTTGACTAAGTTCAATGATGCTAGTCACATTTTGTGTGCTTGACTAAGTTCAATGATGCTAGTCAAGTTTTGTGTGCTTGACTAAGTTCAATTATGCTAATCACATTTTGTGTGCTTGACTAAGTTCAATGATACTAGTCAAGTTTTGTGTGCTTGACTAAGTTCAATGATGCTAGTCAAGTTTTGTGTGCTTGACTAAGTTCAATTGCTTTGATGACATGGACTAAGCCTTGATTATTATTTGAGCCTATCTTGGTCTTTTTAGAATCAGCCCAATTCGCTTGGATTAGCCCATTTAGCTCTTCCTTGAAACGTTTGGCTCTAAGTCTTGTAATTGGACCACTTGGAGGTGACAATGGGTCTTGTCCAAATTCAGCTCCATCCCCAAGTGTATGATCAACTTGTCCAGCTCCTTGGTTTGCATCATTTGGTCCTTGGTTTGCATCAGGACCACCTCACCCAGCTTCTTCATCTCTTTCATAATCTTTGTCAAGCGTCTTAAGGCATCTGAGACGTCTTCGTTCTCACTAATTCTAAAGGAATCATAGGATTCCTCCAGCTTTGGTAACTTTGTTTTCTTTACTTGCTTTGTGTCTCTTCATGAGTAACTTCTACGTTATCCCATTTCGTCCTGGCAGTGTCGCAGGCACTGGGTGTGTTGAGTTCATTAATCGAAAGACTACCGAAGAGCCTGTTTATGATACCTTGTCATTCAATTGCTCTAACTTCCCTTCTACGGGTAGCCATACATTTTTTGCCTTCGGCACAATTACAAAATTTTCAACCTTTGTGGGTGCAGAATAGTCATTTCTTACAATATCCCAATCATCAGAATCATGGGATTTCATGAAGTATCTTACACTTTTTTTCCAGAGCAAGTAATTTCCGCCCTAGAACAGTGGAGGGCGATTCATAGAATTTCCTTCATCATAAATGTCCCCAAAGGAATTTTCCAATTGTTTTTGCTTGTGGGAGCACCTCACCCAGCTTCTTCATCTCTTTAATAATCTTGGTAAAACGTGTTATTGCTTCTGAAATCTCCACGTTCTCACTAATTCTGAAGGCATAGTTGGATTCCTCCAGTTTGGTCAACTTTGTTTCCATTACTTGCTTCGTGTCTTCATAAGTAACTTTTTGGTTATCCCATTTCTCATTGGCAGTGTCGCAGGCACTGGGTCTGTTGAATTCATTAATTGAAAGACTACAGAAAAGAATGTTTATGATACCTTGTCATTTAATTGCACTAACTTCTTTTCTAATGGTAGCCATAAATTCTTTGCCTTTGGCACAATTACACCATTTTCAACTTTTGTAGGTGTAGAATAGCCATTTCTTACAATATCCCAAACATCAGAATCATAGGATCTCATAAAGTATCTTATACTTATTTTTTAGTGCGAGTAATTTTCGCCCTTAAACAGTGGAATGTGATACACAGAATTTCCTTCATCAGACATGTCCCCTAAGGAATTATCCAATTGTTTTTGGGTGTGGGACCACCTCACCCAGGTTCTTCATCTCTTTCATAGTGTTTGTCAAGCGTCTTATGGCATCTGAGACGTCTTTGTTCTCACTAATTCTAAAGGAATCATAGGATTCCTCCAGCTTTGGTAACTTTGTTTCCTTTACTTGCTTTGTGTCTCTTCATGAGTAACTTCTACGTTATCCCATTTCGTCCTGGCAGTGTCGTAGGCACTGGGTGTGTTGAGTTCATTAATCGGAAGACTACCGAAGAGCCTGTTTATGATACCTTGTCATTCAATTGCTCTAACTTCTCTCCTACGGGTAGCCATACATTTTTTGCCTTCTGCACAATTAAAAAATTTTCAACCTTTGTGGGTGCAGAATAGTCATTTCTTACAATATCCCAATCATCATAATCATGGTATCTCATGAAGTATCTTATTCTTTTTTTCCAGAGCAAGTACTTTCCGCCCTAGAACAGTGGAGGGCGATTCATAGAATTTCCTTCATCATAAATGTCCCCAAAGGAATTTTCCAATTGTTTTTGCTTGTGGGAGCACCTCACCCAGCTTCTTCATCTCTTTAATAATCTTGGTAAAAACGTGTTATGGCTTCTGAAATCTCCACGTTCTCACTAATTCTGAAGGCATAGTTGGATTCCTCCAGTTTGGTCAACTTTGTATCCATTACTTGCTTCGTGTCTTCATAAGTAACTTTTTGGTTATCCCATTTCTCCTTGGCAGTGCCGCAGGCACTAGGTCTGTTGAATTCATTAATTGAAAGACTACAGAAAAGAATGTTTATGATACCTTGTCATTTAATTGCTCTAACTTCTTTTCTAATGGTAGCCATAAATTCTTTGCCTTCGGCACAATTACACCATTTTCGACTTTTGTAGGTGTAGAATAGCCATTTCTTACAATATCCCAAACATCAGAATCATAGGATCTCATAAAGTATCTTATTCTTATTTTTTAGTGAGAGTAATTTTCGCCCTTAAACAGTGGAATGTAATACACAGAATTTCCTTCATCAGACATGTCCCCTAAGGAATTATCCAATTTTTTTTGGGTGTGGGACCACCTCACCCAGGTTCTTCATCTCTTTCATAATCTTTGTCAAGCGTCTTATGGCATCTGAGACGTCTTCGTTCTCACTAATTCTAAAGGAATCATAGGATTCCTCCAGCTTTGTCAACTTAATTTTCTTTAGTTGCTTTGTGTCTTCATGAGTAACTTCTATGTTATCCCATTTCAACTTGGCAGTGTCGGAGGCACTGGGTCTGTTGAATTCCTTAATCGAAAGGCTACAGAAAAGCATGTTTATGATACCTTGTCATTCAATTGCTTTAACTTCTCTTCTACGGGTAGCGATACATTTTGTCTTCGGCACAATTACACCATTTTCGACCTTTGTGGGTGCAGAATAGCCATTTCTTACAATATCCCAAACATCAGAATCATGATATCTCATGAAGTATCTTATTCTTGTTTTCTAGAGCAAGTAATTTCCGCTCTTGAACGGTGGAGGGCGATTCATATTATTTCCTTCATCATACATGGTCCCTAAGGAATTTCCCAATTGTTTTTGCTTGTGGGAGCACCTCACCCAGCTTCTTCATCTCGTTAATAATCTTGGTAAAGCGTGTTATGGCTTCTGAGATTTTCACGTTCTCACTAATTCTGAAGGCATCATAGGATTCCACCAGTTTTGTCAATTTTGTTTCCGTTACTTGCTTTGTCTCTTCATAAGTAACTTTTAGGTTATCCCATTTCTCCTTGGTAGTGTCGCTTGCACTGGGTCTCTTGAATTCATTAATCGAAAGACTACAGAAAAGAATGTTTATGATACCTTGTCATTTAATTGCACTAACTTCTTTTCTAATGGTGGCCATAAATTCTTTGCCTTTGGCACAATTACGCCAGTTTAAACCTCTGTGGGTGCAGAATAGCCATTTCCTCTAATATCCCAAACATAAGACTCATGGGATCTCACGAAATATCTTATTCTTGTTTTCTAGTGCAAGTAATTTTCGCCCTTAAACAGTGAATTGCGATACACAAATTTTTTTTCATCATACATGTCCCTTCAGGAATTTCCCAATTGTTTTTGGGTGTGGGACCACCTCACCCGGTCTCTTCATCTCTTTAATAATCTTTGTCAAGCGTCTTATGGCATCTGAGATGTCTTCAATCTCACTAATTCTAAAGGAATCATAGGATTCCTCCAGCTTTGTCAACTTTCTTTTTTTTAAATGCATTGTGTCTTCATGAGTAACTTCTACGTTATCCCATTTCATCTTGGCAGTGTCGTAGGTTCTGGGTCTGTTGAATTCATTAATCTAAAGACTACGGAAAAACATGTTTATGATACCTTGTCATTCAATTGCTTTAACTTCTCTTCTACGGGTAGCCATACATTTTTTGCCTTCGGCACAATTACACCATTTTCAACCTTTGTGGGTGCGTAATAGCCATTTCTTACAATATCCCAATCATCAGAATCATGGTATCTCATAACGTATTTTATTCTTGTTTTCTTGAGCAAGTAATTTCCGCCCTTGAACAGTGGAGGGCGATTCATAGAATTTCCTTCATCATACATGTCCCCTAAGGAATTTTCCAATTGTTTTTTCTTGTGGGAGCACCTCACCCAGCCTCTTCATCTCTTTAATAACAGTGGTAAAGCGTGTTATGGTTTCTTGGTCTTCCACGTTCTCACTAAATCTAATGGCATCATAGGATTCCTCCAATTGTTTTTGCTTGTAGGAGCACCTCACCCAGCTTCTTCATCTCATTAATAATCTTTGTAAAGCGTGTTACGACTTCTAAGGTTTCCACATTCTCACTAATTCTGAAGGCATCATAGGATTCCTCCAGCTTTGTCAACTTTGTTTCCTTTACTTGCTTTGTGTCTTCATGAGTAACTTTTAGGTTATCCCAAATCTCGTTGGTAGTGTCGCAGGCACTCGGTCTAATAAATTCATTAATCAAAAGACTATAGAAAAGAATGTTTATGAGACGTTGTCATTTAATTGCTCTAACTTCTTTTCTTCTGGTAATCATAAATTCTTTGCCTTCGGCACAATTAAACCATTTTCAACCTCTGTGGGTGTAGAATAGCAATTTCTTACAATATCCCAAACAACAGAATCATGGGATCTCATAAAGTATCTTCTTCTTATTTTTCAGTGCAAGTAATTTCGGCCTTTGAACAGTGCACGACTATTCATAGAATTTTTTTCATCACACATGTCCCCTAACGAATTTTCCAATTGTTTGTGCTTGTGGGACCACGTCACCCAGCTTCGTCATCTCTTTAATAATCTTTGTGAAGCGTGTTATGGCATTGGAGATTTCATCGTTCTCACTAATTCTAAAGGAATCATAGGATTCCTCCAACTTTGTCAAAATTTTTTTTTTTACTTGCTTTGTGTCTTAATGAGTAACTTTTACGTTATCCCATTTCTCTTTGGCAGTGTCTCAGGCACTGGGTCTGTTGAATTCGTTAATCGAAAGATTACAGAAAATCATGTTTATGATACCTTGTCATTTAATTGCTCTAACTTCTTTTCTATGGGTAGCCATACGTTCTTTCCCGTCGGCACAATTACACCATTTTCAACCTTTGGGGGTGCAGAATAGCCATTTCTTACAATATCCCAAACATCAGAATCATGGGATCTTATAAAGTATCTTATTCTTGTTTTTCAATGCAAGTAATTTCCGCCCTTGAACAGGGAAGGGCGATTCATAAAATTTTCTTCATCATACATGTCCCATAAGGAATTTTCCAATTATTTTTTCTTTGTCGGAGCACCTCACCCAGCTTCTTCATCTCTTTAATAATCTTGGTAAAGCATGTTTTGGCTTCTGAGATTTCCATGTTCTCACTAATTCTAAAGGAATCATTGGGTTCCTCTAGCTTTGTCAACTTTGTTTCCTTTACTTGCTTTGTGTCTTAACTTTCAGGTTATCCCATTTTTCCTTGGCTGTGTCACAGGCACTGGGTCTATTGAATTATGATACCTTCTCATTGATTTGCTATAACTTTTTTTCTCGTGGTAGCCACAAATCCTTTACCTTCAGCACAATTACACCAGTTTCAACCTTTGTTGGTGCAGAATAGCCATTTCTTATAATATCCCAAACATCAGACTCATGGGATCTCATGAAGTATCTTATTCTTGTTTTCCAGTGCAAGTAATTTTCTCCCTTAAACAGTAGAACGCGATACACATAATTTCCTTCATCAAACCTGTCCCCTAAGGAATTTCCCAATTATTTTTGGGTGTGGGACCACCTCGCCCAGCTTCTTCATCTCTTTCATAATCTTTGTCAAGCGTCTTATGGCATCTGAGATGTCTTCGTTCTCACTAATTCTAAAAGAATCATAGGATTCCTCCAGCTTTCTAAACTTTGTTTGCTTTACTTGCTTTGTGTCTTCATGAGTAATTTCTACGTTATCCCTTTTCATCTTGGCAGTGCCGCAGGCACTGGGTCTGTTGAATTCATTAATCGAAAGACCATAGAAAAACATGTTTATGATTCCTTGTCTTTCAACCTTTGTGGGTGTGGAATAGACATTGCTTACAATATCCCAAACATCAAAATCATGGCATCTCATGAAGTATATTATTCTTGTTTTCCAGAGCAAGTAATTTCTGCCCTTGAACAATGGACGGCGATTCATAGAATTTCCTTCATCATACATGTCCCCTAAGGAATTTTCTAATTGTTTTCGCTTATGGGAGCACCTTACTTAGCTTCTTCATCTCTTTAATAATCTTGGTAAAGCTTGTTATGTGTTTTGAGATTTCCACGTTCTCACTACTTTTCAAGGCATGATAGGATTCCTCCAAAATTGTCAACTTTGTTTCCTTACTTGCTTTGTGTCTTCATGAGTAACTTTTAAGTTATCCCATTTCTTATTGGCTGTATCGCTGGCACTGGGTCTTTTGAATTCATTAGTCGAAAGACTACAAAAAAGAATGTTTATGATACCTTGTCATTTAATTGGTCTAACTTCTTTTCTTCTGGTAGCCATACATTTTTTGCCTTCGGCACAATTACACCATTTTCAACCTTTTCTGGGTGCAGAATAGCCATTTCTTACAATATCCAAAACATCAGAATCATGGGATCTCATAAAGTATCTTATTCTAATTTTTCAGTGCAAGTAATTTCCGCCTTGAACAGTGGACGGCGATTCATGGAATTTCCTTCATCATACATGTCCCCTAAGGAATTTCCTAATTGTTTTTGCTTGTGGGAGTACCTTACCCAACTTCTTCATCTCTTTAATAATCTTGGTAAAGCGTGTTATGGCTTCTGAGATTTCCACGTTCTCATTAATTCTGAAGGCATCATTGGATTCCTCCAGCTTTGTCAACTTTTTTTCCTTTACATCCTTGACAGTGTCACAGGCACTGGGTCTGTTGAATTCATTAATCGAAAGACTACAGAAAAGCATGTTTATGATACCTTGTCATTTAATTTCTCTAACTTCTTTTCTCCTGGTAGCTATAAATTCTTTGCCTTCGGCACAATTACACCATTTTCAACCTTTGTGGGTGCAGAATAGCCATTTCTTACAATATCCCAAACATCAAACTCATGGGATCTAATGAAGTATTTTATTCTTGTTTTCTAGTGCAAGTAATTTCGCCCTTAAATAGTGGAACGTGATACACAGAATAAACAGTGGAACGTGATACACAGAATTTCCATCATCACACATGTCCCCTTAGGAATTTTCTCAATTGTTTTTGCTTGTGGGACCACGTCACCCAGCATTGTCATTTCTTTAATAATCTTTGTGAAGCGTGTTATGACATCTGAGATTTCTTCGTTCTCACTAATTCTAAAGGAATCATAGGATTCCTCCAGCTTTGTGAACATTTTTTTTCTTTACTTGCTTTGTGTCTTCATGAGTAACTTCTACGTTATCCCATTTCTCCTTGGCAGTGTCGCAGGCACTGGGTCTGTTGAATTCATTAATCGAAAGACTACAGAAAAGCATGTTTATGATACCTTGTCATTTAATTGCTCTAACTACTTTTCTACGGGTAGCCATACATTCTTTGCCTTCGGCACAATTACATTATATTCAACCTTTGTGGGTGCAGAATAGCAATTTCTTACAATATCCCAAACATCAGAATCATGGGATCTTATGAAGTATCTTATTCTTGTTTTCCAGTGCAAGTAATTTCCGCCCTTGAGCAAGGACGGCAATTCATAGAATTTCCTTCATCATACATGTCCCCTAAGGAATTTTCCAATTGTTTTTGCTTGTAGGAATACCTCATCCCAGCTTCTTCATCTCTTTAATAATCTTGGTAAAGCGTGTTACGACTTCTAAGATTTCCACGTTCTCACTATTTCTGAAGGCATCATAGGATTCCTCCAGCTTTGTCAACATTGTTTCCTTTACTTGCTTTGTGTCTTCATGAGTAACTTTCAGGTTATCCCACATCTCGTTGGCAGTGTCGCAGGCACTGGGTCTGTTAAATTCATTAATCGAAAGACTACAGAAAAGAATGTTTATGATACGTTGTCATTTAATTGCTCTAACTTCTTTTCTGCTGGTAGCCATAAATTTTTTGCCTTCGGCACAATTACACCATTTTCAACCTTTGTGGGTGCAGAATAGCAATTTCTTACAATATCCCAAACAACAGAATCTTAGGATCTCATAAAGTATCTTATTCTTATTTTTCAGTGCAAGTAATTTCGGCACTTGAACAGTGGACGGCGCTTCATAGAATTTCCTTCCTAATTGTTTTTGCTTGTGGGACCACGTCACCCAACTTCCTCATCTCTTTAATAACCTTTGTGAAGCATATTATGGCATATGAGATTTCATCGGTCTCACTAATTTTAAAGTAATCATAGGATTCCTCCTGCTTTGTCAACTTTGTTTCTTTTACTTGCTTTGTTCTTCATGAGTAACTTCTACGTTATGCCATTTCTCTTTGGCAGTGTCTCAGGCACTAGGTTTGTTGAATTCGTTAATCGAAAGACTATAGAAAAGCATGTTTATGATACCTTGTCATTTAATTGCTCTAACTTCTTTTCTACGGGTAGCCATAAGTTCTTTGTCATCGGCACAATTACACCATTTTCAACCTTTGTGGGTGCAGAATTGCCATTTTTTTACACTATCCCAAATATCAGAATCATGGGATCTTATAAAGTATCTTATTCTTGTTTTTCAGTGCATGTAATTTTCGCCCTTGAACAGGGAAGGGCGATTCATAGAATTTCCTTTATCATACGTGTCCCCTAAGGAATTTTCCAATTGTTTTTGCTTGTCGGAGCACCTCACCCAGCTTCTTCATCTCTTAAATAATCTTGGTAAAGCGTGTTATGGCTTCTGAGATTTCCATGTTCTCACTAATTCTAAAGGCATCATAGGATTCCTCTAGCTTTGTCAATTTTGTTTCCTTTACTTGCTTTGTGTCTTAACTTTCAGGATATCCCATTTTTCCTTGGTAGTGTCACAGGCACTGGGTCTGTTGAATTTATTAATCGAAAGACCATAGAAAAGAATGGTGATGATACCTTGTCATTTAATTTCTCTAACTTTTTTTCTTCAAGTAGCCATAAATTCTATGCCTTCGGCACAATTACACCAATTTCAACCTTTGTGGGTGCAGAATAGCCATTTCTTACAATATACCAAACATCAGACTCATGGGATCATTCTTGTTTTCCAGTGCATGTAATTTTCGCAATTAAATAACGGAACGCGATACACAGAATTTTCTTCATCATACATGTCCCCCTAAGGAATTTTCCAATTCTTTAGCTTGTGGGAGCCATAAATCCTTTGGCAGTGTCGCAGGCACTGCGTCTGTGGAATTAATTAGTCGAAAGATTACAGAAAAACATGTTTATGATACCATGTCATTTAATTGCTTTAATTATTTTCTCCTGGTAGCCATAAATCCTTTGCCTTCTGCACAATTACACCATTTTCAACCTTTGTGGGTGCAAAATAGCCATATCTTTCAATATCCCAATCATCAGAATCACGTGATCTCATAAACTATCTTATTCTTATTTTTCATGCATGTAATTTCTGCCCTTGAATAGTGGAGGGCGATTCATAGAATTTCTTTCATCATACATGTCTCCAAAGGAATTTCCCAATTGTTTTTGCTTGTGGGAACACCTCACCCAGCTTCTTTATCACTCTAATATTCTTGGTAAAATGTGTTACGGCTTCTGAGTCTTCCACGTTCTCACTAATTTTAAAGGCATCATAGGATTCATCCAACTTTGTCAACTTTGTTTCCTCTACGTGCTTTCTGTCTTCATGATTAACTTTTAGGTTATCCCATTTCTCCTCGGCAGTGTCGCAGGCACTGGGTCAGTTAAATTCAATAATCGAAAGACTACAGAAAAACATGTTTATGATAACTTTTCATTTAATTGTTCTAACTTCTTTTCTTCTGGTATCCATAAATTCTTTGCCTTCGGCACAATTACACCAGTTTGAACCTTTGTTGGTGCAGAATAACCATTTCTTGCAATATCCCAAACATCAAACTCATGGGATCCCATTAAGTCTCTTATTCTTCATTTTCAGTGCCAGTAGTTTTAGCCCTTCAACAGTGGAACGCGATTCACAGATTTTCCTTCATCATACATGGCCCTTAAGGAATTTTCCAATTGTTTTTGCTTGTGGGAGAACCTTACCCAGCTTCTTTATTTCTTTAATAATCTTTGTGAAGTGTGTTATGGCATCTGAGATGTCTTCGTTCTCACTAAATGTAAAGGCACCATAGGATTCCTTCAGTTTTGTCAACTTTGTTTCCTTTACTTGTTTTGTGTCTTCATGAGTAACTTCTAGGTTATCCCATTTCTCCTTGGCAGTAGGCAATGGGTCTATGGAATTCATTAATCGAAAGACTTTAGAAAAGCATGTTTATGATATGTTGTCATTTAATTGCTCTAACTTTTTTTCTCCAGGTAGCCATACATTCTTTGCCTTCGGCACAATTACACCATTTTTAACCTTTGTGGGTGCAGAATGGCCATTTCTTACAATATCCCAAACATCAGACTCATGGGATCTCATGAAATATCTTATTCTGGTTTTCCAGTGCAAGTAATTTTTGCCCTTAAAAGGTGGAACGCGATACATAGACTTTCCTTCATCATACATGTCCTAAGGAATTTTCCAATTGTTTTTGCTTGTGGGAGCACGTTACCTAGCTCCTTCATCTCTTTAATAATCTTGGTATTGCGTGTTATGGCATCTCAGATGTCTTCATTGTCACTAATTCTGAAGGCATCATAGTATTCCTCAAGCATTCTTAACTTTGTTTCCTTTACTTGCTTTCTGTCTTCATGAGTAACTTCTAGGTTATTCCATTTCTCCTTTGCTGTGTTGTAGGCACTAAGTCTGTTGAATTCATTAATGGAAAGACTACATAAAAACATGTTTATAGCCTTGTCATTTAATTGCTTTAACTTCTTTTCTCCGTGTAGCCGTACATTCTCTGCCTTCGGCAAATATACTCCATTTTCAACCTTTGTGGGTGCAAAATTGCCATTTCTTACAATATCCCAAACATAAGAATCATGGGATCTCATGAAGTATCTTATTCTTGTTTTCCAGTGCCACTAATTTTCGTCCTTAAAAAGTGGAGGGCGATTTACAAAATTTTCTTCGTCATACATGTTCCCTAAGGAATTTTCCAATTCTTTTTGCATGTAAAAGCACCTCACCCAGCTTCTTCATCTCTTTAATAATCCTGGTGAAGTGTGTTGTGGCATATGAGATGTGTTCGTTCTCACTAATTCTGAAGGCATCATAGTATTCCTCCAGCTTTCTCGACGTTGTTTTTTTTACTTGCTTTCTGTCTTCATGAGTAACTTCTACGTTTCCCTTTTCTCCTTGGCAGTGTCGTAGGCACTACGTCTGTTGAATTCATTAATGGAAACACAGCAGAAAAGCATGTTTTTAGCCTTGTCATTTAATTGCTCTTACTTCTTTTCTCCGACGTAGCCATACATTCTTTTCCAATTGTTTTTGCTTGTAAGAGCAATTCTGAAGGCATCATAGGATTCCTCCAGCTTTCCCAACTTTGTTTCTTTTACTTTTTTTCTGTCTTCATGAGTAACTTCAATGTTATCCCATTTCTCTATGGTACTGTCGCAGGCTCTACGTATGTTGAATTCATTAATGAAAAGACTACAGAAACACTTGTTTTGGCCTTGTCATTTAATTGCTTTAACTTGTTTTCTCCGAATAGCCACACATTCTTTGCCTTCGACACAATTACTCCATTTTCAACCTTTTGTGGGTACAGAATAGCCATTTCATACAATATCCCAAACATCATAATTATGGAATCTCGTGAAGTATCTTATTCTTGTTTTAAAGTGAAAGTAATTCCCGCCCTAAAACAGTGGAACCCGAAACACATAATTTCCATCATCATACATGTCCCATAAGGAATTTCCCAATTGTTTTTGCCTGTAAGAGCACCTCACCCAGCTTCTTCATCTCTTTTATAATCTTGGCGAAGTGTGTTATGGCATCTGAGATGTCTTCGTTCTCACTAACACTGAAGGGATCATAGGATTCCTTCAGCTTTCTCAATTTTGTTTCCGATACTTGCTTTGTGTTTTCATGAGAAATTTCTACGTTATCCCCTTTCTTCTTGGCAGTGTCGCAGGAACTACGTCTGTTGAATTCATTAATGGAAAGACTGCAGTAAAGCATGTTTGTAGCCTTGTCATTTAATTGCTCTAACTTCTTTTCTCTAGGTACCCATACATTCTTTGCTTTCGGTACAATGTCTCCATTTTTAACCTTTGTGGATGCAGAATAGCCATTTCTTACAATATCCCAAACATATGAATCATGGGATCTCATGAAGTATTTTATTCTTGTTTTTCAGTGCAAGTAATTTCCGCCCTTAAACCGTAAATGGCGATTCACAGAATTTCTTTCATCATACATGTTCCCTAAGGAATTTTGCCAATTGTTTGCTTTACTTGCTTTGTGTCTTAATGAGTAACTTCTTGGTTATCCCATTTCTCCTTGGCAGTGTTGCAGGCACTGGGTCTGTTGAATTCATTAATCGAAAGACTACAGAAAAGCATGTTTATGATACCTTGTCGTTTAATTGCTTTAACTTCTTTTGTCCGTGTAACCATCCATTCTTTGCCTTCGGCACAATTACACCATTTTCAACCTTTGTGGGTGCAGAATAGCCATTTATTACAATATCCCAAACATCAGAATCATGGGATCTCGTACGGTATCTTATTCTTATTTTTCGGTGCAAGTAATTTCCGCCCTCGAACAGTGGAGGGCGATTCATAGAATTTCCTTCATCATACCTGTGCCCTAAGGAAATTCCCAATTGTTTTTGCTTGTGGGAGCACCTCACCCAACTTCTTCATCTCTTTAATAATCTTGGTAAAACGTGTTATGGCTTCTGAGATTTTCACGTTCTCACTAATTCAGAAGGCATCATAGGACTCCTCCAGTTTGGTCAACTTTGTTTCTATTACTTACTCGTGTCTTCATAAGTAACTTTTAGGTTATCCCATTTCTCCTTGGCAATGTCGCAGGCACTGGGTCTGTTGAATTCATTAATCGAAAGACTACAGAAAAGAATGTTTATGATACCTTGTCATTTAATTGGTCTAACTTCTTTTCTCATGGTAGCCATAAATTCTTTGCCTTCGGCACAATTACACCAGTTTCAACCTTTGTTGGTGCAGAATAGCCATTTCTTATAATATCCCAAACATCAGACTCATGGGATCTCATGAAGTATCTTATTCTTGTTTTCCAGTGAAGTAATTTTCACCCTTAAACAGTAGAGGGCGATTTACATAATTTCCTTCATCATACATCTTCCCTAATGAATTTTCCAACTGTTTTTGTGGCGACCTTGCACCCCGGACCACCAACCCCGCAGGGAATAGCGTGCGGAATGCCAAGGAGGGACGCCCGACGTAGGCATCTCCGACCACTCCTCAACTCTCGTGAGGTGGTTGAGACCCTACGAGCCTTATCTCAAAGAACGACATAATATCAAAACGTACTAAACAAAACTACCCACCGTATTAATCATCAAAGACAAGTGATAATCCATAAAAATGAACCATAAATAAAATCATAGTCCCTACAGTCCATTAAAATTGACATACACATAAAGTCCAAAATTGTGGGTACAAATAAAAATTGTCATATGCCCACATTGTCAATCTAACAAGTCCCAACTCACCCATACTACAATGTGGTAAGTGTTATAATTACATAATCCAAAATATAATACTTCATAATTTAAAACACAGTTTAATCAAAATGCCTCTCAACTCACATCGAGGCCTTGGATTCTCTCGCAGGCAAAGCCATCAAGATATGACTACTCCTTTGCCCTTATTCGGGACAGAAGGACCTGAAAGAGGAAAATGAGGGTGAGCCAACGATGCCCAGTGAATAGAATTCAAATATGCTATCAATACTCATCAATAAATATCATGTATGCATGTCAATGTGTAGCATGATTAAAAGCTCATAACATATAGATATCAAGCATTTATAATAAGTTCAATGCAAGTAAAAGCTTATCAATTTGGATCCACATTCCACATGCATTGGGTTACTAGTGCACGTCTATTTCACCGTACCGTTGACCCCAATCATGTTTATTTGGGGTTACTAGTGCACGTCTATTTCACCGTACCGTTGACCCCAATCATTTCCTTTCCTAAAACCCTTCTATGACAAGGTTAAGTCCCCCTATTAGCTAGATAGATGGGCCCAACCAAAGTCATAAGGTTTTCTCAAATCAATGCATCATTCAAAACATTAGAACACATTCATGCTTTCAACATACAATATATATAAGTGATATGATGACATAAAAGATATAATCATAAATGAAGTCTACTCACAACCAAGCCTCGCGAGAGTATTTAACCACACACGACCACCAAACCGAATCAACCCAATCAAGATCCTGAAAGATTCATCAATATCCTACCATACATCAATTTCTATGCTCAATCACATAGACATTAAACATCAACCCTAAAGCAGCCCACATATAGACAATAGGCCTAAATCCCATCTAATCCCATCATTCAACTCAAATCACATGACTTAGGCCTCTAATGCATAGTTCTCATACATAAACCATTCTATTAATCAAAAATGCTGATTTTCAATTTCTTAGGCATAAACATGCCCAAATTGGGTCACTTGATCACAAGTAGGCCTAACCCATGATATGGTCACAACCACCAAATCAGTAGCATAATCAACCCTAATCATGCTTAATTAAACATAAGTTGCATCAATTCAATGATTCTAGGCCAAAAGCATCAAAAGCCCTAAAATATGAAATTTTCCATACTTAGGCCATATTGTCGATTTACACTAGGTCACCATGTTCAGCCATGTATATCACTGATTTTGCATCATGGGTTCATCAACAATGGCAACTAGGTCAACATAGTTGACATGCAAGCTATTTGGAAAGGTCTAAGTTCATATTCTAAATTTGGGTCTAATACAAGCAACCCTACCAATTTTTCATTTAATATTCTGTTCAGATGTATCAATCTACCAACAGAAATATGTAATCACAAAATCAACCGTACAGATTGAAGTATGTGAAGAAACAAACCTTCTGTCCAAATATCAGTCCAATCCAACGGTGGACCGAATAGATTAGTATCTTTGATGGACAAGTCTCTAATCAGACAATTTCTCCTTTCCTGCAGCAAATACTCAAACTCAGATGACTATATCACACAACATACTTAACTCATAAACATCTTAACCGTTCATAATACTGAAATATCAGTTTTAAACTACATACCCAAATTTGATATCCATCCAACGGTATATTGAGAAGATCAATAAGTTTGACCGAAACGGCGTGAGAAATCCAGACTTTCCGACCAGCTTGGTTTGAGAGGTTAGATCTCTTAGAAGACACCTCAAATAAAGATCTCCACCGTTCAGAATTCCGAACCATAAGCTACGAACTTGCTGACAAAAGTTGAGCTTTATCTGACCATATATCCCGAAGATCCAGCTCTTTGATGAAAACGTTGCAGAGATTTTCCTCCTGCAACTCCCTCTTTCTTTCTCTTCTTCTTTCCTTTCTCTTATTTTCTTTTATTTTCTTCCTTTCTCTCCACTCACCTCACTTTCTAGCACTTCCTTGATTCCCTTGACTCACCTCACTTTCTAGCACATTCTTGGATTCCCTCCACTCACCTCACTTTCTAGCACATTCTTGGAGAAGAGAAGTGGGCATGGGACACTTGTCCACTTTCATGCACCAACCTTCACATGTGTTGGTCTCATACTACCCATACCAACCACATGTACTTTAACCAATCTCATGCTTCCATGTATTTTAAATTTTCAATCCATTTAATACACCAAATTTTCATTCTCATTTATCCTTTTATTCAATCAATCCTAACCCATATCAATTCATGGTTTAATGGACCCATGCATAAATAATAACAAATGCATTATACTTTAATTTAACATGACCCATATACAATTTATAATACACATATTTATATACATTATCAAGCATCAACTATACAAATATTAAACAACCATCAAACAAACACCAACCATATCAAGGCAAGACATAGAGTTTGGGCAAAGTGCAATTGGGTTATGGGCTAGATGAAATAATTTTCGGGGCGTCACAGTTTTTGCTTGTAAGAACACCTCACCCAGCTTCTTCATCTCTTTAAAAATCTTGGTAAATTCTAAAGGCATCATAGGATTCCTCATGCTTCCTCAACTTTGTTTCTTTTATTTGCTTCCTGTCTTCATGAGTAACTTCTACGTTATCCCATTTATTCTTCATGCTTCTCCCAATTATCAACCAACTCTGAGCTTATTCGAAAAATTTCAGCTGCTCAAGCCAACGACCCAATCTTAATGGAAATAAGAGAATTTCTCCTCAGTGGATAGGACCTTCCCTATTGGTCCGTCTTCGATGACAAGGCAGTTTTCTACAAAAAGCGTATCTGCCTACCGAATGATCCTGAAGTTCAAAAAGAAGCGCTCACTGAAATGCATTGCTCGAGGTTTGCTATGCATCCTGGGGGAGACAAGATGTACAAAGATGTCAAGTGACAATTCTGGTTATCTGGGAAGCGTGATTCACAGAATTTTGCTTCATCAAACATGTCCCTTGAGTAATTTCCCAATTGTTTTTGCTTGTAGGAGCACCTCACCCAGCTTCTTCATCTCTTTAATAATCTCGGTGAAGCGTGTTATGGCATCTGAGATGTCTTCGTTCTCACTAATTCTGAAGGCATCATAGGATTCCTGCAGCATTCTCTACTTTGTTCTCTTTACTTGCTTTTTGTCTTCACGAGTAACTTCTACGTTATCGCATTTTTCCCTGGAAGTGATGCAGGCACTATCTCCGCAGAATTCATTAATGAAAAGAGTACAAAAAAGCGTGATTATGGCCTTGTAATTTAATTGCTCTAATTTTTGTTCTCCGGGAAGCCACACATTATTTGCCTTCGGCACAATTACTCCATTTTCAACCTTTGTGGCTGCATAATAGCCATTTCTTACAATATCCAAAACATCATAATCATTGGATCTCATGAAGTATCTTATTCTTGTTTTCCAATGAAAGTAATTTTTTGCCCTGGAACAGTGGAGGGCGATTCAAAGAATTTCCTTCATCAAACATGTCCCCTAAGGAATTTCCCAATTGTTTTTGCTTGTGGGAGCACCTCACCCAGCTTATTCATCTTTTTAATAATCTCGGTGAAGCGGGTTATGGCATCTGAGATGTCTTCGTTCTCACTAATTCTGAAGGCATCATAGGATTCCTCCAGCATTCTCTACTTTGTTTTCTTTACTTGCTTTTTGTCTTCATGAGTAACTTCTACGTTATCCCAATTCTCCTTTGCAATTTTGCAGGCACTATATCTTCTGAATTCATTAATGAAAAGAGTATAGAAAAAAATGTTTATTGCCCTGTCATTTAATTCCTCTAACTTCTTTTCTCCGGGTAGCCATACAATCTTGGCCTTCGGCACAATTTCTACATTTTCGACCTTTTGGGTGCAGAATAGCCATTTTTTACAATATTCAAAACATCAGAATCACGGGATCTTATGAAGTTTCTTATTCTTGTTTTCCATTGCAAGTAATTTCCGACCTTGAACAGTGGAGGGCGATTCACAGAATTTCCTTCATCAAACATATCCCCTAAGGAATTACCCAATTGTTTTTGTTGGGCAGAGCACCTCACCCAGCTTCTCTATCTCTTTAATAATCTCGGTGAAGCATGTTGTGGAATCTGAGATGTCTTCGTTCTCATGAATTCTGAAGGCATCATGGGATTCCTCCAGCATTCTCTACTTTGTTTTCTTTACTTGCTTCTTGTCTTCATGAGTAACTTTTACGTTATCCCATTTCTCCTTCGCGGGGTTGCAGGCACTATGTCTGTTTAATTCATTATTGAAAAGAGTACAGAAAAGCAAGTTTTTGGCCTTGTCATTTAATTGCACTAACTTCTTTTCTACGGGTAGCCATAAATTCTTTGCCTTCGGCACAATTACTACATTTTCAACCTTAAGGGTGCAGAATAGCCATTTTTTATAATATTCAAAACATCAGAATCATAGGATCTCATGAAGTATCTTATCCATGTTTTCCATTGCAAGTAATTTCCAACCACGAACAGTGGAGGGCAATTCACAGAATTTCCTTCATCAAACATGTCCCCTAAGGAATTTCTCAATTGTTTTTGCTTGTGGGAGCACCTGACCCAGCTTCTTCACTCTTTAATATTCTCGGTGAAGCGTGTTATGGCATCTAAGATGTCTTCGTTCTCACAAATTCTGAAGGCATCATAGGATTCCTCCAGCATTCTCTACTTTGTTTTCTTTACTTGCTTTTTGTCTTCATGGGTAATTTCTACGTTATCCCATTTCTTCTTGGCAGTGTTGCAGGCACAATGTGTGCTGAATTCATTAATGAAAAGAGTACAGAAAGCATGTTTATGGCCTTGTCATTTAATTGCTCTAACTTCTGTTCTCCGGGTAGCCACACATTCTTTGCTTTCGGCACATTTACTTCATTTTCAACCTTTGTGGCTGCAAAATAGTCATTTCTTACAATATCCAAAACATCAGAATCATGGGATCTCATTAAGGATCTTATTTTCATTTTCCAGTGAAAGTAAATTCTGCCCTTGAACAGTAGAGGGTGGTTCACAAAATTTTGCTTCATCAAACATGTCCCTTAAGTAATTTCCCAATTGTTTTTGCTTGTAGGAGCACCTCACCCAGCTTCTTCATCTCTTTAATAATCTCGGTGAAGCGTGTTATGGCATCTGAGATGTCTTCGTTCTCACTAATTCTGAAGGCATCATAGGATTCCTGCAGCATTCTCTACTTTGTTTTCTTTACTTGCTTTTTGTCTTCATGAGTAAATTCTACGTTATCGCATTTCTCCCTGGAAGTGATGCAGGCAATATGTCTGCTGAATTCATTAATGAAAAGAGTACAGAAAAGCATGTTTATGGCCTTATCATTTAATTGCTCTAACTTCTTTTCTCCGGGTAGCCATACATTCTTTGCCTTCGGCACAATTACTCAATTTTCAACCTTTTGGTTGCAGAATAGCCATTTCTTACAATATCCAAAACATCAGAATCATGGGATCTCATTAGGGATCTTATTCTCGTTTTCCAGTGAAAGTAAATTCTGCCCTTGAACAGTGGAGGGTGATTCACAGAATTTTGCTTCATCAAACATGTCCCTTGAGTAATTTCCCAATCGTTTTTGCTTGTAGGAGCACCTCACCCAGCTTCTTCATCTCTTTAATAATCTCGGTGAAGCGTGTTATGGCATCTGAGATGTCTTCGTTCTCACTAATTCTGAAGGCATCATAGGATTCCTGCAGCATTCTCTACTTTGTTCTCTTTACTTGCTTTTTGTCTTCATGAGTAACTTCTACGTTATCGCATTTTTCCCTGGAAGTGATGCAGGCACTATCTCTGCTGAATTCATTAATGAAAAGAGTACAAAAAAGCGTGATTATGGCCTTGTAATTTAATTGCTCTAATTTTTGTTCTCCGGGAAGCCACACATTATTTGCCTTCGGCACAATTACTCCATTTTCAACCTTTGTGGCTGCAGAATAGCCATTTCTTACAATATCCAAAACATCATAATCATTGGATCTCATGAAATATCTTATTCTTGTTTTCCAATGAAAGTAATTTTTTGCCCTGGAACAGTGGAGGGCGATTCAAAGAATTTCCTTCATCAAACATGTCCCCTAAGGAATTTCCCAATTGTTTTTGCTTGTGGGAGCACCTCACCCAGCTTATTCATCTTTTTAATAATCTCGGTGAAGCGTGTTATGGCATCTGAGATGTCTTCGTTCTCACTAATTCTGAAGGCATCATAGGATTCCTCCAGCATTCTCTACTTTGTTTTCTTTACTTGCTTTTTGTCTTCATGAGTAACTTCTACGTTATCCCAATTCTCCTTTGCAATTTTGCAGGCACTATATCTTCTGAATTCATTAATGAAAAGAGTATAGAAAAACATGTTTATTGCCTTGTCATTTAATTGCTCTAACTTCTTTTCTCCGGGTAGCCATACATTCTTCGCCTTCGGCACAATTTCTACATTTTCGACCTTTTGGGTGCAGAATAGCCATTTTTTACAATATTCAAAACATCAGAATCACGGGATCTTATGAAGTTTCTTATTCTTGTTTTCCATTGCAAGTAATTTCTGACCTTGAACAGTGGAGGGCGATTTACAGAATTTCCTTCATCAAACATGTCCCCTAAGGAATTACCCAATTGTTTTTGTTGGGCGGAGCACCTCACCCAGCTTCTCTATCTCTTTAATAATCTCGGTGAAGCATGTTGTGGCATCTGAGATGTCCTCGTTCTCATGAATTCTGAAGGCATCATAGGATTCCTCCAGCATTCTCTACTTTGTTTTCTTTACTTGCTTATTGTCTTCATGAGTCACTTTTACGTTATCCCATTTCTCTTTGGCAGTGTTGCAGGCACTATGTCTTCTTAATTCATTAATGAAAAGAGTACAGAAAAGCAAGTTTTTGGCCTTGTCATTTAATTGCTCTAACTTCTTCTCTCCGGGTAGCCATAAATTCTTTGCCTTCGGCACAATTACTACATTTTCAACCGTAAGGGTGCAGAATAGCCATTTTTTATAATATTCAAAACATCAGAATCATAGGATCTCATGAAGTATCTTATCCTTGTTTTCCATTGCAAGTAATTTCCAACCACGAACAGTGGAGGGCAATCCACAGAATTTCCTTCATCAAACATGTCCCCTAAGGAATTTCTCAATTGTTTTTGCTTGTGGGAGCACCTGACCCAGCTTCTTCACTCTTTCATAATCTCGGTGAAGCGTGTTATGGCATCTAAGATGTCTTCGTTCTCACAAATTCTGAAGGCATCATAGGATTCCTCCAGCATTCTCTACTTTGTTTTCTTTACTTGCTTTTTGTCTTCATGGGTAACTTCTACGTTATCCCATTTCTTCTTGGCAGTGTTGCAGGCACAATGTCTGCTGAATTCATTAATGAAAAGAGTACAGAAAGCATGTTTATGGCCTTGTCATTTAATTGCTCTAACTTCTGTTCTCCGGGTAGCCACACATTCTTTGCCTTCGGCACATATACTCCATTTTCAACCTTTGTGGCTGCAAAATAGCCATTTCTTACAATATCCAAAACATCAGAATCATGGGATCTCATTAAGGATCTTATTCTCATTTTCCAGTGAAAGTAAATTCTGCCCTTGAACAGTAGAGGGTGATTCACAAAATTTTGCTTCATCAAACATGTCCCTTAAGTAATTTCCCAATTGTTTTTGCTTGTAGGAGCACCTCACCCAGCTTCTTCATCTCTTTAATAATCTCGGTGAAGCGTGTTATGGCATCTGAGATGTCTTCGTTCTCACTAATCCTGAAGGCATCATAGGATTCCTGCAGCATTCTCTACTTTGATTTCTTTACTTGCTTTTTGTCTTCATGAGTAACTTCTACGTTATCGCATTTCTCCCTGGAAGTGATGCAGGCAATATGTCTGCTGAATTCATTAATGAAAAGAGTACAGAAAAGCATGTTTATGGCCTTGTCATTTAATTGCTCTAACTTCTTTTCTCCGTGTAGCCATACATTCTTTGCCTTCGGCACAATTACTCAATTTTCAACCTTTTGGTTGCAGAATAGCCATTTCTTACAATATCGAAAACATCAGAATCATGGGATCTCATTAAGGATCTTATTCTCGTTTTCCAGTGAAAGTAAATTCTGCCCTTGAACAGTGGAGGGTGATTCACAGAATTTTGCTTCATCAAACATGTCCCTTGAGTAATTTCCCAATCGTTTTTGCTTGTAGGAGCACCTCACCCAGCTTCTTCAGCTCTTTAATAATCTCGGTGAAGCGTGTTATGACATCTGAGATGACTTCGTTCTCACTAATTCTGAAGGCATTATAGGATTCCTGCAGCATTCTCTACTTTGTTTTCTTTTCTTGCTCTTTGTCTTCATGAGTAACTTCTACGTTATCGCATTTTTCCCTGGAAGTGATGCAGGCACTATCTCTGCTGAATTCATTACTGAAAAGAGAACAAAAAAGCGTGATTATGGCCTTGTAATTTAATTGCTCTAATTTTTGTTCTCCGGGAAGCCACACATTCTTTGCCTTCGACACAATTACTCCATTTTCAACCTTTGTGGCTGCAGAATAGCCATTTCTTACAATATCCAAAACATCATAATCATTGGATCTCATGAAGTATCTTATTCTTGTTTTCCAATGAAAATAATTTTCTGCCCTGGAACAGTGGAGGGCGATTCAAAGAATTTCCTTCATCAAACATGTCCCCTAAGGAATTTCCCAATTGTTTTTGCTTGTGGGAGCACCTCACCCAGCTTATTCATCTTTTTAATAATCTCGGTGAAGCGTGTTATGGCATCTGAGATGTCTTCGTTCTCACTAATTCTGAAGGCATCATAGGATTCCTCCAGCATTCTCTACTTTGTTTTCTTTACTTGCTTTTTGTCTTCATGAGTAACTTCTACGTTATCCCAATTCTCCTTTCAGTTTTGCAGGCACTATATCTTCTGAATTCATTAATGAAAAGAGTATAGAAAAATAGGTTTATGGCCTTGTCATTTAATTGCTCTAACTTATTTTCTCCGGGTAGCCATACATTCTTCGCCTTCGGCACAATTTCTACATTTTCGACCTTTTGGGTGCAGAATAGCCATTTTTTACAATATTCAAAACATCAGAATCACGGGATCTTATGAAGTTTCTTATTCTTGTTTTCCATTGCAAGTAATTTCTGACCTTGAACAGTGGAGGGCGATTCACAGAATTTCCTTCATCAAACATGTCCCCTAAAGAATTACCCAATTGTTTTTGTTGGGCGGAGCACCTCACCCAGCTTCTCTATCTCTTTAATAATCTCGGTGAAGCATGTTGTGGCATCTGAGATGTCTTCGTTCTCATGAATTCTGAAGCCATCATAGGATTCCTCCAGCATTCTCTACTTTGTTTTCTTTACTTGCTTTTTGTCTTCATGAGTAACTTCTACGTTATCCCATTTCTCCTTCGCGGGGTTGCAGGCACTATGTCTGTTTAATTCATTATTGAAAAGAGTACAGAAAAGCATGTTTATGGCCTTGCCATTTAATTGCTCTAACTTTTGTTCTCCGGGTAGCCACACATTCTTTGCCTTCGGCACAATTACTCCATTTTCAACCTTTGTTACTGCAGAATAGCCATTTCTTACAATATCCAAAACTTCAGAATCATGGAATCTCATGAAGTATCTTATTCTTGTTTCCAGTGCAAGTAATTTTTGCCCTTGAATAGTGGAGGTTGATTCACAGAATTTCTTTCATCAAACATGTTCCCTAAGGAATTTCCCAATTCTTTTTGTTTGGCAGAGCACCTCACCAAGCTTCTCCATCTCTTTAATAATCCTGGTGAAGCGTGTTATGGCATCTGAGATGTCTTCGTTCTAACGAATTCTGAAGGCGTCATTGGATTCCTCCAACATTCTCTACTTTGTTTTCTTTACTTGCTTTTTGTCTTCATTAGTGACTTCTGCGTTATCCCATTTCTCCTTCGCAGTGTTGCAGGCACTATGTCTGTTGAATTCATTAACGGAAAGAGTCCAAAAAAGATGTTTATGGCCTTTTCATTTAATTACTCTAACTTATTTTCTCTGGTTAACCTTACATTCTTTGCCTTCGGCACAATTACTCCGTTTTCAACCTTAAGAGTGCAGAATAGCCATTTTTTACAATATTCAAAACATCAGAATCATGGGATCTCATGAAGTATCTTATTCTTGTTTTCCATTGCAAGTAATTTCCAACCATGAACAGTGGAGGGCGATTCACAGAATTTCCTTCATCAAATATGTTCCCTAAGGAATTTCCCAATTGTTTTTGCTTGTGGGAGCACCTGACCCAGAGCTTCTTCACTCTTTAATAATCTCGGTGAAGCGTGTTATGGCATCTAGGATGTCTTCTTTCTCACTAATACTGAAGGCATCATAGGATTCCTCCAGCATTCTCTACTTTGTTTTCTTTACTTGCTTTTTGTCTTCCTGAGTAACTTCGACGTTATCGCATTTCTCCCTGGAAGTGATGCAGGCACTATCTCTGCTGAATTCATTAATGAAAAGAGTACAGAAAAGAATGTTTATGGCCTTGTAATTTAATTGCTCTAATTTCTGTTCTCCGGGAAGCCACACATTCTTTGCCTTCGGCACAATTACTCCATTTTCAACCTTTGTGGCTGCAGAATAGCCATTTCTTACAATATCCAAAACATCATAATCATTGGATCTCATGAAGTATCTTATTCTTGTTTTCCAATGAAAATAATTTTCTGCCCTGGAACAGTGGAGGGCGATTCAAAGAATTTCCTTCATCAAACATGTCCCCTAAGGAATTTCCCAATTGTTTTTGCTTGTGGGAGCACCCCACCCAGCTTATTCATCTTTTTAATAATATCGGTGAAGCATGTTATGGCATCTGAGATGTCTTCGTTCTTACTAATTCTGAAGGCATAATAGGATTCCTCCAGCAATCTCTACTTTGTTTTCTTTACTTGCTTTTTGTGTTCATGAGAAACTTCTACGTTATCCCAATTCTCCTTGGCTATGTGGCAGGCACTATGTCTGCTGAATTCATTATTGAAAAGAGTACTGAAAAACATGTTTATGGCCTTGTCATTAATTGCTCTAATATCTGTTCTCCGGGTAGCCACACATTCTTTTCCTTCGGCAAAATTACTCCATTTTCAACCTTTGGGGCTGCAGAATAGCTATTTCTTACAATATCAAAAACATTAGAATCATGGGATCTCATGAAGTATCTTATTCTTGTTTTCCAATGAATGTAATTTCTGCCTTGGAACAGTGGAAGGCGATTCCAGAATTTCCTTCATCAAACATGTCCCCTAAGGAATTTCCTAATTGTTTTTGCTTGTGGCAGGACCTCACCCAGCTTCTTCATCTCTTTAATAATCTCGGTGAAGCGTGTTATGGCATCTGAGAAGTGTTCGTTCTCACTAATTCGGAAGGCTTCATAGGATTCTTCCAGCATTCTCTACTTTGTTTTCTTTACTTGCTTTTTGTCTTCATGAGTACCTTTTACGTTATCCCATTTCTTATTGGCAGTCTTGCAGGCACTATGTTTGTTTAATTCATTAATGAAAAGAGTACAGAAAAGCATGTTTATGGCCTTGTCATTTAATTGCTCTAACTTCTCTTCTCCGGGTAGCTATACATTCTTTGCCTTCGGCACACTTACTCCATTTTCAACCTTTGTGGGTGCAGAATAGCCATTCTTACAATATCCAAAACATCAGAATCATGGGATCTCGTTAAGTATCTTATTCTTGTTTTTATGTGCAAGTAATTTTCGTCCTTGAACAGTGGAGGGCAATTCACAGAATTTCCTTCATCAAACATGTCCCCTAAGGAATTTTCGAATTGTTTTTGCTTGTGGGAGCACCTCACTTAGCTTATTCATCTCTTTAATAATCTCGGTGAAGCGTGTTATGGCAACTAAGATGTCTTCGTTCTTACTAATTTAGAAGGCATGATAGGATTCCTCAAGCATTCTCTACTTTGTTTTCTTTACTTGCTTTTTGTCTTCATGAGTAACTTCTACGTTATCCCATTTCTCCATGGCGGTGTTGTAGGCACTATGTCTGCTGAATTCATTAATGAAAAGAGTAAAGAAAAGAATGTTTATGGCCTTGTCATTTAATTGCTCTAACTTCTTTTCTCTGGGCAGCCATACATTCTTTGCCTTCGGCACAATTACTCTATTTTCAACCTTTGTGGGTACAGAATAGCCATTCTTACAATATCCAAAACATTAGAATAATGGGGTCTCATGAAGTATCTTATTCTTGTTTTTCTGTGCAAGTAATTTCCGTCCTTGAACAGTGGAGGGCAATTCACAAAATTTCCTTCATTAAACATATCCCCCAAGGAATTTCCCAATTGTTTTCTCTTGTGGGAGCACCTCACCCAGCTTATTCATCTCTTTAATAATCTCGGTGAAGCGTGTTATGGCATCTGAGATGTCTTGTTCTCACTAATTCTGAAAGCTTCATTAGATTCCTCCAGCATTCTCTACTTTATTTTCATTACTTGCTTTTTGTCTTCATGAGTAACTTCTACGTTATCCCGTTTCTTCTTCGCAGTGTTGCAGGCACTATGGCTGCTGAATTCATTATTGAAAAGAGTACAAAAAAGCATGTTTGTGGCCATGTCATTTAATTGCTCTAACTTCTGTTCTCCGGGTAGCCACACATTCTTTGCCTTCGGCAAAATTACTCCACTTTCAACCTGGAACAGAATCATGGGATATCATTCAGTATCTTATTCTTGTTTTCCAGTGAAAGTAATTTCCGCCCTGGAACAGTGGAGGGCGATTCATAGAATTTCCTTCATCAAACATGTCCCTGAAGGAATTTCCCAATTGTTTTTGCTTGTGGGAGCACCTTACCTAGCTTCTTCATCTCTTTAATAATCTCGGTGAAGTGTGTTATGGCATCTGAGATGTCTTCGTTCTCACTAATTCTGAAGGCAACATAGGATTCCTCCAGCATTCTCTACTTTGTTTCCTTTACTTGCTTTTTGTCTTCATGAGTAACTTCTACGTTATCCCTTTTGTCATTGGCAGTGTTACAAGCACGATGCCTGTTTAATTCATTAATGAAAAATGTACAGAAAAGCATGTTTATGGCCTTGTCATTTAATTACTCTAACTTCTTTTCTCTGGGTAACCATAAATTCTTTGTCTTCGGCACAATTACTCCATTTTCAACCTTTGTGGGTGCAGAATAGCCCTTTCTTACAAAAGCCAAAACATCAGAATCATGGATCTCATGAAGTATATTATTCTTGTTTTCCAGTGCAAGTAATTTCCGCCCTGGAACAGTGCAGGGTTATTCACAGAATATCCTTCATCAAACATGTCCCTTAAGGAATTTCCCAATTATTTTTGTTTGGCGGAGCACCTCACCCAGCTTATTCGTCTCTTTAATTATCTTGGTGTAGCGTGTTATGGCATTTGAGATGTCTTTGTTCTCACGAATTCTGAAGGCATCATAGGATTCTTACAGCATTCTCTACTTTGTTTTCTTTACTTACTTTTTGTCTTCATGAGTAACTTCTACGTTTTCCCATTTCTCCTTGGCAGTGCTGCAGGCACTATGTCTTCTGAATTCATTAATGAAAACAGTACAGAAAAGCATGTTTATGGCCTTGTCATTTAATTGCTCTAACTTCTTTTCTTCGGGTAGCCGTACATTCAATGCCTTCGACACAATTACTCCATTTTCAACCTTTTGGGTGCAGAATAGCCATTTCTTACAATATCCAAAACATCAGAATCATGGAATCTCATGAAGTATCTTATTCTTATTTTCCAGCGCATGTAATTTCCTCCCTTGAACAGTGGAGGGCGATTCATATAATTCCTTCATCAAACATGCACCCTAAGGAATTTCCGAATTGTTTTTGTTTGGCGGAACACCTCACCCAGCTTCTTCATCTCTTTAATAATCTTGGTGAAGCGTGTTATGGCGTCTGAGATGTCTTCGTTCTCACGAATTCTGAAGGCATCATAGGTTTCCTCCAACATTCTCTACTTTGTTTTCCTTACTTGCTTTTTGTCTTCATGAGTAACTTCTACGTTTTCCCTTTTCTCATTGGCAGTGTTGCAAGCACTATGTCTGTTTAATTCATTAATGAAAAGAGGACAAAAAATCATGTTTATGGCGTTGTCATTTCATTGCTCTAACTTCTTTTCTCTGGGTAACGATACATTCTTTGCTTTCGGCACAATTACTCCATTTTCAACCTTTGTGGGTGTAGAATAGCCCTTTCTTACAATATCCAAAACATCATAATCATGGATCTCTTGAAGTATATTATTCTTGTTTTCCAGTGCAAGTAATTTCCGCCCTTGAACAGTGGAGTGTGATTCACAGAATTTCCTTCATCAAATATGTATCTTATGGAATTTCCCAATTGTTTCTGTTTGTGGGAGCACCTCACCCAGCTTCTTCACCTTTTTAATATTCTTGGTGAAGAGTGTTATGGCATCTGAGACGTCTTCGTTCTCACTAATTCTGAAGGCATCAAAGGATTCTTCCAGCATTCTCTATTTTATTTTCTTTACTTGTTTTTTGTCTTCATGAGTAACTTCTACGTTTTCCCATTTCTCCTTGGCAGTGTTGCAGGCACTATGTCTTCTGAATTCATTAATGAAAACAGTACAGAAAAGCATGTTTATGGCCTTGTCATTTAATTGCATTTACTTGTTTTCTCCGTGTAGCCAAACATTCTTTGCCCTCGGCACAATTACGCCATTTTTAACCTTTGTGGGTGCAGAATAGCCATTCTTACAATATCCAAAACATCAAAATAATGGGATCTCATGAAGTATCTTCTTCTTGTTTTTCAGTGCAAGTAATTACCGTCTATGAATAGTGAAGGGCAATTCACAGAATTTCCTTCATCAAACATGTCCTCTAAGGAATTTTCCAATTGTTTTTGTTTGGCAGAGCACCTCACCCAACTTCTTCATCTCTTTAATAATCTTGGTGAAGCGTGTTATGGCATCTGAGATGTCTTCGTTCTCACGAATTCTGGAGGCATCATAGGATTCCTCCAGCATTCTCTATTTTGTTTCATTACTTGCTTTTTGTCTTCATGAGTAACTTCTACGCTATCCCATTTCTCATTGGCAGTGTTGCAGGCACTATGCCTGTTTAATTCATTAATGAAAAGAGTACAGAAAAGCATGTTTATAGCCTTGTCATTTAATTGCTCTAACTTTTTTTCTCCGGGTAGCCATACATTCTTTGCCTTCGGCAAAATTACTCCATTATCAACCTTTGTGGGTGCAGAATAGCCATTCTTACAATGTCCAAAACATCAGAATAATGGGATCTCATGAAGTATCTTATTTTTGTTTTTCAGTGCAAGTAATTTCCGTCCTTGAACAGTGGAGGGCAATTCACAGAATTTCCTTCATCAAACATGTCCCCTAAGGAATTTCCCAATTGTTTTTACTTGTGGGAGCACCTCACTTATTCATCTCTTTAATAATCTCGGTGAAGCGTGTTATGGCATCTGAGATGTCTTCGTTCTCATTAATTCTGAAGACATCATAGGATTCCTCCAGCAGTCTCTACTTTGTTTTCTTTACTTGCTTTTTGTTTTCATGAGAAACTTCTACGTTAACCCATTTCTTCTTGGCAGTGTGGCAGGCACTATGTCTGCTGAGCTCATTATTGAAAAGAGTACAGAAAAGCATGTTTATGGCCATGCCATTTAATTGCTCTAACTTTTGTTCTCCGGTAGCCACACATTTTTTTCCTTCGGCAAAATTACTCCATTTTCAACCTTTCTGGGTGCAGAATAGCCATTTCTTACCATATCAAAAACATCAGAATCATGGGATCGCATGAAGTATCTTATTCTTGTTTTCCAATGAATGTAATTTCTGCCCTGAAAAAGTGGAGGGCGATTCACAGAATTTTCTTCATCAAACATGTCCCCTAAGGAATTTTCCAATTGTTTTTGCTTGTGGGAGGACCTCACCCAGCTTCTTCATCTCTTTAATAATCCCGGTGAAGCGTGTTATGACATCTGAGATGTGTTCGTTCTCACTAATTCTGAAGGCTTCATAGGATTCCTCCAGCATTCTCTACTTTGTTTTCTTTACTTGCCTTTTGTCTTTATGAGTAACTTTTTCGTTATCCCATTTCTTATTGGCAGTGTTGGAGGCACTATGTCTGTTTAATTCATTAATGAAAAGAGTACAGAAAAGCATGTTTATGGCCATGTCATTTAATTGCTCTAACTTCTTTTCTCTGGGCAGCCGTACATTCTTTGCCTTCGGCACAATTACTCTATTTTCAACCTTTGTGGGTGCAGACTAGCCATTCTTACAATATCCAAAACATCAGAATAATGGGATCTCATGAAGTATCTTATTCTTGTTTTTCAGTGCAAGTAATTTTCGTCCTTGAACAGTGGAGGGAAATTCACAAAATTTCCTTCATCAAACATGTCCCCTAAAGAATTTTCCAATTGTTTTCTCTTGTCGGAGCACCTCACCCAGTTTATTCATCTCTTTAATAATCTCGGTGAAGCGTGTTATGTCATCTGAGATGTCTTCGTTCTCACTAATTCTGGAAGCATCATAGGATTCCTCCAGCATTCTCTACTTTGTTTTCTTTACTTGCTTTTTGTATTCATGAGTAACTTCTACGTTATCCCATTTCTTCTTCGCACTGTTGCAGGCACTATGTCTGCTGAATTCATTATTGAAAAGAGTACAAAATAGCATGTTTATGGCCATGTCATTTAATTGCTCTAACTTCTGTTCTCCGGGTAGCCACACATTCTTTGCCTTCGGCAAAATTACTCCAATTTCAACCTTTGTGGCTGCGGAATAGCCATTTCTTACAATATCCAACACATCAGAATCATGGGATCTCATTAAGTATCTAATTCTTGTTTTCCAGTGAAAGTAATTTCCGCCCTGGAACAGTGGAGGGCGTTTCATAGAATTTCCGTCATCAAACATGTCCTCTAAAGAATTTCCCAATTGTTTTTGCTTGTGGGAGCACCTTACCCAGCTTCTTCATCTCTTTAATAATTTCGGTAAAGCGTGTTATGGCATCTGAGATGTCTTCGTTCTCACTAATTCTGAAGGCAACATAGGATTCCTCCAGCATTCTCTACTTTGTTTTCTTTACTTGCTTTTTGTCTTCATGAGTAACTTCTACGTTATCCCTTTTCTCATTGGTAGTGTTGCAAGCACTATGTCTGTTTAATTCATTAATGAAAAATGTACAGAAAAGCATGTTTATGGCCTTGTCATTTAATTACTCTAACTTCTTTTCTCTGGGTAACCATACAATCTTTGCCTTCGGAACAATTACTCCATTTTCAACATTTGTGGGTGCAGAATAGCCCTTTCTTACAATATCCGAAACATCAGAATCATGGATCTCATGAAGTATATTATTCTTGTTTTCCAGTGTAAGTAATTTCCGCCCTTGAACAGTGGAGGGCGATTCACAGAATTTCCTTCTTCAAACATGTACCCTAGGGAATTTCCGGATTGTTTTTGTTTGGGGGAACACCTCACCCAGCTTCTTCATCTCTTTAGTAATCTTGGTGAAGCCTGTTATGGCATCTGAGATGTCTTCGTTCTCACGAATTCTGAAGGCATTATAGGATTCCTCCAGCATTCTCTACTTTGTTTTCTTTACTTGCTTTTTCTCTTCATGAGTAACTTCTACGTTATCCCTTTTCTCATTGGCAGTGTTGCAAGCACTATGTCTGTTTAATTCATTAATGAAAAGAGGACAGAAAAGCATTTTTATGGCCTTGTCATTTAATCACTCTAACTTCTTTTCTCTGGGTAACCAAACATTCTTTGCCTTCGGCACAATTACTCCATTTTCAACCTTTGTGGGTGCAGATTAGCCCTTTCTTACAATACCCAAAACATCAGAATCATGGATCTCATGAAGTATATTATTCTTGTTTTCCAGTGCAAGTAATTTCCGCCCTTTAACAGTACAGGGCTATTCACAGAATATCCTTTATCAAACATGTCCCTTAAGGAATTTTCGGATTGTTTTTGTTTGGGGGAACACCTCACCCAGCTTCTTCATCTCTTTAGTAATCTTGGTGAAGCCTGTTATGGCATCTGAGATGTCTTCGTTCTCACGAATTCTGAAGGCATCATAGGATTCCTCCAGCATTCTCTACTTTGTTTTTTTTACTTGCTTCTTCTCTTCATGAGTAACTTCTACGTTCTCCTTTTTCTCATTGGCAGTGTTGCAAGCACAATGTCTGTTTAATTCATTAATGAAAAGAGGACAGAAAAGCATTTTTATGGCCTTGTCATTTAATTACTCTAACTTCTTTTCTCTTGGTAACCAAACATTCTTTGCCTTCGGCACAATTACACCATTTTCAACCTTTGTGGGTGCAGATTAGCCCTTTCTTACAATACCCAAAACATCAGAATCATGGATCTCATGAAGTATATTATTCTTGTTTTCCAGTGCAAGTAATTTCCACCCTTGAACAGTACAGGGCTATTCACAGAATATCCTTTATCAAACGTGTCCCTTAAGGAATTTCCCAATTATTTTTGTTTGGCGGAGCACCTCACTCAGCTTATTCATCTCTTTAATAATCTTGGTGTAGCGTGTTATGGCATCTGAGATGTCTTTGTTCTCACGAATTCTGAAGGCATCATAGGATTCTTCCAGCATTCTCTACTTTATTTTCTTTACTTGCTTTTCTTCTTCATGAGTAACTTCTACGTTCTCCCTTTTCTCATTGGCAGTGTTGGAAGCACTATGTCTGTTTAATTCATTAATGAAAAGAGTACAAAAAAGCATGTTTATGGCCTTGTCATTTAATTACTCTAACTTTTTTTCTTCGGGTAACCATAAATTCTTTGCCTTCGGCACAATTACTCTATTTTCAACCTTTGTGGGTGCAGAATAACAATTTTTACAATATCCAAAACATAAGAAACATGGGATCTCATGAAGTATCTTATTCTTGTTTTCCAGTGCAAGTAATTTCTGTCCATGAACAATGGAGGGCAATTCACAGAATTTCCTTCATCAAACATGTCCCCTATGAAATTTCCCAATTGTTTTTGTTTGTGGGAGCATCTCACCCAGCTTCTTCATCACTTTAATAATCTTGGTGAAGCGTGTTATGGCATCTGAGATGTCTTCGTTCTCACGAATTTTGAAGGCATCATAGGATTCCTCTAGCATTCTCTACTTTGTTTTTTTTACTTGCATTTTGTCTTCATGCTTAACTTCTACGTTATCCCATTTGTTTTTAGCAGTATTGCAGGCGCAATGTCTGTTTAATTCATTAATGAAAAGAGTGCAGAAAAGCTTGTTTATGGCCTTGTCATTCAATTGCTCTAACTTCTTTTCTCCGGGTAGCCGTACATTCTATGCCTTCGGCACAATTACTCCATTTTCAAACTTTTGGGTGCAGAATAGCCATTTCTTACAATATCGAAAACAGCAGAAACATGGAATCTCATGAAGTAACTTATTGTTGTTTTCCAGTGCAAGTAATTTCTGCCCTTAAACAGTGGAGGTCGATTCACATAATTTCCTTCATAAAACATGTACCCTAAGGAATTTCGCAATTGTTTTTGTTTGGCGGAACACCTCACCCAGCTTCTTCATCTTTTTAATAATATTGGTGAAGCGTGTTATGGCATCTGAGATGTCTTCGTTCTCACGAATTCTGAAGACATCATAGGATTCCTCTAGCATTCTCTACTTTGTTTTCTTTACTTGCTTTTTGTCTTCATGAGTAACTTCTACGTTATCCCTTTCTCATTGGCAGTGTTGCAAGCACTATGTCTGTTTAATTCATTAATGAAAGGAGGACAGAAAATCATGTTTATGGCCTTGTCATTTAATTACTCTATCTTCTTTTCTCTGGGTAACAATACATTCTTTGCCTTTGACACAATTACTCCGTTTTAGACCTTTGTGTGTGCAGAATAGCCCTTTCTCGCAATATCCAAAACATCAGAATCATGGATCTCATGAAGTATATTATTCTTGTTTTCCAGTGCAAGTAATTTCCGCCCTTGAACAGTAGAGTGCGATTCACAAAATTTCCTTCATCAAATATGTATCTTATGAAATTTCCCAATTGTTTTTGTTTGTTGGAGCGCCTCACCCAGCTTCTTCATCTCTTTAATAATCTTGGTTAAGCGTGTTATGGCATCTGAGATGTCTTCGTTCTCACTAATTCTGAAGGCATCATAGAATTCTTCTAGCATTCTCTACTTTGTTTTCTTTACTTGCTTTTTGTCTTCATGAGTGTTCTACGTTTTCCCATTTCTCATTGGCAGTGTTGCAGGCACTATGTCTTCTGAATTTATTAATGAAAAGAGTACAGAAAAGCATGTTTATGGCCTTGTTATTTAATTGCTCTATCTTCTTTTCTCCGGGTAGCTGTACATTCTATGCCTTCGGCACAATATATCCATTTTCAACCTTCTAGGTGCAGAATAGCCATTTTACAATATCCAAAACATCAGAATTATGGAATCTCATGAAGTATCTTATTCTTGTTTTCCAGTGCAATAGTAATTTCCGCCCTTGAACAGTGGAGGGCGATTCACAGAATTTCCTTCATCAAACATGTACCCTACGGAATTTCCCAATTGTCTTTGTTTGGCGGAACACCTTACCCAGCTTCTTCATCTCATTAATAATCTTGGTGAAGCGTGTTATGGCATCTGAGATGTCTTCGTTCTCACGAATTCTGAAGGCATCATAGGATTCCTCCAGCATTCTCTACTTTTTTTTCTTTACTTGCTTATTGTCTTCATGAGTAACTTCTACGTTGTCCCTTTTCTCATTGGCAGTGTTGCAAGCACTATGTCTGTTTAATTCATTAATGAAAAGAGGACAGAAAAGCATGTTTATGGCCTTGTCATTTCATTACTCTAACTTCTTTTCTCTGGGTAACAATACATTCTTTGCCTTCGGCACAATTATCTCATTTTCAACCTTTATGGGTGCAGAATAGCCCCTTCTTACAATAGCCAAAACATCAGAATCAAGGATCTCATGAAGTATATTATTCTTGTTTTCCAGTGCAAGTAATTTCCGCCCCTGAACAGTGCAGGGTTATTCACAGAATATCCTTCATCAAACATGTCCCTTAAGGAATTTTCCAATTATTTTTGTTTGGCGGAGCACCTCACCCAGCTTATTCATCTCTTTAATACTGTTGGTGTAGCGTGTCATGGCATCTGAGATGTATTTGTTCTCACGAATTCTGAAGGCATCATAGGATTCCTACAACATTCTCTACTTTGTTTTCTTTACTTGCTTTTTGTCTTCATGAGTAACTTCTACGTTTTCCCATTTCTCCTTGGCAGTGTTGCAGGCACTATGTCTGTTTAATTCATTAATGAAAAGAGTACAGAAAAGCAAGTTTATGGCCTTGTCATTTAATTGCTCTAACTTCTCTTCTCCGGGTAGCTATACTTTCTTTGCCTTCTGCACAATTACTCCACTTTCAACCTTTGTGGGTGCAGAATAGCCATTCTTACAATATCCAGACATCAGAATCAAGGGATCTCGTTAAGTCTCTTATTCTTGTTTTTAAGTGTATGTAATTTCCGTCCTTGAACAGTGGAGGGCAATTCATAGAATTTCCTTCATCAAAGATGTCCCCTAAGAAATTTCCCAATTTTTTTTCCTTGTGGGTGCACCTCACCCAGCTTATTCATCTCTTTAATAATCTCGGTGAACCGTGTTATGGCATCTGAGATGTATTTGTTCTCACGAATTCTGAAGGCATCATAGGATTCCTACGGCATTCTCTACTTTGTTTTCTTTACTTGCTTTTTGTCTTCATGAGTAACTTCTACGTTTTCCCATTTCTCCTTGGCAGTGTTGCAGGCACTAGGTCTGTTTAATTCATTAATGAAAAGAGTACAGAAAAGCAAGTTTATGGCCTTGTCATTTAATTGCTCTAACTTCTCTTCTCCGGGTAGCTATACTTTCTTTGCCTTCTGCACAATTACTCCACTTTCAACCATTGTGGGTGCAGAATAGCCATTCTTACAATATCCAAAACATCAGAATCAAGGGATCTCGTTAAGTCTCTTATTCTTGTTTTTAAGTGCAAGTAATTTCCGTCCTTGAACAGTGGAGGGCAATTCACAGAATTTCCTTCATCAAAGATGTCCCCTAAGGAATTTCCCAATGTTTTTTCCTTGTGGGTGCACCTCACCCAGCTTATTCATCTCTTTAATAATCTCGGTGAACCGTGTTATGGCATCTGAGATGTCTTCGTTCTCAATAATTCTGAAGACATCATAGGATTCCTCTAGCATTCTCTACTTTGTTTTCTTTACTTGCGTTTTGTCTTCATGAGTAACTTCTACGATATCCCATATCTTCTTGGCAGTGTTGCAGGCACTATGTCTTCTGAATTCATTAATGAAAATAGTACAGAAAAGCATGTTTATGGCCTTGTCATTTAATTGCTCTAACTTCTTTTCTCTAGGTAACCATACATTCTTTGCCTTCGGCACAATTACTCCATTTTCAACCTTTTGGGTGCAGAATAGCCATTTCTTACAATATCCAAAACATCAGAATCACGGAACTCATAAAGTATATTATTTTTGTTTTCCAGTGCAAGTAATTTCCGCCTATGAACAGTGGAGTGCGATTCACAGAATTTCCTTCATCAAACATGTCCTCTATGGAATTTCCCAATTGTTTTTGTTTGTGGGTGCATCTCACCTAGCTTATTCATCTCTTTAATAATCTTGGTGAATCGTGTTATGGCATCTGAGATGTCTTCGTTCTCGCGAATTCTGAAGGCCTCATAGGATTCCTCCAGCATTCTCTACTTTGTTTTCCTTACTTGCTTTTTGTCTTCATGAGAAACTTCTACGTTCTCCCTTTTCTCATTGGTAATGTTGCAAGCACTATGTCTGTTTAATTCATTAATGAAAAGAGGACAGAAAAGAATGTTTATGGCCTTGTCATTTAATTACTCTAACTTCTTTTCTCTGGGGAACAATACATTCTTTACCTTTGGCACAATTACTCCGTTTTAGACCTTTGTGTGTGCAGAATAGCCCTTTCTTACAATATCCAAAACATCAGAATCATGGATCTCATGAAGTATATTATTCTTGTTTTCCAGTGTAGGTAATTTCTGCCCTTGAACAGTGGAGTGAGATACACAAAATTTCCTTCATCATATATGTATCTTAAGAAATTTCACAATTGTTTTTTTTTGTGGGGGCACCACACCCAGCTTCTTCATCTCTTTAATAATCTTGGTAAAGCGTGTTATGGCATCTGAAATGTCTTCGTTCTCACTAATTCTGAAGGCATCATAGAATTCTTCCAGCATTCTCAACTTTGTTTTCTTTACTTGCTCTTTGTCTTCATGAGTGTTCTACGTTTTCCCATTTCTCCTTGGCAGTGTTGCAGGCACTATGTCTTCTGAATTCATTAATGAAAACAGTACGGAAAAGCATGTTTATGGCCTTGTCATTTAATTGCTCTAACTTCTTTTCTCCGGGTAGCCGTACATTCAATGCCTTCGGCACAATTACTCCATTTTCAACCTTTTGAGTGCAGAATAGCCATTTCTTACAATATCCAAAACATCAGAATCATGGAATCTCATGAAGTATCTTATTCTAGTTTTCCAGTGCAAGTAATTTCCGCCCTTAAATAGTGGAGGGCGATTCACAGAATTTCCTTCTTCAAACATGTACCCTAGGGAATTTCCGGATTGTTTTTGTTTGGGGGAACACCTCACCCAGCTTCTTCATCTCTTTAGTAATCTTGGTGAAGCGTGTTATGGCATCTGAGATGTCTTCATTCTCACGAATTCTGAAGGCATCATAGGATTCCTCCAGCATTCTCTACTTTGTTTTCTTTACTTGCTTTTTGTCTTCATGAGTAACTTCTACGTTGTCCCTTTTCTCATTGGCAGTGTTGCAAGCACTATGTCTGTTTAATTCATTAATGAAAAGAGGACAGAAAAGCATTTTTATGGCCTTGTCATTTAATTACTCTAACTTCTTTTCTCTTGGTAACCAAACATTCTTTGCCTTCGGCACAATTACTCCATTTTCAACCTTTGTGGGTGCAGATTAGCCCTTTCTTACAATACCCAAAACATCAGAATCATGGATCTCATGAAGTATATTCTTGTTTTCCAGTGCAAGTAATTTCCGTCCTTAAATAGTGGAGGGCGATTCACAGAATTTCCTTCTTCAAACATGTACCCTAGGGAATTTTCGGATTGTTTTTGTTTGGGGAACACCTCACCCAGCTTCTTCATCTCTTTAGTAATCTTGGTGAAGCGTGTTATGGCATCTGAGATGTCTTCGTTCTCACGAATTCTGAAGGCATCATAGGATTCCTCCAGCATTCTCTACTTTGTTTTCTTTACTTGCTTATTGTCTTCATGAGTAACTTCTACGTTGTCCCTTTTCTCATTGGCAGTGTTGCAAGCACTATGTCTGTTTAATTCATTAATGAAAAAAGGACAGAAAAGCATGTTTATGGCCTTGTCATTTCATTAGTCTAACTTCTTTTCTCTGGGTAACAATACATTCTTTTCCTTCGGCACAATTACCTTATTTTCAACCTTTATGGGTGCAGAATAGCCATTTTTACAATATCCAAAACATCAGAGTCATGGAATCTCATGAAGTATCTTATTGTTGTTTTCCAGTGCAAGTAATTTCCGCCCTTAAACAGTGGAGGCGATTCACAGAATTTCCTTCATCAAACATGTACCCTAAGGTATTTCCCAATTGTTTTTGTTTGGCGGAACACATCACCCAACTTCTTCATGCCTCATATAATCTTGGGGAAGCGTGTTATTGCATCTGAGATGTCTTCGTTCTCACGAATTCTGAAAGCATCATAGGATTCCTACAGCATTCTCTACTTTGTTTTCTTTACTTGCTTTTTGTCTTCATGAGTAACTTTTATATTATCCCTTTCCTCATTGGCAGTGTTGCAAGCACTATGTCTGTTTAATTCATTAATGAAAAGAGGACAGAAAAGCATTTTTATGGCCTTGTCATTTAATTGCTCTAACTTCTTTTCTCCGGGTAGCCGTACATTCTATGCCTTCGGCACAATTACTCCATTTCCAACCTTTTGGGTGCCGAATAGCCATTTCTTACAATATCCAAAACATCATAATCAAGGAATCTCATGAAGTATGTTATTCTTATTTTCCAGTGCATGTAATTTCCTCCCTTGAATAGTGGAGGGCGATTCACAAAATTTTCTTCATTAAACATGTACCCTAAGGAATTTCCCAATTGTTTTTGTTTGGCGGAACACCTCACCCAACATCTTCATCTCTTTAGTAATCTTGGTGAAGCCTGTTATGGCATCTGAGATGTCTTCGTTCTCGCGAATTCTGAAGGCATTATAGGATTCCTCCAGCATTCTCTACTTTGTTTTCTTTACTTGCTTTTTCTCTTCATGAGTAACTTCTACGTTATCCCTTTTCTCATTGGCAGTGTTGCAAGCACTATGTCTGTTTAATTCATTAATGAAAAGAGGACAGAAAAGCATTTTTATGGCCTTGTCATTTAATTACTCTAACTTCTTTTCTCTCGGTAACCAAACATTCTTTGCCTTCGGCACAATTACTCTATTTTCAACCTTTGTGGGTGCAGATTAGCCCTTTCTTACAATACCCAAAACATCAGAATCATGGATCTCATGAAGTATATTATTCTTGTTTTCCAGTGCAAGTAATTTGCGCCTTTAAATAGTGGAGGGCGATTCACAGAATTTCCTTCTTCAAACATGTACACTAGGGAATTTCTGGATTGTTTTTGTTTGGGGGAACACCTCACCCAGCTTCTTCATCTCTTTAGTAATCTTGGTGAAGCGTGTTATGGCATCTGAGATGTCTTCGTTCTCACGAATTCTGAAGGCATCATTGGATTCTTCCAGCATTCTCTACTTTGTTTTCTTTACTGGCTTTTTGTCTTCATGAGTAACTTCTACGTTCTCCCTTTTCTCATTGGCAGTGTTGGAAGCACTATGTCTTTTTAATTCATTAATGAAAAGAGTACAAAAAAGCATGTTTATGGCCTTGGCATTTAATTACTCTAACTTCTTTTCTCCGGGTAACCATACATTCTTTGCATTCGGCACAATTACTCTATTTTCAACCTTTGTGGGTGCAGAATAGCAATTTTTACAATATCCCAAACATAAGAAACATGGGATCTCATGAAGTATCTTATTCTTGTTTTCCAGTGCAAGTAATTTCTGTCCATGAACAATGGAGGGCAATTCACAGAATTTCCTTCATCAAACATGTCCCCTATGGAATTTCCCAATTATTTTTGTTTGTGGGAGCATCTCACCCAGCTTCTTCATCTCTTTAATAATCTTGGTCAAGCGTGTTACGGCATCTGAGATGTCTTCGTTCTCACGAATTCTGAAGGCATCATAAGATTCCTCTAGCATTCTCTACTTTGTTTTTTTTACTTGCATTTTGTCTTGATGCTTAACTTCTACGTTATCCCATTTCTCTTTAGCAGTATTGCAGGCGCAATGTCTGTTTAATTCATTAATGAAAAGAGTACAGAAAAGCTTGTTTATGGCCTTGTCATTCAATTGCTCTAACTTCTTTTCTCCGGGTAGCCGTACATTCTATGCCTTCGGCACAATTACTCCATTTCCAACCTTTTGGGTGCCGAATAGCCATTTCTTACAATATCCAAAACATCATAATCAAGGAATCTCATGAAGTATCTTATTCTTATTTTCCAGTGCATGTAATTTCCTCCCTTGAATAATGGAGGGCGATTCACAAAATTTTCTTCATCAAACATGTACCCTAAGGAATTTCCCAATTGTTTTTGTTTGGCGGAACACCTCACCCAGCTTCTTCATCTCTTTAATAATCTTCGTGAAGTGTGTTATGGCATCTGAGATGTTTTCGTTCTCACGAATTCTAAAGGCATCATAGGATTCCTCTAGCATTCTCTACTTTGTTTTCTTTACTTGCTTTTTGTCTTCATGAGTAACTTCTACGTTGTCCCTTTTTTCATTGGCAGTGTTGCAAGCACTATGTCTGTTTAATTCATTAATGAAAAGAGGACAGAAAAGCATGTTTATGGCCTTGTCATTTAATTACTCTAACTTCTTTTCTCTGGTTAACAATACATTCTTTGCCTTTGGCACAATTACTCCGTTTTAGACCTTTGTGTGTGCGGAATAGCCCTTTCTTACAATATCCAAAACATCAGAGTCATGGAATCTCATGAAGTATCTTATTGTTGTTTTCCAGTGCAAGTAATTTCCGCCCTTAAACAGTGGAGGCGATTCACAGAATTTCCTTCATCAAACATGTACCCTAAGGTATTTCCCAATTGTTTTTGTTTGGCGGAACACATCACCCAACTTCTTCATGCCTCATATAATCTTGGGGAAGCGTGTTATTGCATCTGAGATGTCTTCGTTCTCACGAATTCTGAAAGCATCATAGGATTCCTACAGCATTCTCTACTTTGTTTTCTTTACTTGCTTTTTGTCTTCATGAGTAACTTTTATATTATCCCTTTCCTCATTGGCAGTGTTGCAAGCACTATGTCTGTTTAATTCATTAATGAAAAGAGGACAGAAAAGCATTTTTATGGCCTTGTCATTTAATTGCTCTAACTTCTTTTCTCCGGGTAGCCGTACATTCTATGCCTTCGGCACAATTACTCCATTTCCAACCTTTTGGGTGCCGAATAGCCATTTCTTACAATATCCAAAACATCATAATCAAGGAATCTCATGAAGTATGTTATTCTTATTTTCCAGTGCATGTAATTTCCTCCCTTGAATAGTGGAGGGCGATTCACAAAATTTTCTTCATCAAACATGTACCCTAAGGAATTTCCCAATTGTTTTTGTTTGGCGGAACACCTCACCCAACATCTTCATCTCTTTAGTAATCTTGGTGAAGCCTGTTATGGCATCTGAGATGTCTTCGTTCTCGCGAATTCTGAAGGCATTATAGGATTCCTCCAGCATTCTCTACTTTGTTTTCTTTACTTGCTTTTTCTCTTCATGAGTAACTTCTACGTTATCCCTTTTCTCATTGGCAGTGTTGCAAGCACTATGTCTGTTTAATTCATTAATGAAAAGAGGACAGAAAAGCATTTTTATGGCCTTGTCATTTAATTACTCTAACTTCTTTTCTCTCGGTAACCAAACATTCTTTGCCTTCGGCACAATTACTCTATTTTCAACCTTTGTGGGTGCAGATTAGCCCTTTCTTACAATACCCAAAACATCAGAATCATGGATCTCATGAAGTATATTATTCTTGTTTTCCAGTGCAAGTAATTTGCGCCTTTAAATAGTGGAGGGCGATTCACAGAATTTCCTTCTTCAAACATGTACACTAGGGAATTTCTGGATTGTTTTTGTTTGGGGGAACACCTCACCCAGCTTCTTCATCTCTTTAGTAATCTTGGTGAAGCGTGTTATGGCATCTGAGATGTCTTCGTTCTCACGAATTCTGAAGGCATCATTGGATTCTTCCAGCATTCTCTACTTTGTTTTCTTTACTGGCTTTTTGTCTTCATGAGTAACTTCTACGTTCTCCCTTTTCTCATTGGCAGTGTTGGAAGCACTATGTCTTTTTAATTCATTAATGAAAAGAGTACAAAAAAGCATGTTTATGGCCTTGGCATTTAATTACTCTAACTTCTTTTCTCCGGGTAACCATACATTCTTTGCCTTCGGCACAATTACTCTATTTTCAACCTTTGTGGGTGCAGAATAGCAATTTTTACAATATCCCAAACATAAGAAACATGGGATCTCATGAAGTATCTTATTCTTGTTTTCCAGTGCAAGTAATTTCTGTCCATGAACAATGGAGGGCAATTCACAGAATTTCCTTCATCAAACATGTCCCCTATGGAATTTCCCAATTATTTTTGTTTGTGGGAGCATCTCACCCAGCTTCTTCATCTCTTTAATAATCTTGGTCAAGCGTGTTACGGCATCTGAGATGTCTTCGTTCTCACGAATTCTGAAGGCATCATAAGATTCCTCTAGCATTCTCTACTTTGTTTTTTTTACTTGCATTTTGTCTTGATGCTTAACTTCTACGTTATCCCATTTCTCTTTAGCAGTATTGCAGGCGCAATGTCTGTTTAATTCATTAATGAAAAGAGTACAGAAAAGCTTGTTTATGGCCTTGTCATTCAATTGCTCTAACTTCTTTTCTCCGGGTAGCCGTACATTCTATGCCTTCGGCACAATTACTCCATTTCCAACCTTTTGGGTGCCGAATAGCCATTTCTTACAATATCCAAAACATCATAATCAAGGAATCTCATGAAGTATCTTATTCTTATTTTCCAGTGCATGTAATTTCCTCCCTTGAATAATGGAGGGCGATTCACAAAATTTTCTTCATCAAACATGTACCCTAAGGAATTTCCCAATTGTTTTTGTTTGGCGGAACACCTCACCCAGCTTCTTCATCTCTTTAATAATCTTCGTGAAGTGTGTTATGGCATCTGAGATGTTTTCGTTCTCACGAATTCTAAAGGCATCATAGGATTCCTCTAGCATCCTCTACTTTGTTTTCTTTACTTGCTTTTTGTCTTCATGAGTAACTTCTACGTTGTCCCTTTTTTCATTGGCAGTGTTGCAAGCACTATGTCTGTTAAATTCATTAATGAAAAGAGGACAGAAAAGCATGTTTATGGCCTTGTCATTTAATTACTGTAACTTCTTTTCTCTGGTTAACAATACATTCTTTGCCTTTGGCACAATTACTCCGTTTTAGACCTTTGTGTGTGCGGAATAGCCCTTTCTTACAATATCCAAAACATCAGAATCATGGATCTCATGAAGTATATTATTCTTGTTTTCCAGTACATGTAATTTTCGCCCTTGAACAGTAGAGTGCGATTCACAGAATTTCCTTCATCAAATATGTATCTTATGAAATTTCCCAATTGTTTTTGTTTGTGGGAGCACCTCACCCAGCTTCTTCATCTCTTTAATAATCTTGGTTAAGCGTGTTTTGGCATCTGAGATGTCTTCGTTCTCACTAATTCTGAATGCATCATAGAATTCTTGCAGCATTCTCTACTTTGTTTTCTTTACTTGCTTTTTGTCTTCATGAGTGTTCTACGTTTTCCCATTTCTCCTTGGCAGTGTTGCAGGCACTTTGTCTTCTGAATTCATTAATGAAAACAGTACGAAAAAGCATGTTTATGGCCTTGTTATTCAATTGCTCTAACTTCTTTTCTCCGGGTAGCCGTACATTCTATGCCTTCGGCACAATATATCCAATTTCAACCTTCTGGGTGCAGAATAGCCATTTTTACAATATCCAAAACATCAGAATTATTGAATCTCATGAAGTATCTTATTCTTATTTTCCAGTGCAAAAGTAATTTCCGCCCTTGAACAGTGGAGGGTGATTCACAGAATTTCCTTCATTAAACATGTACCCTAAGGAATTTCCCAATTGTTTTTGTTTGGCGGAACACCTCACCCAACTTATTCATGTCTCTAACAATCTTGGTGAAGCGTGTTATTGCATCTGAGATGTCTTCGTTCTCACAAATTCTGAAGGCGTCATAGAATTCCTACAGCATTCTCTACTTTGTTTTCTTTACTTGCTTTTTGCTTTCATTAGTAACTTTTACGTTATCCCTGGTCTCATTGGCAGTGTTGCAAGCACTATGTCTTCTGAATTCATTAATGAAAAGAGTACAGAAAAGCATGTATATGGCCTTGTCATTTAATTGCTTTAACATTTTTTTTCGGGTAGCCGTACATTCTATGCCTTCGGCACAAATACTCCATTTCCAACCTTTTGGGTGCAGAATAGCCATTTCCTACAATATCCAAAACATCAGAATCATGAAATCTCATTAAGTATCTTATTCTTATTTTCCAGTGCATGTAATTTCCTCCCTTGAACAGTGGAAGGCGATTCGCAGAATTTCCTTCATCAAACATGTACCCTAAGAAATTTCCCAATTGGTTTTGTTTGGTGGAACACCTCACCCAGCTTCTTCATCTCTTTAATAATCTTGGTGAAGCGTGTTATGGCATCTGAGATGTCTTCGTTCTCACAAATTCTGAAGGCATCATAAGATTCCTCCAGCATTCTCTACTTTGTTTTCTTTACTTGCTTTTTGTCTTCATGAATAACTTCTACGTTGTCCCTTTTCTCATTGGCAGTGTTGCAAGCACTATGTCTGTTTAAAAATATTAATGAAAAGAGGACAGAAAAGCATGTTTTCTTTGGGTAACAATACATTCTTTGCCTTTGGCACAATTACTCCGTTTTAGACCTTTGTGTGTGTGCAGAATAGCCCTTTCTTACAATATCCAAAACATCAGAATCATGGATCTCATGAAGTATATTATTCTTGTTTTCTAGTGCAAGAGATTTTCGCCCTTGAACAGTGCAGGGTTTTTCACAGAATATTCTTCATCAAACATGTCCCTTAAGGAATTTTCCAATTATTTTTGTTTGGCGGAGGGCCTCACCCAGCTTATTCATCTTTTTTATAATCTTGGTATAGCGTGTTATGGCGTCTGAGATGTCTTTGTTCTCACGAATTCTGAAGGCATCATAGGATTCTTCCAGCATTCTCTACTTTGTTTTCTTTACTTGCTTTTTGTCTTCATGAGTAACTTCTACGTTATCCCATATCTCCTTGGTAGTGTTGCAGGCACTATGTCTGCTGAATTCATTAATGAAAAAAGTACAAAAAGAATGTTTATGGCCTTGTTATTTAATTGCTTTAACTTCTTTTTTTCGGGTAGCGGTACATTCTATGCCTTCGGCACAATTACTCCATTTCCAACCTTTTGAGTGCAGAATAGCCATTTCCTACAATATCCAAAACATCAGATTCATGGAATCTCATGAAGTATCTTATTCTTATTTTCCAGTGCATGTAATTTCCTCCCTTGAACAGTGGAGGGCGATTCACAGAATTTCCTTCATCAAACATGTACCCTAAGGAATTTCCCAATTGTTTTTGTTTGGCGGAACACCTCACCCAGCTTCTTCATATCTTTAATAGTCTTGGTGAAGCGTGTTATGGCATCTGAGATGTCTTTGTTCTCACGAATTCTGAAGGCATCATAGGATTCCTCTAGCATTCTCTACTTTGTTTTCTTTACTTGCTTTTTGTCTTCATGAGTAACTTCTACGTTGTCCCTTTTCTCATTGGCAGTGTTGCAAGCACTATGTCTGTTTAATTCATTAATGAAAAGAGGACAGAAAAGAATGTTTATGGCCTTGTCATTTAATTACTCTAACTTCTTTTCTCTGGGTAACAATACATTCTTTGGATTTGGCACAATTACTCCGTTTTAGACCTTTGTGGGTGTAGAATATCCCTTTCTTACAATATCCAAAACATCAGAATCATGGATCTCATGAAGTATATTATTCTTGTTTTTCAGTGCAAGTAATTTCCGCCCTTGAACAGTGCAGGGTTATTCACAGAATATCCTTCATCAAACATGTCCCTTGAGGAATTTCCCAATTATGCTTGTTTGGCGGAGCACCTCACCCAGCTTATTCATCTCTTTAATACTGTTGGTGTAGCGTGTTATGGCATCTGAGATGTATTTGTTCTCACGAATTCTGAAGGCATCATAGGATTCCTACAACATTCTCTACTTTGTTTTCTTTACTTGCTTTTTGTCTTCATGAGTAACTTCTACGTTTTCCCATTTCTCCTTGGCAGTGTTGCAGGCATTATGTTTTCTGAATTCATTAATGAAAATAGTACAAAAAAGCATGTTTATGGCCTTGTCATTTAAATGCTCTAACTTCTTTTCTCTAGGTAACCATACATTCTTTGCCTTCGGCACAATTACTCCATTTTCAACCTTTTGGGTGCAGAATAGCCATTTCTTACAATATCCAAAACATCATAATCATGGAACTCATAAAGTATATTATTTTTGTTTTCCAGTGCAAGTAATTTCCGCCCTTGAACAGTGGAGTGAGATTCACAGAATTTCCTTCATCAAACATGTACCCTAAGGAATTTCCCAATTGTTTTTGTTTGGCGGAACACCTCACCCAGCTTCTTCATATCTTTAATAGTCTTGGTGAAGCGTGTTATGGCATCTGAGATGTCTTCGGTCTCACGAATTCTGAAGGCATCATAGGATTCCTCTAGCATTCTCTACTTTGTTTTCTTTACTTGCTTTTTGTCTTCATGAGTAACTTCTACGTTGTCCCTTTTCTCATTGGCAGTGTTGCAAGCACTATGTCTGTTTAATTCATTAATGAAAAGAGGACAGAAAAGCATGTTTATGGCCTTGTCATTTAATTACTCTAACTTCTTTTCTCTGGGGAACTATTCTTTGCCTTTGGCACAACTACTCCGTTTTAGACCTTTGTGTGTGCAGAATAGCCCTTTCTTACAATATCCAAAACATCAGAATCATGGATCTCATGAAGTATATTATTCTTGTTTTCCAGTGCAAGTATTTTCTGCCCTTGAACAGTGGAGTGCGATTCACAAAATTTCCTTCATCAAATATGTATCTTATGAAATTTCAGAATTGTTTTTGTTTGTGGGAGCACCACACCCCGCTTCTTCATCTCTTTAATAATCTTTGTGAAGCGTGTTATGGCATCTGAGATGTCTTCGTTCGCACTAATTCTGAAGGCAACATAGAATTCTTCCAGCATTCTCTATTTTGTTTTCTTTACTTGCTTTTTGTCTTCATGAGTGTTCTACGTTTTCCCATTTCTCCTTGGCAGTGTTGCAGGCTCTATGTCTTCTGAATTTATTAATGAAAACAGTACGGAAAAGCATGTTTATGGCCTTGTCATTTAATTGCTCTAACTTCTTTTCTCCGGGTTGCCGTACATTCAATGCCTTCGGCACAATTACTCCATTTCCAACATTTTGAGTGCAGAATAGCCATTTCTTACAATATCCAAAACATCAGAATCATGGAATCTCATGAAGTATATTATTCTTGTTTTCCAGTGCAAGTAATTTCTGCCCTTGAACAGTACAGGGCTATTCACAGAATATCCTTTATCAAACATGTCCCTTAAGGAATTTTCGGATTGTTTTTGTTTGGGGGAACACCTCACCCAGCTTCTTCATCTCTTTAGTAATCTTGGTGAAGCCTGTTATGGCATCTGAGATGTCTTCGTTCTCACGAATTCTGAAGGCATTATAGGATTCCTCCAGCATTCTCTACTTTGTTTTCTTTACTTGCTTTTTCTCTTCATGAGTAACTTCTACGTTATCCCTTTTCTCATTGGCAGTGTTGCAAGCACTATGTCTGTTTAATTCATTAATGAAAAGAGGACAGAAAAGCATTTTTATGGCCTTGTCATTTAATTACTCTAACTTCTTTTCTCTGGGTAACCAAACATTCTTTGCCTTCGGCACAATTACTCCATTTTCAACCTTTGTGGGTGCAGATTAGCCCTTTCTTACAATACCCAAAACATCAGAATCATGGATCTCATGAAGTATATTATTCTTGTTTTCCAGTGCAAGTAATTTCCACCCTTGAACAGTACAGGGCTATTCACAGAATATCCTTCATCAAACGTGTCCCTTAAGGAATTTCCCAATTATTTTTGTTTGGCGGAGCACCTCACTCAGCTTATTCATCTCTTTAATAATCTTGGTGTAGCGTGTTATGGTATCTGAGATGTCTTTCTTCTCACGAATTCTGAAGGCATCATAGGATTCTTCCAGCATTCTCTACTTTATTTTCTTTACTTGCTTTTCTTCTTCATGAGTAACTTCTACGTTCTCCCTTTTCTCATTGGCAGTGTTGGAAGCACTATGTCTGTTTAATTCATTAATGAAAAGAGTACAAAAAAGCATGTTTATGGCCTTGTCATTTAATTACTCTAACTTCTTTTCTTCGGGTAACCATACATTCTTTGCCTTCGGCACAATTACTCTATTTTCAACCTTTGCGGGTGCAGAATAACAATTTTTACAATATCCAAAACATAAGAAACATGGGATCTCATGAAGTATCTTATTCTTGTTTTCCAGTGCAAGTAATTTCTGTCCATGAACAATGGAGGGCAATTCACATAATTTCCTTCATCAAATATGTCCCCTATGGAATTTCCCAATTGTTTTTGTTTGTGGGAGCATCTCACCCAGCTTCTTCATCTCTTTAATAATCTTGGTGAAGCGTGTTATGGCATCTGAGATGTCTTCGTTCTCACGAATTCTGAAGGCATCATAAGATTCCTCTAGCATTCTCTACTTTGTTTTTTTTACTTGCATTTTGTCTTGATGCTTAACTTCTACGTTATCCCATTTGTTTTTAGCAGTATTGCAGGCGCAATGTCTGTTTAATTCATTAATGAAAAGAGTGCAGAAAATCTTGTTTATGGCCTTGTCATTCAATTGCTCTAACTTCTTTTCTCCGGGTAGCCGTACATTCTATGCCTTCGGCACAATTACTCCATTTTCAAACTTTTGGGTGCAGAATAGCCATTTCTTACAATATCGAAAACATCAGAAACATGGAATCTCATGAAGTAACTTATTGTTGTTTTCCAGTGCAAGTAATTTTTGCCCTTAAACAGTGGAGGTCGATTCACATAATTTTTCTTCATAAAACATGTACCCTAAGGAATTTCGCAATTGTTTTTGTTTGGCGGAACACCTCACCCAGCTTCTTCATCTTTTTAATAATATTGGTGAAGCGTGTTATGGCATCTGAGTTGTCTTCGTTCTCACGAATTCTGAAGACATCATAGGATTCCTCTAGCATTCTCTACTTTGTTTTCTTTACTTGCTTTTTGTCTTCATGAGTAACTTCTACGTTATCCCTTTCTCATTGGCAGTGTTGCAAGCACTATGTCTGTTTAATTCATTAATGAAAAGAGGACAGAAAATCATGTTTATGGCCTTGTCATTTAATTACTCTATCTTCTTTTCTCTGGGTAACAATACATTCTTTGCCTTTGACACAATTACTCCGTTTTAGATCTTTGTGTGTACAGAATAGCCCTTTCTCGCAATATCCAAAACATCAGAATCATGGATCTCATGAAGTATATTATTCTTGTTTTCCAGTGCAAGTAATTTCCGCCCTTGAACAGTAGAGTGCGATTCACAAAATTTCCTTCATCTAATATGTATCTTATGAAATTTCCCAATTGTTTTTGTTTGTGGGAGCACCTCACCCAGCTTCTTCATCTCTTTAATAATCTTGGTTAAGCGTGTTATGGCATCTGAGATGTCTTCGTTCTCACTAATTCTGAAGGCATCATAGAATTCTTCTAGCATTCTCTACTTTGTTTTCTTTACTTGCTTTTTGTCTTCATGAGTGTTCTACGTTTTCCCATTTCTCATTGGCAGTGTTGCAGGCACTATGTCTTCTGAATTTATTAATGAAAAGAGTACAGAAAAGCATGTTTATGGCCTTGTTATTTAATTGCCCTAACTTTTATTCTCCGGGTAGCTGTACATTCTATGCCTTCGGCACAATATATCCATTTTCAACCTTCTAGGTGCAGAATAGCCATTTTACAATATCCAAAACATCAGAATTATGGAATCTCATGAAGTATCTTATTCTTGTTTTCCAGTGCAATAGTAATTTCCGCCCTTGAACAGTGGAGGGCGATTCACAGAATTTCCTTCATCAAACATGTACCCTAAGGAATTTCCCAATTGTCTTTGTTTGGCGGAACACCTTACCCAGCTTCTTCATCTCTCTAATAATCTTGGTGAAGCGTGTTATGGCATCTGAGATGTCTTCGTTCTCACGAATTCTGAAGGCATCATAGGATTCCTCCAGCATTCGCTACTTTGTATTCTTTACATGCTTTTTGTCTTCATGAGTAACTTCTACGTTATCCCATTTCTCCTTCGCAGTATTGCAGGCACTATGTCTGCTGAATTCATTAATGAAAAGAGTACAAAAAAGCATGTTTACGACCTTGTCATTTAATTACTCTAACTTCTTTTCTCCGGGTAACCGTACATTCTTTGCCTTCGGCACAATTACTCCATTTTCAACCTTTGTGGGTGCAGAATAGCCATTTTTCCATTATCCAAAACAATAGAATCATGGGATCTCATGAGGTATCTTATTCTTGTTTTCCAGTGCAAGTAATTTCTGTCCAAGAACAGTTTAGGGCAATTCCCAAAATTTCCTTCATCAAACATGTCCCTTATGGAACTTCCCAATTGTTTTTGTTTGTGGGAGCACCTCACCCAGCTTCATCATATCTTTAATAATCTTGGTGAAGCGTGTTATGGCATCTGAGATGTCTTCGTTCTCACTAATTCTGAAGGCATCATAGGATTCTTCCAGCATTCTTTACTTTGTTTTCTTTACTTTATTTTTGTCTTCATGCGTAACTTCTACATTATCCCATTTCTCCTTAGCAGTGTTGCAGGCACTATGTCTTCTGAATTCATTAATGAAAAGAGTAAAGAAAAGCATGTTTATGGCTTTGTCATTTAATTGCTCTGGCTTCTTTTCTCCGAGTAGCTGTACATTCTATGCCTTCGGCACAATTTCTCCATATTCAACCTTTTAGGTGCAGAATAGCCATTTTCTACAATATCCAAAACATCCGAGTCATGGAATATCATGAAGTATCTTATTCTTGTTTTTCAGTGTAATTAATTTTCGCCCTTGAACAGTGGAGGGCGATTCACAGAATTTCCTTCATCAAACATGTACCCTATGGAATTTCCCAATTGTTTTTTTTGTGAGAGCACCTCACTCAGCTTTTTCATCTCTTTAATAATTTTTGTGAAGCGTGTTATGGCATCTGAGTTGTCTTCGTCTCTCTAATTCTGTAGGCATCATAGGATTCTTCCAGCACTCTCTACTTTGTTTTCTTTACTTGCTTATTGTCTTCATGAGTAACTTCTACGTTATCCCAATTCTCCTTGGCAATGTTGGAGTCACTATGTCATTTAATTGCTTTAACTTCTTTTCTCCGGGTAGCCGTACATTCTATGCCTTCGGCACAATTACTCCATTTCAAAACTTTTGGGTGCAGAATAGCCATTTCTTACAATATCCAAAACATCAGAATCATGGAATCTCATGAAGTATCTTATTCCTTTTTTCCAGTGCAAGTAATTTCCGCCCTTGAATAGTGGAGCGCGATTCACAAAATTTCCATCATCAAACATGTATCTAAGGAATTTCCCAATTGTTTTTGTTTGGCGGAACACCTCACCCAACTTCTTCATCACTTTAATAATCTTGGTGAAGCTTGTTATGGCATCTGAGATGTCTTCGTTCTCACGAATTCTGAAGGCATCATAGGATTCCTCCAGCATTCTCTACTTTGTTTTTTTGCTTGCTTTTTGTCTTCGTGAGTAACTTCTACGTTATCCCATTTCTCATTGGCAGTGTTGCAAGCACTATGTCTGTTTAGTTCATTAATGAAAAGAGGATAGAAAAACATGTTTATGGCCTTGTCATTTAATTACTCTAACTTCTTTACTCTAGGTTACCATACATTTTTTGCCTTCGGCACAATTACTCTATTTTCAACATTTGTGGGTGCAAAATAGACATTTTTCCAATATCGAAAACATCAGAATCATGGGATCTCATGAAGTATCTTATTCTTGTTTTCCAGTGCAAGTAATTTCCGCCCTTGAACAATGGAGGGCGATTCACAGAATTTCCTTCATCAAACGTGTACTTTAAGGATTTTCCCAATTGTTTTTTTTTTGGTGGAACACCTCACCCTGCTTCTTCATCTCTTTAATAATGTTGGTGAAGCGTGTTATGGCATCAGAGATATCTTTGTTCTCACGAATTCTGAAGTCATCGTAGGATTTTTCCAGCATTCTCAACTTTGTTTTCTTTACTTGCTTTTTGTCTTCGTGAGTAACTTCTACGTTATCCCTTTTCTCCTTCGCAGTGTTGGAGGCACTATGTCTGCTAAATTAATTAATGAAAAGAGTACAAAAAAGAATGTTTGTGGCCTTGTCATTTAATTACTCTTAACTTCTTTTCTCCGGGTAACCATACATTCTTTGCCTTCGGCCCAATTACTCCATTTTCAACCTTTTGGGTGTAGAGGCCATTCCTTACAATATCAAAAACATCAGAATCATGGAATCTCATGAAGTATCTTATTCTTGTTTTCCAGTGTAAATAATTTTCGCCATTGAACAGTGGAGGGTGATTCACAAAATTTCCTTCATCAAACATGTACCCTATGGAATTTTCCATTTGTTTTTTTTGTGAGAGCACCTCACTCAGCTTCTTCATCTCTTTAATAATCTTTGTGAAGCGTGTTATGGCATCTGGGATGTCTTCGTTCTCACTAATTCTGAAGGCATCATAGGATTCATCCAGCACTCTCTACTTTGTTTTCTTTACTTGCATTTTGTCTTCATGAGTAACTTCTACGTTATCCCATTTCTCGTTGGCAGTGTTGCAGGCACTATGTCTTCTGAAATCATTAATGAAAAGAGTAAAAAAAAGCATGTTGAAGGCCTTGTCATTTAATTGCTCTAACTTTTTTTCTTCGGGTAGCCGTACATTCTATGCCTTCGGCACAATTACTCCACTTTCAACCTTTTGGGTGCAGAACGGCCATTTTTACAATATCCAAAACGTCAGAATCCTGGAATCTCATGAAGTATCTTATTCTTGTTTTCCAGTGCAAGTAATTTCCTCCCTTGAACAGTGGAGGGCGATTCACAGAATTTCTTTCATCAAACATGTACTTTAAGGAATTTCCCAATTGTTTTTTTTTGGTGGAACACCTCACCCAGCTTCTTCATCTCTTTAATAATCTTGTCGAAGCATGTTATGGCATCTGAGATGTCTTTGCTCTCACGAATTCTGAAGGCATCATAGGATTCTTCCAGCATTCTCTACTTTGTTTTCTTTACTTGCTTTTTTGTCTTCATGAGTAACTTCTACGCTATCCTATTTCTCCTTGGCAATGTTGCAGGCACTATGTCTACTGAATTCATTAATGAAAAGAGTACAAAAAAGCATGTTTATGGCCTTCTAATTTAATTACCCTGCCTTCTTTTTTCTGGTTAACCATACATTCTTTGCTATCGGAACAGTTACTCTATTTTAAACCTTTGTGGGTGCAGAATAACCATTTTTACAATATCCAAAACATCAGAATCATGGGATCTCATGAAGTATCTTATTCTTGTTTTCCAGTGCAAGTAATTTCTGTTCATGAATAGCGGAGGGCAATTCAAAGAATTTCCTTCATCAAACATGTCCCCTATGGAATTTCCCAATTGTTTTTGTTTGTGGGAGCACCTCACCTAGCTTCTTCATCTCTTTAATAATCTTGGTGAAGCGTGTTATGGCATCTGAGATGTCTTCGTTCACACTAATTCTGAAGGCATCATAGGATTCGTCCAGCATTCTCTACTTTGTTTTCTTAACATGCTTTTTGTCTTTATGCGTAACTTATACGTTATCCCATTTCTCCTTAGTAGTATTGCAGACACTATGTCTGTTTAATTCATTATTGAAAATAGTACAGAAAAAGCATGTTTATTGCCTTGTCATTTAATTGCTCTAACTTCTTTTCTCCGGGGAGCCGTACATTCTATGCCTTCGGCAAAATTAATCCATTTTCATCCTTTTGGGTGTAGAATAGCCATTTCTTACAATATCCAAAACACAGAATCATGGAATCTCATGAAGTATCTTATTCTTGTTTTCCAGTGCAAGTAATTTCCGCCCATGAACGGTGGAGGGCGATTCACAGAATTTCCTTCATCAAACATGTACCCTAAGGAATTTCCCAATTGTTTTTGTTTGGCAGAACACCTCACCCAACTTCTTCATCTCTTTAATAATCTTGGTGAAGCGTGTTATGGCATCTGAGATGTCTTTGTTCTCACGAATTCTGAAGGCATCATAAGATTCTTCCAGCATTCTCTACTTTGTTTTCTTTACTTGCTTTTTGTCTTCATGAGTAACTTCTACGTTTTCCCATTTCTCCTTGGCAGTGTTGCACGCACTATGTCTTCTGAATTCATTAATGAAAAGAGTACAAACAAGCATTTTTATGGCCTTGTCATTTAATTACTCTAACTTCTTTTCTCTGGTTAACCATACATTCTTTGCCTTCAGCACAATTACTCTATTTTGAACCTTTGTGGGTGCCGAATAGCCATTTTTACAATATCAAAAACATCAGAATCATGGGATCGCATGAAGTATCTTATTCTTGTTTTCCAGTGCAAGTAATTTCTGTCTGGGAACAGTGGATGGGCGATTCATAGAATTCCCTTCAAAAAACAAGTACCCTAAGGAATTTCCCAATTGTTTTTGTTTGGCGGAACACCTCACCCATCTTCTTCCTCTCTTTAATGATCTTGGTGAAGCGTGTTATGGCATCTGAGATGTCTTCGTTCTCCCGAATTCTGAAGGCATCAAAGGATTCCTCCAGCATTCTCTACTTTGTTTTCTTTACTTGCTTTTTGTCTTCGTGAGTAACTTCCACGTTATCCCATTTCTCCTTGGCAGTGTCGAAGGCACTATGTCTGCTGAATTCATTAATGAAAAGAGTACAAAAAAGCATGTTTATGGCCTTGTCATTTAATTACTCTAACTTCTTTTGTCTGGGTAACCATACATTTTATGCCTTCGGCACAATTACTCCTTTTCAACCTTTTGGGTGCAGAATAGCCATTTCTTACAATATCCAAAACATCAGAATCATGGAATCTCATGAAGTATCTTAGTCTTGTTTTCTAGGGCAAGTAATTTCCAGCCTTTAACAGTGGAGGGCGATTCACAGCATTTCCTTCATCAAACATGTACCTTAAGGAATTTCCCAATTGTTTTGGTTTGTGGGAGCACCTCACCCATCTTCTTCATCTCTTTAATAATCATTGTGAAGCGTGTTATGGCATCTGAGATGTCTTCGTTCTCACTAATTCTGAAGGCATCATAGGATTCTTCCAGCATTCTCTACTTTGTTTTCTTAACTTGCTTTTTGTCTTCATGAGTAACTTCTATGTTTTCCCATTTCTCCTTGGCAGCGTTGCAGACGCTATGTCTTCTTAATTCATTAATGAAAAGAGTACAGAAAAGCATGTTTTTGGCCTCGTCATTTAATTGCTCTAACTTCTTTTCTCCGGGTAGCCTTACATTCTATGCCTTCGGCACAATTACTCCATTTTCAACCTTTGTGGGTGCAGAATAACCATTTTTACAATATCCAAAACATCAGAATCATGGGATCTCATGAAGTATCTTATTCCTGTTTTCCAGTGCAAGTAATTTCCGTCCTTGAACAGTGGAGGGCAATTCACAGAATTTCCTTCATCAAACATGTCCCCTGAGGAATTTTCCAATTGTTTTTGCTTGTGGGAGACCTTGACCCAGCTTCTTCTTCTCTATAATAATCTTGGTGAAGCGTGTTATGGCATCTGAGATGTCTTCGTTCTTACTAATTCTGAAGGCATCATAGGATTCCTCCAGCATTCTCTACTTTGTATTCTTTACTTCCTTTTTGATTTCATGAGTAGCTTTTACGTTATCCAATTTCTCCTTCGCAGTATTGCAGGCACTATGTATGTTTAATTCATTATTGAAAAGAGTACAAAAAAGCATGTTTATGGCCTTGTCATTTAATTGCTCTAACTTCTTTTCTCTGGGTAACAATACATTCTTTGCCTTTGGCGCAATTACTCCAAAGCATCAGAATCGTGGGATCTCATGAAGTATCTTATTCTTATTTTCCAGTGCATGTAATTTTCGTCCTTGAACAGTTGAGGGCGATTCACAGAATTTTTTTTATCAAACATGTAACTTATGGAATTTCCTATTTGTTTTTGTTTGTGAGAGCACCTCACCCAGCATCTTCTTCTCTTTAATAATCTTGGTGAAGCGTGTTAGGGTATCTGAGATGTCTTCGTTCTCACGAATTCTGAATGCAACGTAAGATTCCTCCATCATTCTCTACTTTGTTTTCATTACTTGCCTTTTGTCTTCGTGAGTAACATCTACATTATCCCATTTCTCATTGGCAGTATTGCAGGCACTATGTCTGCTGAATTCATTAATGAAAAGAGTACAAAAAAGCTTGTTGATGGCCTTGTCATTTAATTACTCTAACTTCTTTTCTCTGGGTAACCATACATTCATTGCCTTCGGCACAATTACTCTATTTTCGACCTTTGTGGGTGCAGAATAACCAATTTTACAATATCCAAAACATCAGAATCATGGGATCCCATGAAGAATGTTATTCTTGTTTTCCAGTCCAAGTAATTTCCGTCCTTGAACAGTGGAGGGCAATTCAAAGAATTTCCTTCATCAAACATGTTCCCTAAAGAATTTTCCAATTGTTTTTGCTTGTGGGAGCACCTCACCCAGCTTCTTCATCTCTTTAATAATCTTGGTGAAGCGTGTTATGGCATCTGAGATGTCTTCGTTCTCACTAATTTTGAAGGCATCATAGGATTCTTCTAGCATTCTCTACTTTGTTTTCTTTACTTGCTTTTTGTCTTCATGCGTCACTTCTACATTATCCCATTTCTCCTTAGCAGTATTGCAGGCACTCTGTCTGTTTAATTCATCAATGAAAAGAGTGCAGAAATGCATGTTTATGGCCTTGTCATTTTATTGCTCTAACTTCTTTTCTCCGGGTAGCCGTACATTCTATGCCATCGGCACTGTTACTCCATTTTCAACCTTTTGGGCGCAGAATAGCCATTTCTTACAATATCAAAAACATCAGAATCACGAAATTTCATGAAGTGTCTTATTCTTGTTTTCCAATTTAATTAATTTCCGCCCATGAACAGTGGAGGGTGATTCACATAATTTCCTTCATCAAACATGTCCCTATGGAACTTCCTAATTGTTTTTCTTTATGGAAGCACCTCAATCAGCTTCTTCATCTCTTTAATAATCTTTGTGAAGCGTGTTATGGCATCTGAGATGTCTTCGTTCTCACTAATTCTGAAGGCATCATAGGATTCTTCCAGCACACTCTACTTTGTTTTCTTTACTTGCGTTTTGTTTTCATGAGTAACTTCTACGTTATCCCATTTCTCCTTGGCAGTGTTGCAAGTACTATGTCTGTTGAATTCATTAATGAAAAAAGTACAAAAAAGCATGTTTATGGCCTTGTCATTTAATTACCGTAACTTCTTTTCTCTGGGTAACCATACATTCTTTGCCTTCGGCACAATTGCTATATTTTCAACCTTTGTGGGTGCAGAATAGCCATTTTTACAATATCCAAAACATCAGAATCACGGGATCTCGTAAAGTATCTTATTCTTGTTTTCCAGTGCAAGTAATTTCCGTCCTTGAACAGTGGAGGGCAATTCAAAGAATTTCCTTCATCAAACATGTTCCCTAAGGAATTTTCCAATTGTTTTTGCTTGTGGGAGCACCTCACCCAGCTTCTTCATCTCTTTAAGAATCTTGGTGAAGCGTGTTATGGCATCTGAGATGTTTTCGTTCTCACTAATTCTGAAGGCATCATAGGATTCCTCCAGCATTCTCTACTTTGTTTTCTTTACTTGCTTTTTGTCTTCATGCGTTACTTCTACGTTATCCCATTTCTCCTTAGCAGTATTGCCGGCACTATGTCTGTTTAATTCATTTTTGAAAAGAGTACAGAAAAGCAAGTTTATGGCCTTCTCATTTAATTGCTCTAACTTCTTTTCTCTGGGTAGCCATATATTCTATGCCTTCGGCACAATTACTCCATTTTGGTGAAGCAGATTAGCCATTTCTTACGATATCCAAAACATCAGAATCATGGGATCACATGAAGTATCTTATTCTTGTTTTCCAGTGCAAGTAATTTTCGTCCTTGAACAGTGGAGGGCAATTCACAGAATTTCCTTCATCAAACATGTCCCCTGAGGAATTTTCCAATTGTTTTTGCTTGTGGGAGACCCTAACCCAGCTTCTTCTTCTCTATAATAATCATGGTGAAGCGTGTATTGGCATCTGAGATGTTTTCGTTCTTACTAATTCTGAAGGCATCATAGGATTCCTCTACCATTCTCTACTTTGTATTCTTTACTTCCTTTTTGTTTTCATGAGTAACTTTTACGTTATCCAATTTCTCCTTCGCAGTATTGCAGGCACTATATCTGTTTAATTCATTATTGAAAAGAGTAGAAAAAACCATGTTTATGTCCTTGTCATTTAATTGCTCTAACTTCTTTTCTCCAGGTAACCATACATTCTTCGCCTTCGGCACAATTACTACATTTTCAAGCTTTGTGGGTGGAGAATAACGTTTCTTACAATATCCAAAGCATCAGAATCATGGGATCTCATGAAGTATCTTATTCTTGTTTTCCTGTGCAAGTAATTTTCGTCCTTGAACAGTGAAGGGCGATTCACAGAATTTCCTTCATCAAACATGTCCCCTAAGGAATTTTCCAATTGTTTTTGCTTGTGGGAGCACCTCACCCAGCTTCATCATCACTTTAATAATCTTGGTGAAGCGTGTTATGGCATCTGAGATGTCTTCCTTCTCACTAATTCTGAAGGCATCATAGGATTCTTCCAGCATTCTCTACTTTGTTTTCTTTACTTGCTTTTTGTCTTCATGCGTCACTTCTACGTTATCCCATTTCTCCTTAGCAGTATTGCAGGCACTATGTCTGTTTAATTCATTAATGAAAAGAGTGCAGAAAAACATGTTTATGGCCTTGCCCTTTTATTGCTCTAACTTCTTTTCTTCGGGTAGCCGTACATTCTATGCCATCGGCATAATTACTCCATTTTCAAACTTTTGGGTGCAGAATAGCCATTTCTTACAATATCAAAAAAATTAGAATCATGGAATCTCATGAAGTATCTTATTCTTGCTTTCCAGTGTAATTAATTTCTGCCCTTGAACAGTGGAGGGCGATTCACATAATTTCCTTCATCAAACATGTCCCTATGGAACTTCCCAATTGTTTTTGTTTTGGGAGCACCTCACCCAACTTCTTCATCTCTTTAATAATCTTTGTGAAGCGTGTTATGGCATCTGAGATGCCTTCGTTCTCACTATTTCTGAAGGCATCCTAGGATTCTTCCAGCACTCTCTACTTTGTTTTCTTTACATGCTTTTTGTCTTCATGAGTAACTTCTACGTCATCCCGTTTCTCCTTGGCAGTGTTGCAGGCACTATGTCTGTTGAATTCATTAATGAAAAGAGTGCAAAAAAGCATGTTTATGGCCTTGTCATTTAATTGCTCTAACTTCTTTTCTCTAGGCAACCATACATTCTTTGCCTTCGGCACAATTACTCTATTTTCAACCTTTGTGGGTGCAGAATAGCCATTTTTACAATATCCAAAACATCAGAATCATGGGATCTCATGAAGTATCTTATTCTTGTTTTCCAGTGCAAGTAATTTCTGTCCATGTACAGTGGAGGGCAATTCAAAGAATTTCCTTCATGAAACATGTCCCCTATGGAATTTCCCAATTGTTTTTGTTTGTGGGAGCACCTCACCCAGCTTCTTCATCTCTTTAATAATCTTGGTGAAGCGTGTTAGGGCATCTGAGATGTCTTCGTTCTCACTAATTTTGAAGGCATCATAGGATTCTTCTAGCATTCTCTACTTTGTTTTCTTTACTTGCTTTTTGTCTTCATGAGTAACTTCAACGTTATCCCCTTTCTCCTTAACAGTATTGCAGGCACTATGTCTGTTTAATTCATTATTGAAAAGAGTACAGAAAAGCAAGTTTATGGCCTTGTCATTTAATTTCTCTAACTTCTTTTCTCCGGGTAGCCGTACATTATATGCCTTCGGCACAATTACTCCATTTTCAACCTTTTTGGAGCAGAATAGCCATTTCTTACAATATCCAAAACATCAGAATCATGGGATCACATGAAGTATCTTATTCTTGTTTTTCAGTGCAAGTAATTTCCGTCCTTGAATAGTAAAGGGCAATTCACAGGATTTCCTTCATCAAACATGTCCCCTGAGGAATTTTCGAATTTTTTTTGCTTATGGGAGACCCTGACCCAGCTTCTTCTTCTTTATAATAATCTTGGTGAAGCGTGTTATGGCATCTGAGATGTCTTCGTTCTTACTAATTCTGAAGGCATTATAGGATTCCTCCAGCATTCTCTACGTTGTTTTCTTTACTTGCTTTTTGTTTTCATGAGTAACTTTTACGTTATCCAGTTATCCAATTTCTCCTTCGCAGTATTGCAGGCACTATGCTTGTTTAATTCATTATTGAAAAGAGTACAAAAAAGCATGTTTATGGCCTTGTCATTTAATTGTTCTAACTTCTTTTCTCCGGGTAACCATACATTTTTTGCCTTCGGCACAATTACTTCATTTTCAACCTTTGCGAGTCCAGAATTGCCATTCTTCCAATATCCAAAACATTAGAATCGTGGGATCTCATGAAGTGTCTTATTCTTGTTTTCCAGTGCAAGTAATTTCCGTCCTTGAACAGTTGAGGGCGATTCACTGAATTTCCATCATCAAACATGTCCCTTAAGGGATTTTCCAATTGTTTTTATTTGGCGGAGCACTTCACCCAGGTTCTTCATCTCTTTAATAATCTTGGTGAAGCGTGTTATGGCATCTGAGATGTCTTCGTTCTCACGAATTCAGAAGGCATCATTGGATTCCTCCAGCATTCTCTACTTTGTTTTCTTCACTTGCTTTTTGTCTTCGTGAGTAACTTCTACGTTATCCCATTTCTCCTTGGCAGTGTTGCAGGCACTATGTCTGCTGAATTCATTAATGGAAAGAGTTCAAAAAACCATGTTGATGGCCTTGTCGTTTAATTACTCTAACTTCTTTTCTCTGGGAAACCGTACATTCTTTGCCTTCGGCACAATTACTCTATTTTCAACCTTTGTGGGTGCAGATTAGCCATTTTTACAACATCCAAAACATCAGAATCATGGGATCTCATGAAGTATCTTATTCTTGTTTTCCAGTGCAAGTACTTTCCGTCCTTTAACAGTTGAGGGCGATTCACAGAATTTACTTCATCAAACATGTCCCTTATGGAATTTCCCAATTGTTTTTTTTTGTGGGAGCACCTGTCCCAGCTTCCTCTTCTCTTTAATAATTTTGGTGAAGCTTGTTATGGCATCTGAGATGTCTTCATTCTCACGAATTCTGAAGGCATCCTAGGATTCTTCCAGCATTCACTACTTTGTTTTCTTTACTTGCTTTTTGTCTTCATGAGTAACTTCAACGTTATCCCCTTTCTCATTGGCAGTGTTGCAAGCACTATGTCTGTTTAATTGGTTAATGAAAAGATGTCAGAAAAGCATGTTTATGGCCTTGTCATTTAATAACTCTAACTTCTTTTTCCTGGGTAACCATACATTCATTGCCTTCGGCACAATTACTCTATTTTCAACCTTTGTGAGTGCAGAATAACAATTTTTACAATATCCAAAACATCAGAATCGTGGGATCTCATGAAGTATCTTATTCTTGTTTTCCAGTGCAAGTAATTTTCGTCCTTGAACAGTTGAGGGCGATTCACAGAATTTCCTTCATCAAACATGTCCCCTATGGAATTTTCCAATTGTATTTTTTTGTGGGAGCACCTGACCCAGCTTCTTCTTCTCTTTAATAATTTTGGTGAAGCGTGTTATGGCATCTGAGATGTCTTCGTTCTTACTAATTCTGAAGGCATCATAGGATCCCTCTAGCATTCTCTACGTTGTTTTCTTTGCTTGCTTTTTGTTTTCATGAGTAACTTTTACGTTATCCAGTTATCCAATTTCTCCTTCGCAGTATTGCAGGCACTATGCTTGTTTAATTCATTATTGAAAAGAGTACAAAAAAGCATGTTTATGGCCTTGTCATTTAATTGTTCTAACTTCTTTTCTCCGGGTAACCATACATTCTTTGCCTTCGGCACAATTACTTCATTTTCAACCTTTGCGAGTGCATAATTGCCATTCTTCCAATATCCAAAACATTAGAAACGTGGGATCTCATGAAGTGTCTTATTCTTGTTTTCCAGTGCAAGTAATTTCCGTCCTTGAACAGTTGAGGGCGATTCACTGAATTTCCATCATCAAACATGTCCCTTAAGGGATTTGCCAATTGTTTTTATTCGGCGGAGCACTTCCCCCAGGTTCTTCATCTCTTTAATAATCTTGGTGAAGCGTGTTATGGCATCTGAGATGTCTTCGTTCTCACGAATTCAGAAGGCATCATTGGATTCCTCCAGCATTCTCTACTTTGTTTTCTTCACTTGCTTTTTGTCTTCGTGAGTAACTTCTACGTTATCTCATTTCTCCTTGGCAGTGTTGCAGGCACTATGTCTGCTGAATTCATTAATGAAAAGAGTACAAAAAACCATGTTGATGGCCTTGTCATTTAATTACTCTAACTTCTTTTCTCTGGGAAACCGTACATTCTTTGCCTTCGGCACAATTACTCTATTTTCAACCTTTGTGGGTGCAGATTAGCCATTTTTACAACATCCAAAACATCAGAATCATGGGATCTCATGAAGTATCCTATTCTTGTTTTCCAGTGCAAGTAATTTCCGTCCTTTAACAGTTGAGGGCGATTCACAGAATTTCCTTCATCAAACATGTCCCCTATGGAATTTCCCAATTGTTTTTGTTTGTGGGAGCACCTCACCCAGTTTCTTCTTCTTTTTAATAATCTTGGTGAAGCGTGTTATGGCGTCTGAGATGTCTTTGTTCTCACGAATTCTGTAGGCATCATAGGATTCCTCCAGCATTCTCTACTTTATTTTCTTGACTTGCTTTTTGTCTTCATGAGTAACTTCAACGTTATCCCTTTTCTCATTGGCAGTGTTGCAAACACTATGTCTGTTTAATTCATTAATGAAAAGATGACAGAAAAGCATGTTTATGGCCTTGTCATTTAATTACTCTAACTTCTTTTCTCTGGGAAACCGTACATTCTTTGCCTTCGGCACAATTACTCTATTTTCAACCTTTGTGGGTGCAGATTAGCCATTTTTACAACATCCAAAACATCAGAATCATGGGATCTCATGAAGTATCTTATTCTTGTTTTCCAGTGCAAGTAATTTCCGTCCTTGAACAGTGGAGGGCAATTCAAAGAATTTCCTTCATCAAACATGTTCCCTAAGGAATTTTCCAATTGTTTTTGCTTGTGGGAGCACCTCACCCAGCTTCTTCATCTCTTTAAAAATCTTGGTGAAGCGTGTTATGGCATCTGAGATGTCTTCGTTCTCACTAATTCTGAAGGCATCATAGGATTCTTCCAGCATTCTCTACTTTGTTTTCTTTACTTGCTTTTTGTCTTCATGCGTCACTTCTACATTATCCCATTTCTCCTTAGCAGTATTGCCGGCACTATGTCTGTTTAATTCATTATTGAAAAGAGTACAGAAAAGCAAGTTTATGGCCTTGTCATTTAATTGCTCTAACTTCTTTTCTCCGGGTAGCCATATATTCTATGCCTTCGGCACAATTACTCCATTTTGGTGAAGCAGATTAGCCATTTCTTACGATATCCAAAACATCAGAATCATGGGATCACATGAAGCATCTTATTCTTGTTTTCCAGTGCAAGTAATTTCCGTCCTTGAACAGTGGAGGGCAATTCAAAGAATTTCCTTCATCAAACATGTCCCCTGAGGAATTTTCCAATTGTTTTTGCTTGTGGGAGACCCTAACCCAGCTTCTTCTTCTCTATAATAATCTTGGTGAAGCGTGTTATGGCATCTGAGATGTCTTCGTTCTTACTAATTCTGAAGGCATCATAGGATTCCTCTAGCATTCTCTACTTTGTATTCTTTACTTCCTTTTTGTTTTCATGAGTAACTTTTACGTTATCCAATTTCTCCTTCGCAGTATTGCAGGCACTATATCTGTTTAATTCATTATTGAAAAGAGTACTAAAAACCGTGTTTATGTCCTTGTCATTTAATTGCTCTAACTTCTTTTCTCCGGGTAACCATACATTCTTCGCCTTCGGCACAATTACTACATTTTCAAGCTTTGTGGGTGCAGAATAACGTTTCTTACAATATCCAAAGCATCAGAATCATGGGATCTCATGAAGTATCTTATTCTTGTTTTCCTGTGCAAGTAATTTCCGTCCTTGAACAGTGAAGGGCGATTCACAGAATTTCCTTCATCAAACATGTCCCCTAAGGAATTTTCCAATTGTTTTTGCTTGTGGGAGCACCTCACCCAGCTTCTTCATCACTTTAATAATCTTGGTGAAGCGTCTTATGGCATCTGAGATGTCTTCGTTCTTACTAATTCTGAAGGCATCATAAGATTCCTCTAGCATTCTCTACTTTGTATTCTTTACTTCCTTTTTGTTTTCATGAGTAACTTTTACGTTATCCAATTTCTCCTTCGCAGTATTGCAGGCACTATATCTGTTTAATTCATTATTGAAAAGAGTACAAAAAACCATGTTTATGTCCTTGTCATTTAATTGCGCTAACTTCTTTTCTCCGGGTAACCATACATTCTTCACCTTCGGCACAATTACTACATTTTCAAGCTTTGTGGGTGCAGAATAACGTTTCTTACAATATCCAAAGCATCAGAATCATGGGATCTCATGAAGTATCTTATTCTTGTTTTCCTGTGCAAGTAATTTCCGTCCTTGAACAGTGAAGGGCGATTCACAGAATTTCCTTCATCAAACATGTCCCCTAAGGAATTTTCCAATTGTTTTTGCTTGTGGGAGCACCTCACCCAGCTTCTTCATCACTTTAATAATCTTGGTGAAGCGTGTTATGGCATCTGAGATGTCTTCCTTCTCACTAATTCTGAAGGCATCATAGGATTCTTCCAGCATTCTCTACTTTGTTTTCTTTACTTGCTTTTTTGTCTTCATGCGTCACTTCTACGTTATCCCATTTCTCCTTAGCAGTATTGCAGGCACTATGTCTGTTTAATTCATTAATGAAAAGAGTGCAGAAAAACATGTTTATGGCCTTGTCCTTTTATTGCTCTAACTTCTTTTCTTCGGGTAGCCGTACATTCTATGCCATCGGCATAATTACTCCATTTTCAAACTTTTGGGTGCAGAATAGCCATTTCTTACAATATCAAAAACATCAGAATCATGAAATCTCATGAAGTATCTTATTCTTGTTTTCCAGTGTAATTAATTTCCGCCCTTGAACAGTGGGGGGCGATTCACATAATTTCCTTCATCAAACATGTCCCTATGGAACTTCCCAATTGTTTTTGTTTTGGGAGCACCTCACCCAGCTTCTTCATCTCTTTAATAATCTTTGTGAAGCGTGTTATGGCATCTGAGATGTCTTCGTTCTCACTATTTCTGAAGGCATCCTAGGATTCTTCCAGCACTCTCTACTTTGTTTTCTTTACATGCTTTTTGTCTTCATGAGTAACTTCTACGTTATCCCGTTTCTCCTTGGCAGTGTTGCAGGCACTATGTTTGTTGAATTCAATAATGAAAAGAGTGCAAAAAAGCATGTTTATGGCCTTGTCATTTAATTGCTCTAACTTCTTTTCTCTGGGTAACCATACATTCTTTGCCTTCGGCACAATTACTCTATTTTCAACTTTTGTGGGTGCAGAATAGCCATTTTTACAATATCCAAAACATCAGAACCATGGGATCTCATGAAGTATCTTATTCTTGTTTTCCAGTGCAAGTAATTTCTGTCCATGAATAGTGGAGGGCAATTCAAAGAATTTCCTTCATGAAACATGTCCCCTATGGAATTTCCCAATTGTTTTTGTTTGTGGGAGCACCTCACCCAGCTTCTTCATCTCTTTAATAATCTTGGTGAAGTGTGTTAGGGCATCTGAGATGTCTTCGTTCTCACTAATTTTGAAGGCATCATTGGATTCTTCCAGCATTCTCTACTTTGTTTTCTTTACTTGCTTTTTGTCTTCATGAGTAACTTCAACGTTATCCCCTTTCTCCTTAACAGTATTGCAGGCACTATGTCTGTTTAATTCATTATTGAAAAGAGTACAGAAAAGCAAGTTTATGGCCTTGTCATTTAATTTCTCTAACTTCTTTTCTCCGGGTAGCTGTACATTCTAAGCCTTCGGCACAATTACTCCATTTTCAACCTTTTTGGTGCAGAATAGCCATTTCTTACAATATCCAAAACATCAGAATCGTGGGATCACATAAAGTATCTTATTCTTGTTTTTCATTGCAATTAATTTCCGTCCTTGAATAGTAAAAGGCAATTCACAGGATTTCCTTCATCAAACATGTCCCCTGAGGAATTTTCCAATTGTTTTTGCTTGTGGGAGACCCTGACCCAGCTTCTTCTTCTTTATAATAATCTTGGTGAAGCGTGTTATGGCATCTGAGATGTCTTCGTTCTTACTAATTCTGAAGGCATCATAGGATTCCTCCAGCATTCTCTACGTTGTTTTCTTTACTTGCTTTTTGTTTTCATGAGTAACTTTTACGTTATCCAGTTATCCAATTTCTCCTTCGCAGTATTGCAGGCACTATGCTTGTTTAATTCATTATTGAAAAGAGTACAAAAAAGCATGTTTATGGCCTTGTCATTTAATTGTTCTAACTTCTTTTCTCCGGGTAACCATACATTTTTTGCCTTCGGCACAATTACTTCATTTTCAACCTTTGCGAGTCCAGAATTGCCATTCTTCCAATATCCAAAACATTAGAATCGTGGGATCTCATGAAGTGTCTTATTCTTGTTTTCCAGTGCAAGTAATTTCCGTCCTTGAACAGTTGAGGGCGATTCACTAAATTTGCGTCATCAAACATGTCCCTTAAGGGATTTGCCAATTGTTTTTATTTGGCGGAGCACTTCACCCAGGTTCTTCATCTCTTTAATAATCTTGGTGAAGCGTGTTATGGCATCTGAGATGTCTTCCTTCTCACTAATTCTGAAGGCATCATAGGATTCTTCCAGCATTCTCTACTTTGTTTTCTTTACTTGCTTTTTGTCTTCATGCGTCACTTCTACGTTATCCCATTTCTCCTTAGCAGTATTGCAGGCACTATGTCTGTTTAATTCATTAATGAAAAGAGTGCAGAAAAACATGTTTATGGCCTTGTCCTTTTATTGCTCTAACTTCTTTTCTTCGGGTAGCCGTACATTCTATGCCATCGGCATAATTACTCCATTTCCAAACTTTTGGGTGCAGAATAGCCATTTTTTACAATATCAAAAACATCAGAATCATGAAATCTCATGAAGTATCTTATTCTTGTTTTCCAGTGTAATTAATTTCCGCCCTTGAACAGTGGGGGGCGATTCACATAATTTCCTTCATCAAACATGTCCCTATGGAACTTCCCAATTGTTTTTGTTTTGGGAGCACCTCACCCAGCTTCTTCATCTCTTTAATAATCTTTGTGAAGCGTGTTATGGCATCTGAGATGTCTTCGTTCTCACTATTTCTGAAGGCATCCTAGGATTCTTCCAGCACTCTCTACTTTGTTTTCTTTACATGCTTTTTGTCTTCATGAGTAACTTCTACGTTATCCCGTTTCTCCTTGGCAGTGTTGCAGGCACTATGTTTGTTGAATTCAATAATGAAAAGAGTGCAAAAAAGCATGTTTATGGCCTTGTCATTTAATTGCTCTAACTTCTTTTCTCTGGGTAACCATACATTCTTTGCCTTCGGCACAATTACTCTATTTTCAACTTTTGTGGGTGCAGAATAGCCATTTTTACAATATCCAAAACATCAGAATCATGGGATCTCATGAAGTATCTTATTCTTGTTTTCCAGTGCAAGTAATTTTCGTCCTTGAACAGTTGAGGGCGATTCACAGAATTTCCTTCATCAAACATGTCCCCTATGGAATTTTCCAATTGTATTTTTTTGTGGGAGTACCTGACCCAGCTTCTTCTTCTCTTTAATAATTTTGGTGAAGCGTGTTATGGCATCTGAGATGTCTTCGTTCTCACGAATTCTGAAGGCATCGTAGGATTCCTCCAGCATTCTCTACTTTGTTTTCTTTACTTGTTTTTTGTCTTCGTGAGAAACTTCTACGTTATCCCATTTCTCCTTGGCAGTGTTGCAGGCACTATGTCTGCTGAATTCATTAATGAAAAGAGTACAAAAAACCATGTTGATGACCTTGTCATTTAATTACTGTAACTTCATTTCTCTGGGTAACCATACATTCTTTGCCTTCGGCACAATTACTCTATTTTCAACCTTTGTGGGTGCAGATTAGCCATTTTCACAATATCCAAAACATCAGAATCATGGGATCTCATGAAGTACCTTATTATTGTTTTCCAGTGCAAGTATTTTCTGTCCTTGAACAGTGGAGGGGAATTCACAGAATTTTCTTCATCAAACATGTCCGCTCAGGAATTTTCCAATTATTTTTGCTTGTGGGAGCACCTGACCCAGCTTCTCCTTCTCTTTAATAATCTTGGTGAAGCGTGTTTTGGCATCTGAGATGTCTTCGTTCTCACTAATTCTGAAGGCATCATAGGATTCTTCCAGCATTCTCTACTTTGTTTTCTTTACTTGCTTTTTGTCTTCATGAGTCACTTCTACATTATCCCATTTCTCCTTAGCAGTATTGCAGGCACTATGTCTGTTTAATTCATTAATGAAAAGAGTGCAGAAAAGCATGTTTATGGCCTTGTCATTTTATTGCTCTAACTTCTTTTCTCCGGGTAGCCGTACATTCTATGCCATCGGCACAATTACACCATTTTCAACCTTTTGGGTGCAGAATAGCCATTTCTTACAATATCAAAAAAATCAGAATCATGGAATCTCATGAAGTATTTTATTCTTGTTTTCCAGTGTAATTAATTTCCGCCCTTGAACAGTGGAGGGCGATTCACATAATTTCCTTCATCAAACATGTCCCTATGGAACTTCCAATTGTCTTTGTTTGTGGGAGCACCTCTCCCAGCTTTTTCATCTCTTTAATAATCTTTGTAAAGTGTGTTATGGCATCTGAAATGTCTTCGTTCTCACTAATTCTGAAGGCATCATAGGATTCTTTCAGCACTCTCTACTTTGTTTTCTTTACTTGTTTTTTGTCTTCATGAGTAACTTCTACGTTATCCTATTTTTCCTTGGCAGTGTTGCAGGCACTATGTCTGCTGAATTCATTAATGAAAAGAGTACGAAAAAGAATGTTTATGGCCTTGTCATTTAAATACCCTAACTTCTTTTCTCCGGGGAGCCGTACATTCTATGCCTTCGGCATAATTACTCCATTTTCATCCTTTTGGGTGTAGAATAGCCATTTCTTACAATATCCAAAACACAGAATCATGGAATCTCATGAAGTATCTTATTCTTGTTTTCCAGTGCAAGTAATTTCCGCCCTTGAACAGTGGAGGGCGATTCACAGAATTTCCTTCATCAAACATGTACCCTAAGGTATTTCCCAATTGTTTTTGTTTGGCGGAACGCTTCACCCAACTTCTTCATCTCTTTAATAATCTTGGTGAAGCGTGTTAGGGCATCTGAGAAGTCTTTGTTCTCACGAATTCTGAAGGCATCATAGGATTCTTCCAGCATTCTGTACTTTGTTTTCTTTACTTGCTTTTTGTCTTCATGAGTAACTTCTACGTTATCCCATTTCTCCTTGGCAGTGTTGCAGGCACTATGTCTTCTGAATTCATTAATGAAAAAGAGTACAAAAAAGCATGTTTACGGCCTTGTCATTTAATTACTCTAACTTCTTTTCTCTTGGTAACCATACATTCTTTGCCTTCGGCACAATTACTCTATTTTCAACCTTTGTGGGTGCCAAATAACCATTTTTACAATATCAAAAACATCAGAATCATGGGATCTCATGAAGTATCTTATTCTAGTTTTTCAGTGCAAGTAAATTCTTTCCTTGAACAGTGGAGGGCAATTCACAGAATTTCCTTCATCAAACATGTCCCCTTAGGAATTTTCCAATTGTTTTTGCTTGTGGGAGTACCTCACCCAGCTTCTTCATCTCTTTAATAATCTTGGTGAAGCGTGTTATGGCATCTGAGATGTCTTTGTTCTCACGAATTCTGAAGGCTTCATAGGATTGTTCCAGCATTCTCTACTTTGTTTTCTTTACTTGCTTTTTTGTCTTCATGAGTAACTTTTACGTTATCCTATTTCTCCTTGGCAGTGTTGCAGGCACTAGGTCTACTGAATTCATTAATGAAAAGAGTACAAAAAAGCATTTTATAGCCTTGTCATTTAATTGCTCTAACTTCTTCTCTCCGGGTAACCATACATCATTTGCTATCGGCACAATTACTCTATTTTCAACCTTTGTGGGTGCAGAATAACCATTTTTACAATATGCAAAACATCAGAATCATTGGATCTCATGAAGTATCTTATTCTTATTTTCCAGTGCAAGTCATTTCTGTCCATGAACAGTGGGGGCAATTCACAGAATTTCCTTCATCAAACATGTCCCCTTAGGAATTTTCCAATTGTTTTTGCTTGTGGGAGCACCTCACCCAGCTTCTTCATCTCTTTAATAATCTTGGTGAAGCGCGTTATGGCATCCGAGATGTCTTTGTTCTCACGAATTCTGAAGGCTTCATAGGATTGTTCCAGCATTCTCTACTTTGTTTTCTTTACTTGCTTTTTTGTCTTGATGAGTAACTTTTACGTTATCCTATTTCTCCTTGGCAGTGTTGCAGGCACTATGTCTACTGAATTCATTAATGAAAAGAGTACAAAAAAGCATGTTTATAGCCTTGTCATTTAATTGCTCTAACTTCTTTTCTCCGGGTAGCCATACATCATTTGCTATCGGCACAATTACTCTATTTTCAACCTTTGTGGGTGCAGAATAACCATTTTTACAATATGCAAAACATCAGAATCATTGGATCTCATGAAGTATCTTATTGTTATTTTCCAGTGCAAGTAATTTCTTTCCATGAACAGTGGGGCCAATTCACAGAATTTCCTTCATCAAACATGTCCCCTTAGGAATTTTCCAATTGTTTTTGCTTGTGGGAGCACCTCACCCAGCTTCTTCATCTCTTTAATAATCTTGGTGAAGCGTGTTATGGCATCTGAGATGTCTTTGTTCTCACGAATTCTGAAGGCATCATAGGATTGTTCCAGCATTCTCTACTTTGTTTTCTTTACTTGCTTTTTTGTCTTCATATATAACTTCTACGTTATCCTATTTCTCCTTGGCAGTGTTGCAGGCACTATGTCTTCTGAATTCATTAATGAAAAGAGTACAAAAAAGCATGTTTATAGCCTTGTCATTTAATTGCTCTAACTTCTTTTCTCCAGGTAACCATACATCCTTTGCTATCGGCACAATTACTCTATTTTCAACCTTTGTGGGTGCAGAATAACCATTTTAACAATATGCAAAACATCAGAATCATTGGATCTCACGAAGTATCTGATTCTTATTTTCCAGTGCAAGTAATTTCTGTCCATGAATAGCGGGGGGCAATTTACAGAATTTCCTTCATCAAACATGTCCCCTTAGGAATTTTCCAATTGTTTTTGCTCGTGGGAGCACCTGACCCGGCTTCTTCTTATCTTTAATAATCTTGGTGAAGCGTGTAATAACATCTGAGATGTCTTCCTTCATACTAATTCTGAAGGCATCATAGGATTCCTCCAGCATTCTCTACTTTGTAATCTTTACTTGCTTTTTGTTTTCATGAGTAACTTTTACGTTATCCCAATTCTCCTTGGAAGTATTGCAGGCACTATGTCTGTTTAATTCATTATTGAAAAGAGTACAGAAAAGTATGTTTATAGCCTTGTCATTAAATTGCTCTAACTTCTTTTCTCCGGGTAACCATACATTCTTTGCCTTCGGCAGAATTACTCAATTTTCAACCATTGTGGGTGCAGAATAGCCATTCTTACAATATCCAAAGCATCAGAATAATGGGATCTCATGAAGTATCTTATTCTTGTTTTTTAGTTCAGTTAACTTTCGTCCTTGAACAGTTGAGGGCGATTCACAGAATTTCCTTCATCAAACATGTCCCCTATGGAATTTCCCAATTGTTTTTGTTTGTGGGAGCTCCTCACCCAGCTTGTTCTTCTCTTTAATAATCTTGGTGAAGCGTGTTATGGCATCTGAGATGTCTTTGTTCTCACGAATTCTGTAGGCATCGTAGGATTCCTCCAGCATTCTCTACTTTATTTTCTTGACTTGCTTTTTGTCTTCATGAGTAACTTCAACGTTATCCCTTTTCTCATTGGCAGTGTTGCAAACACTATGTCTGTTTAATTCATTAATGAAAAGATGACAGAAAAGCATGTTTATGGCCTTGTCATTTAATTACTCTAACTTCTTTTCTCTGGGTAACCATACATTCATTGCCTTCGGCACAATTACTCTATTTTCAACCTTTGTGGGTGCAGAATAGCCATTTTTACAATATCCAAAACATCAGAATCATGGGATCTCATGAAGTATCTTATTCTTGTTTTCCAGTGCAAGTAATTTCTGTCCCTGAACAGTGGAGGGCAATTCACAGAATTTCCTTCATCAAACATGTCCCCTAAGAAATTTTCTAATTGTTTTTGCTTGTGGAAGCACCTGACCCAGCTTATTCTTATCTTTAATAATCTTGGTGAAGCTTGTTATGGCATTTGAGATGTCTTCGTTCTTACTAATTCTGAAGCCATCGTAGGATTCCTCCAGCATTCTCTACTTTGTATTCTTTACTTGCTTTTTGTTTTCATGAGTAACATTTACGTTATCCCATTTTTCCTTGGAAGTATTGCAGGCACTATGTCTGTTTAATTCATTATTGAAAAGAGTACAGAAAAGCATGTTTATAGCCTTGTCATTTAATTGCTCTAACTTCTTTTCTCCGGGTAACCATATATTCTTTGCCTTCGGCACAATTACTCCATTTTAAACCTTTGTGGGTGCAGAATAGCCTTTCTTACAATATCCAAAGCATAAGAATCATGGGATCTCATGAAGTATCTAATTCTTGTTTTCCAGTGCAATTAACTTCCGTTCTTGAACAGTTGAGGGCGATTAGCAGAATTTCCTTCATCAAACATGTCCCCTATGGAATTTCCCAATTGTTTTTATTTGTGGGAGCACCTCACCCTGCTTCTTCTTCTCTTTAATAATCTTGGTAAAACGTGTTATGGCATCTGAGATGTCTTCGTTCTCACGAATTCTGAAGGCATTGTAGAATTCCTCCAGCATTCTCTACTTTGTTTTCTTTACTTGCTTTTTGTCTTCGTGAGTAACTTCTACGTTATCCCATTTCTCCTTCGCAGTGTTGCAGGCACTATGCCTGCTGAATTCATTAATGAAAAGAGTACACAAAAGCATGTTGTTGGCCTTGTCATTTAATTACTCTAACTTCTTTTCTCTGGGTAACCATACATTTTTTGCCTTCGGCAAAATTTCTCTATTTTCAACCTTTGTGGGTGCAGAATAGCCATTTTTACAATATCTAAAACATCAGAATCATGGGATCTCATGAAGTATCTTATTCTTGTTTTCCAGTGCAAGTAATTTCCGTCCTTGAACAGTGGAGGGCAATTCACAGAATTTCCTTCATCAAACATGTCCCCTAAAGAATTTTTAAATTGTTTTTGCTTGTGGGAGCACCTGACCCAGCTTATTCTTATCTTTAATAATCTTGGTGTTGCGTGTTATGCATCTGAGATGTCTTCGTTCTTACTAATTCTGAAGGCATCATAGGATTCCTCCAGCATTCTCTACTTTATATTCTTTACTTGCTTTTTGTTTTCATGAGTAACTTCAACGTTATCCCTTTTCTCCTTGGCAGTATTGCAAGCACTACGTCTGTTTAATTCATTATCGAAAAGAGTACAGAAAGGCCTGTTTATGGCCTTGTCATTTAATTAGTCTAACTTCTTTTCTCTGGGTAACCATACATTCATTGCCTACGGCACAATTAGTCCATTTTCATCCTTTTGGGTGCAGAATAGCCATTTCTTACAATATCCAAAACATCAGAATCACGGAATCTCATGAAGTATCTTATTCTTATTTTCCCGCGCAAGTAATTTCCGCCCTTGAATAGTGGAGGGCTATTCACAGAATATACTTCATCAAACTTGTCCCGTAAAGGAATTTCCCAATTATTTTTTTTTGTGGGAGCACCTCACCTAGCTTCTTCATCTCTTTAATAATCTTGGTGAAGCGTGTTATGGCATCTGAGATGTCTTCGTTCTCACGAATTCTGATGGCATCATAGGATTCGTCCAGCATTCTCTACTTTGTTTTCTTTACTAACTTTTTTTCTTCGTGAGTAACTTCTGCGTTATCTCATTTCTCCTTGGCAGTGTTGCAGGCACTATGTCTGTTTAATTCATTATTGAATAGAGTACAGAAAAGCATGTTTTTGGCCTTGTCATTTAATTGCTCTAACTTTTTTTTCTTTGGGTAACCATACATTCTTTGCCTTCGCCACTATTAGTCCATTTTCAACCTTTGTGGGTGCAGAATAGCCTTTCTTACAATATCCAAAGCATCAGAGTCATGGGATGTCATGAAGTATCTTATTCTTGTTTTCCAGTGCAAGTAATTTCCGTCCTTGAACAGTTGAGGGCGATTCACAAAATTTCCTTCATCAAACATGTCCCATATGGAATTTCCCAATTGTTTTTTTTATGGGAGCACCTCACCCAGCTTCTTCTCTTTAATAATCTTGGTGGAGCGTGTTATGGCATCTGAGGTGTCTTCGTTCTCACGAATTCTAAAGGCATAGGATTCCTCCAGCATTCGCTACTTTGTATTCTTTACTTGCTTTTTGTCTTCGTGAGTAACTTCTACGTTATCCCATTTCTCCTTGGCAGTGTTGCAGGCACTATGTCTGTTTAATTCATTAATGAAAAGATGACAGAAAAGCATGTTTATGGCCTTGTCATTTAATTACTCTAACTTCTTTTCTCTGGGTAACCATACATTCTTTGCCTTCGGCACAATTACTCTATTTTCAACCTTTGTGGTTGTAGAATAGCCTTTTTTACAATATCCAAAACATCAGAATCACTGGATCTCATGAAGTATCTTATTCTTGTTTTCCAGTGCGAGTAATTTTCGTCCTTGAACAGTTGAAGGCGATTCACAGAATTTTCTTCATCAAACATGTCCCCTATGGAATTTCCCATTTGTTTTTGTTTGTGGGAGCACCTGACCCAGCTTCTTCTTCTCTTTAATAATCTTGGTGAACCGTGTTACGGCATCTGAGATGTCTTCGTTCTCACGAATTCTGAAGGCATCGTAGGATTCCTCCAGCATTCTCTACTTTGTATTCTTTACTTGCTTTTTGTCTTCGTGAGTAACTTCTACGTTATCCCATTTCTCCTTGGCAGTGTTGCAGGGACTATGTCCGCTGAATTCATTAATGAAAAGAGTACAAAAAAGCATGTTGATGGCCTTGTCATTTAATTACTTTAACTTCTTTTCTCTGGGTAACCATACATTCTTTGCCTTCGGCACAATTACTCTATTTTCAACCTTTGTGGGTGCAGAATAGCCATTTTTACAATATCCAAAACATTAGAATCATGGAATCTCATGAAGTATCTTATTCTTGTTTTCCAGTGCAAGTAATTTCCGTCCTTGAACAGTGGAGGGCAATTCACAGAATTTCCTTCATCAAACATGTCCCCTAAGGAATTTTTCAGTCGTTTTTGCTTGTGGGAGCACCTGACCCAGCTTCTTCTTATCTTTAATAATCTTGGTGAAGCGTGTTATGGCATCTGAGATGGCTTCGTTCTTACTAATTGTGAAGGTATCGTAGGATTCCTCCAGCATTCTCTACTTTATATTCTTTACTTGCTTTTTGTTTTCATGAGTAACTTCAACGTTATCCCTTTTCTCCTTGGTAGTATTGCAAGCACTACGTCTATTTAATTCATTATCGAAAAGAGTACAGAAAGGCCTGTTTATGGCCCTGTCATTTAATTAGTCTAACTTCTTTTCTCTGGGTAACTATACATTCTTTGCCTTCGGCACAATTAGTCCATTTTCATCCTTTTGGGTGCAGAATAGCCATTTCTTACAATATCCGAAACATCAGAATCACGGAATCTCATGAAGTATCTTATTCTTATTTTCCCGCGCAAGTAATTTCCGCCCTTGCATAGTGGAGGGCTATTCACAGAATATACTTCATTAAACTCGTCTCGTAAAGGAATTTCCCAATTATTTTTGTTTGTGGGAGCACCTCACCCAGCTTCTTCATCTTTTTAATAATCTTGGTGCAGCGTGTGATGGCATCTGAGATGTCTTCGTTCTCACAAATTCTGAAGGCATCATAGGATTCTTCCACCATTCTCTACTTTGTTTTCTTTACTTGCTTTTTGTCTTCATGAGTAACTTCTACGTTATCCCATTTCTCCTTGGCAGTGTTGCAGCCACTTTGTCCGCTGAATTCATTAATGAAAAGAGTACAAAAAAGCATGTTTATGCCCTTGTTATTTAATTACTCTAACTTCTTTTCTTCGGGGAGCCGTAGATTCTATGCCTTCGGCACAATTACTCTATTTTCAACCTTTGTGGGTGCCGAATAGCCATTTTTACAATATCAAAATCATCAGAATCATGGGATCTCATAGAATTTCCTTGAACAGTGGATGGGCGTTTCATAGAATTCCCTTCATCAAAGAAGTACCCTAAGGAATTTTCCAATTGTTTTTGTTTGGCGGAACACCTCACCCAACTATTTCATCTCTTTAATAATCTTGGTGAAGCTTGTTATGGCATCTGAGATGTCTTCGTTCTCACTAAATCTGAAGGCATCATAGGATTCTTCCAGCACTCTCTACTTTGTTTTCTTTACTTGCTTTTTGTCTTCATGAGTAACTTCTACGTTATCCCATTTCTTCTTGGCATGTTGCACGCACTATGTCTTCTGAATTCATTAATGAAAAGAGTACAGAAAAGCATGTTTATGTCCTTGTCATTTAATTGCTCTAACTTCTTTTCTCCAGGTAGCCGTACATTTTATGCCTTCGGCACAATTACTCCATTTTCAACCTTTTTGGTGCAGAATAGCCATTTCTTACAATATCTAAAACATCAGAATCATGGAATCTCATTAAGTAGCTTATTCTTGTTTTTCAGTGCAGGTAATTGCCGCCCTTGAACAGTGGAGGGCGATTCACAAAATTTCCTTCATCAAACATGTACCCTGAGGAATTTCCCAATTGTTTTTGTTTGGCGGAACACCTCACCCAACTTCTTCATCTCTTTAATAATCTCGGTGAAGCGTGTTATGGCATCTGAGATGTCTTTGTTCTCACGAATTCTGAAGGCATCTTAGGATTCCTCCAGCATTCTCTACTTTGTTTTCTTTACTTGCTTTTTGTCTTCACGAGTAAGTTCGACGTTGTCCTTTTTCTCATTGGCAGTGTTGCAAGCACTATGTCTGTCTAGTTCATTAATGAAGAGAGGACAGAAAAGTATGTTTATGGCCTTGTCATTTAGTTACTCTAACTTCTTTTCTCCTGGGAGCCGTACATTCTATGCCTTCGGCACAATTACTCCATTTTCATCCTTTTGGGTGTAGAATAGCCATTTCTTACAATATCCAAAACACAGAATCATGGAGTCTCATGAAGTATCTTATTCTTGTTTTCCAGTGCAAGTAATTTTCGCCCTTGAACAGTGGAGGGAGATTCACATAATTTCCTTCATCAAACATGTACCCTAAGGAATTTCCCAATTGTTTTTGTTTGGCGGAACACCTCACCCAACTTCTTCATCTCTTTAATAATCTTGGCGAAGCTTGTTATGGCATCTGAGATGTCTTTGCTCTCACGAATTCTGAAGGCATCTTAGGATTATTCCAGCATTCTCTACTTTGTTTTCTTTACTTGCTTTTTGTCTTCATGAGTAACTTTTACGTTATCCCATTTCTCTTTGGCAGTGTTGCAGGCACTATGTCTTCTGAATTCATTAAAGAAAAGAGTACAAAAAAGCATTTTTATGGCCTTGTCATTTAATTACTCTAACTTCTTTTCTCTGGGTAACCATACATTCTTTGCCTTCGCACAATTACTCTATTTTCAACTTTTGTGGGTGCCGCCGAATAGCAATTTTTACAATATCAAAAACATCAGAATCATGGGATCTCATGAAGTATCTTATTGTTGTTTTCCAGTGCAAGTAATTTCTGTCCATGAACAGTGGATGGGCGATTCATAGAATTTCCTTCATCGAACAAGTACCCTAAGGAATTTCGCAATTGTTTTTGTTTGGCGGAACACCTCACCCAACTATTTCATCTCTTTAATAATCTTGGTGAAGCTTGTTATGGCATCTGAGATGTCTTTGTTCTCACGAATTCTGAAGGCATCGTAGGATTCTTCCAGCATTCTCTACTTTGTATTCTTTACTTGCTTTTTTCTCTTCATGAGTAACTTCTACGTTATCCTATTTCTCCTTGGCAGTGTTGCAGGCACTATGTCTGCTGAATTCATTAATGAAAAGAGTACAAAAAAGCATGTTTATGGCCTTGTCATTTAATTACCCTAACTTCTTTTCTCTGGGAAACCATACATTCTTTGCTAACGGCATAATTACTCTATTTTCAACCTTTGTGGGTGCAGAATAACCATTTTTACAATATCCAAAAAATCAGAATCATGGGATCTCATGAAGTATCTTATTCATGTTTGCCAGTGCAAGTAATTTCTATCCATGAACAGTGGAGGCCAATTCACAGAATTTCCTTCATCAAACATGTCCCCTTAGGAATTTCCCAATTGTTTTTGCTTGTGGGAGCACCTGACCCAGCTTCTTCTTATCTTTAATAATCTTGGTGAAGCGTGTTATGGCTTCTGAGATGTCTTCGTTCTCACTAATTCTGAAGGCATCATAGGATTCTTCCAGCATTCTCTACTTTGTTTTATTACTTGCTTTTTGTCTTCATGCTTCACTTCTTCATTATCCCATTTCTCTTTAGCAGTATTGCAGACACTATGTCTGTTTAATTCATTATTGAAAAGAGTACAGAAAAGCAAGTTTATGGCATTGTAATTTAATTGCTCTAACTCCTTTTCTCCGGGTAACCATACATTCTTTGCCTTCGGCACAATTACTCCATTTTCAACCTTTGTAGGTGCAAAATAGCCTTTCTTAAAATATCCAAAACATCAGAATCATGGGATCTCATGAAATATCTTATTCTTGTTTTCCAGTAAAATTAACTTCCATCCTTGAACAGTTGAGGGCGATTCACGGAATTTCCTTCATCAAACATGTCCCTTATGAAATTTCCCAATTGTTTTTGTTTGTGGGAGCACCTCACCCAACTTCTTCTTCTCTTTAATAATCTTGGTAAAGCGTGTTATGGCATCTGAGATGTCTTCGTTCTCACGAATTCTGAAGGCATTGTAGGATTCCTCCAGCATTCTCTACTTTGTTTTCTTTACTTGCTTTTTGTCTTCGTGAGTAACTTCTTCGTTATCCCATTTCTCCTTGGCAGTGTTGCAGGCACTATGTCTGCTGAATTCATTAATGAAAAGAGTACTAAAAAGCATGTTGATGGCCTTGTCATTTAATTACTCTAACTTCTTTTCTCTGGGTAACCACACATTTTTTGCCTTCGGCACAATTACTCTATTTTCAACCTTTGTGGGTGCAGAATAGCCATTTTTACAATGTCCAAAACATTAGAATCATGGAATCCCATGAAGTATCTTATTCTTATTTTCCAGTGCAAGTAATTTCCGTCGTTGAACAGTGGAGGGCAATTCACAGAATTTCCTTCATCAAACATGTCCCCTAAGGAATTTACCAATTGTTTTTGCTTTTAGGAGCACCTGACCCAGCTTATTCTTATCTTTAATAATCTTGGTGAAGCGTGTTATGGCATCTGAGATGTCTTCGTTCTCACTAATTCTGAAGGCATCATAGGATTCCTCCAGCATTCTCTACTTTGTATTCTTTCCTTGCTTTTTGTTTTCATGAGTAACTTTTACGTTATCCCATTTCTCCTTGGCAGTATTGCAGGCACTATGTCTGTTTAATTCGTTATTGAAAAGAGTACTGAAAAGCATGTTTATGGCCTTGTCATTTAATTGCTCGAACTTCTTTTCTCCGGGTAACCATACATTCTTTCCCTTCGGGACAATTACTCTATTTTCAACCTTTGTGGGTGCAGAATAGCCTTTCTTACAATATCCAAAGCATCAGAGTCATGGGATCTCATGAAGTATCTTATTCTTGTTTTCCAGTGCAAGTAATTTCCGTCCTTGAACAGTTGAGGGTGATTCACAGTATTTTCTTCATCAAACATGTCTCCTATGGAATTTCCCATTTGTTTTTGTTTGTGGGAGCACCTGACCCATCTTCTTCTTCTCTTTAATAATCTTGGTGAACCATGTTATGGCATCTGAGAGGTCTTCGTTCTCACGAATTCTGAAGGCATCGTAGGATTTCTCCAGCATTCTCTACTATGTTTTCTGTACTTGCTTTTTGTCTTCGTGAGTAACTTCTACGTTATCCCATTTCTCCTTGGCAGTGTTGCAGGCACTACGTCTGCTGAATTCATTAATGAAAAGAGTATTGAAAACCATGTTGATGGCCTTATCATTTAATTACTCTAACTTCTTTTCTCTGGGTAACCATACATTTTTTGCCTTCGCACAATTACTCTATTTTCAACCTTTGTGGGTGCCGAATAGCAATTTTTACAATATCAAAAACATCAGAATCATGGGATCTCATGAAGTATCTTATTGTTGTTTTCCAGTGCAAGTAATTTCTGTCCATGAACAGTGGATGGGCGATTCATAGAATTTCCTTCATCAAACAAGTACCCTAAGGAATTTCGCAATTGTTTTTGTTTGGCGGAACACCTCACCCAACTATTTCATCTCTTTAATAATCTTGGTGAAGCTTGTTATGGCATCTGAGATGTCTTTGTTCTCACGAATTCTGAAGGCATCATAGGATTTTTCCAGCATTCTCTACTTTGTTTTCTTTACTTGCTTTTTTCTCACAAAAAAGCAAGTTTATGCCCTTGTCATTTAATTACGCTAACTTCTTTTCTCTGGGTGACCATACATTCTTTGCCTTCGACACAATTACTCTATTTTCAACCTTTGTGGGTACAGAATAGCCATTTTTACAACATCCAAAACATCAGAATCAAGGTATCTCATGAAGTATCTTATTCTTGTTTCCATTGCAAGTAATTTTAGTCCGCGAACAGTGGAGGGCAATTCACAGAATTTCCGTCATCAAACATGTCCCCTATGAAATTTCCCAATTGTTTTTGTTTGTGGGAGCAGCTCACCCAACTTCTTAATCTCTTTAATAATCTTGGTGAAGGTGTTATGGCATCTGAGATGTCTTCGTTCTCACTAATTCTGAAGGCATCGTAGGATTCCTCCAGCAATCTCTACTTTGTTTTCTTTACTTGCTTTTTGTCTTCGTGAGTAACTTCTACGCTATCCCATTTCTCCTTGGCAGTGTTGCAGGCACTATGTCTGCTGAATTCATTAATGAATAGAGTACACAAAAGCATGTTGATGGCCTTGTCATTAAACTACTCTAACTTCTTTTCTCTGGGTAACCATACATTTTTTGCCTTCGGCACAATTACTTTATTTTCAACCTTTGTGGGTGCAGAATAGCCATTTTTACAATATCCAAATCATCAGAATCATGGAATCTCATGAAGTATCTTAGTCTTGTTTTCCAGGGCAAGTAATTTCCACCCTTGAACAGTGGAGGGCGATTCACAGAATTTCCTTCATCAAGCATGTACCCTATGGAATTTCCCAATTGTTTTTGTTTGTGGGAGCACCTCACCCATCTTCTTCATCTCTTTAATAATCTTTGTGAAGCGTGTTATTGCATCTGAGATGTCTTCGTTCTATCTAATTCTGAAGGCATCATTGGATTCTTCCAGCATTCTCTACTTTGTTTTCTTTACTTGCTTTTCGTGTTCCTGAGTAACTTTTACGTTTTCCCATTTCTCCTTGGCAGTATTGCAGGCACTATGTCTTCTGAATTCATTAATGAAAAGAGTACAGAAAAGCATGTTTATGGCCTTGTCATTTAATTACTCTAACTTCTTTTCTCCGGGGAGCCGTACATTCTATGCCTTCGGCACAATTACTCCATTTTCATCCTTTTGGGTGTAGAATAGCCATTTCTTACAATATCCAAAACACAGAATCATGGAATCTCATGAAGTATCTTATTCTTGTTTTCCAGTGCAAGTAATTTCCGCCATTGAACAGTGGAGGGCGATTCACAGAATTTCCTTCATCAAACATGTACCCTAAGGAATTTCCCAATTGTTTTTGTTTGGCGGAACACCTCACCCAACTTCTTCATCTCTTTAATAATCTTGGTGAAGCGTGTTATGGCATCTGAGATGTCTTTGATCTCACGAATTCTGAAGGCATCATAGGATTCTTCCAGCATTCTCTACTTTGTTTTCTTTACATGCTTTTTGTCTTCATGAGTAACTTCTACGTTATCCCATTTCTCCTTGGCAGTGTTGCAGGCACTATGTCTTCTGAATTCATTAATGAAAAGAGTACAAAAAAGCATTTTTATGGCCTTGTCATTTAATTACTCTTACTTCTTTTCTCAGGGTAACCATACGTTTTTTTCCTTCGGCGCAATTACTCTATTTTCAACCCTTGTGGGTGCCGAATAGCCATTTTTACAATATCAAAAACATCAGAATCATGGGATCTCATGAAGTATCTTATTCTTGTTTTCCAGTGCAAGTAATTTTTGTCCATGAACAGTAGATGGGCGATTCATAGAATTTCCTCCATCAAACAAGTACCCTAAGGAATTTCCCAATTGTTTTTGTTTGGCGGAACACCTCACCCAACTTCTTCATCTCTTTAATAATCTTGGTGAAGCGTGTTATGGCATCTGAGATGTCTTCGTTCTTACTAATTCTGAAGGTATCATAGGATTCTTTCAGCATTCTCTACTTTGTATTCTTTACTTGCTTTTTGTTTTCATGAGTAACTTTTACGTTATCCCATTTCTCCTTGGCAGTATTGCAGGCACTATGTCTGTTTAATTCATTATTGAAAAGAGTACTGAAAAGCATGTTTATGGCCTTGTCATTTAATTGCTCTAACTTCTTTTTTCCGGGTAACCATACATTCCTTGCCTTCGGCATAATTACTCTATTTTCAACCTTTGTGGGTGCAGAATAGCCTTTCTTACAATATCCAAAGCATCAGAGTCATGGGATCTCATGAAGTATCTTATTCTTGTTTTCCAGTGCAAGTAATTTCCGTCCTTTAACAGTTGAGGGCGATTCACAGTATTTTCTTCATCAAACATGTCTCCTATGGAATTTCCCATTTGTTTTTGTTTGTGGGAGCACCTGACCCATCTTCTTATTCTCTTTAATAATCTTGGTGAAGCGTGTTATGGCATCTGAGATGTCTTCGTTCTCACGAATTCTGAAGGCATCGTAGGATTCCTCCAGCATTCTCTACTTTGTTTTCTTTACTTGCCTTTTGTCTTCGTGAGTAACTTCTACGTTATCCCATTTCTCCTTGGCAGTGTTGCAGGCACTACGTCTGCTGAATTCATTAATGAAAAGACTACTAAAAACCATGTTGATGGCCTTGTCATTTAATTACTCTAACTTCTTTTCTCTAGGTAACCATACATTTTTTGCCTTCGGCACAATTACTCTATTTTCAACCTTTGTGGGTGCAGAATAGCCATTTTTACAATGTCCAAAACATTAGAATCATGGAATCTCATGAAGTATCTTATTCTTGTTTTCCAGTGCAAGTAATTTCCGTCCTTGAACAGTGGAGGGCAATTCCCAGAATTTCCTTCATCAAACATGTCTCCTAAGGAATTTTCCAGTTGTTTTTGCTTGTGGGAGCACCTGACCCAGCTTCTTCTTATCTTTAATAATCTTGGTGAAGCGTGTTATGGCATTTGAGATGTCTTCGTTCTTACTAATTCTGAAGGCATCGTAGGATTCCTCCAGCATTCTCTACTTTATATTCTTTACTTGCTTTTTGTTTTCATGAGTAACTTCTACGTTATCAAATTTCTCCTTGGCAGTATTGCAGGCACTATGTCTGTTTAATTCATTATTGAAAAGAGTGCAGAAAAGCCTGTTTATGGCCTTGTCATTTAATTACTCTAACTTCTTTTCTCTGGGTAACCATACATTCGTTGCCTTCGCCACAAGTAGTCCATTTTCAACCTTTTGGGTGCAGAATAGCCATTTCTTACAATATCCAAAACATCAGAATCACAGAATGTCATGAAGTATCTTATTCTTGTTTTCCAGTGTAAGTAATTTCCGCCCTTGAATAGTGGAGGGCGATTCACAGAATTTCCTTCATCAAACATGTACCATATGGAATTTCCTAATTGTTTTTGTTTGGCGGAACACCTCACCCAGCTTCTTCATCTCTTTAATAATCTTGGTGAAGCGTGTTATGGCATCTGAGATGTCTTCAATCTCACGAATTCTGAAGGCATCATAGGATTCCTCCAGCATTCTCTACTTTGTTTTCTTTACTTGCTTTTTGTCTTCATGAGTAACTTCTACGTTATCCCATTTCTCCTTGGCAGTGTTGCAGGCACTTTGTCTGCTGAATTCATTAATGAAAAGAGTACAAAAAAGCATGTTTATGCCCTTGTCATTTAATTACTCTAACTTCTTTTCTCTGGGTAACCATACATTCTTTGCCTTCGACACAATTACACCATTTTCAACCTTTGTGGGTGCAGAATAGCCTTTTTTACAATATCCAAAACATCAGAATCATTGTATCTCATGAAGTATCTTATTCTTGTTTCCATTGCAAGTAATTTTCATCCATGAACAGTGGAGGGCAATTCACAGAATTTCCGTCATCAAACAAGTCCCCTATGAAATTTCCCAATTGTTTTTGTTTGTGGGAGCACTTCACCTAACTTCTTAATCTCTTTAATAATCTTGGTGAAGCGTGTTATGGCATCTGAGATGTTTTCGTTCTCACTAATTCTGAAGGCATCGTAGGATTCCTCCAGCATTCTCTACTTTGTTTTCTTTACTTGCTTTTTGTCTTCGTGAGTAACTTTTACGTTCTCCCATTTCTCCTTGGCAGTATTGCAGGCACTATGTCTGTTTAATTCATTATTGAAAAGGGTACAGAAAAGCATGTTTATGGCCTTGTCATTTAATTGCTCTAACTTCTTTTCTCCGGGTAACCATACAATCTTTGCCATCGGCACAATTACTCCATTTTCAACCTTAGTGGGTGCAGAGTAGCCTTTCTTACAATATCCAAAGCATCAGAATCATGGGATCTCATGAAGTATCTTATTCTTGTTTTCCAATGCAATTAACTTCCGTCCTTGAACAGTTGAAGGCGATTCACAGAATTTCCTTCATCAAACATGTCCCCTATGGAATTTTCCAATAGTTTTTGTTTGTGGGAGCACCTCACCCAGCTTCTTCTTCTCTTTAATAATCTTGGTGAAGCGTGTTATGGCATCTGAGATGTCTTCGTTCTTAGGAATTCTGAAGGCATCGTAGGATTCCTCCAGCATTCCCTACTTTGTTTTCTTTACTTGCTTTTTGTCTTCGTGAGTAACTTCTACGTTATCCCATTTCTCCTTGGCAGTGTTGCAGGCACTATGTCAGCTGAATTCATTAATGAAAAGAGTACACAAAAGCATGTTGATGGCCTTGTCATTAAATTACTCTAACTTCTTTTCTCTGGGTAACCATACATTTTTTGCCTTCGGCACAATTACTCTATTTTCAACCTTTGTGGGTGCAGAATAGCCATTTTTACAATATCCAAAACATCAAAATCATGGGATCTCATGAAGTATCTTATTCTTGATTTCCAGTGCAAGTAATTTTCATCTTTGAACAGTGGGGGGCAATTCACAGAATTTCCATCATCAAACATGTCCCCTAAGGAATTTTCCAATTGTTTTTGCTTGTGGGAGCACTTGACCCAGCTTCTTCTTATCTTTAATAATCTTGGTGAAGCGTGTATGGCATCTGAGTTGTCTTCGTTCTTACTAATTCTGAAGGCATCATTGGATTCCTCCAGCATTCTCTACTTTGTATTCTTTACTTCCTTTTTGTTTTCATGAGTAACTTTTACGTTATCCCATTTCTCCTTGGCAGTATTGCAGGCACTATGTCTGTTTAATTCATTATTGAAAAGAGTATAGAAAAGCATGTTTATGGCTTTGTCATTCAATTGCTCTAACTTCTTTTCTCCGGGTAACCATACATTCTTTGCCTTCGGCACAATTACTCTATTTTCAACCTTTGCGGGTGCAGAATAGCCTTTCTTACAATATCCAAAGCATCAGAATCATGGGATCTCAGGAAGTATCTTATGGGAGCACCTCACCTAGCTTCTTCATCTCTTTAATAATCTTGGTGAAGCATGTTATGGCATCTGAGATGTCTTCGTTCTCACTAATTTTGAAGGCATCATAGGTTTCCTCCAGCATTCTCTACTTTGTTTTCTATACTTGCTTTTTGTCTTCATGAGTAAGTTCTACGTGATCCCAATGCTCTTTGGAAGTATTGCTGGCACTATGTCTGTTTAATTTATTAATGAAAAGAGTACAGAAAAGCATGTTTATGGCCTTGTCATTTAATTCTTCTAACTTCTTTTCTCCGGGTAGCCGTACATTCTTTGCCTTCGGCACAATTACTCGGTTTTCAACCTTTGTGGGTGCAGAATAGCCATTTCTTAGAATATCCAAAACATCAGATTCATGGGATCTCATGAAGTATCTTATTCATGTTTTCCTGTGCAAGTAATTTCCGCCCTTGAACAGTGGAGGGCGATTCACACAACTTTTTTTCACCCAACATGTCCCCTAAGGAATTTCCCAATTGTTTTGCTTGTAGAAGCACCTCACCCAGCTTCTTCATCTCTTTAATAATCTTGGTTAAGCGTGGTATGGCATCTGAGATGTCTTCGATCTCACTAATTCTGTAGGCATCATAGGATTCCTCCAGCATTATCTACTTCCTTTTCTTTACTTTTTTTTTGTCTTCATTAGTAACTTTTAGGTTGTCCAATTTCTCGTTGGCAGTATTGCAGGCACTATGTCTGTTTAATTCATTAATGAAAAGAGTACAGAAAAGCATGTTTATGGGCTTGTCATTTAATTGTTGTAACTTCTTTTCTCTGGTAGCCATACATTCTTTGCCTTCAGAACAATTACTCCATTTTTAGCCTTTGCGGGTGCAGAATAGCCATTTCTTACAATAATCAAAACATCAGAATCATAGGATCTAATGAAGTATCTTATTCTTCTTTTCAAGTGAAAGTAATTTCCGCCCTTGAACATTGGAGAGCGATTCACAAAATTTCCTTCACCAAACATGTACCCTAAGGAATTTCCCAATTGTTTTTGCTTGTTGGAGCACCTCACCCAGCTTCTTCATTTCTTTATTAATCTTGGTTAAGCTATTATGGCATCTGAGAAGTCTTCGTTCTCACTAATTCCGAAGGCATCATAGGATTCCTTCAGCATTCTCTACTTTGTTTTCTTTACTTGCTTTTTGTCTTCATTAGTAACTTCTACGTTATTCCATTTCTCCTTGGCAGTGTTGCAGGCACTATGTCTGCTGAATTCATTAATGAAAAGAATACAGAAAAGCATGTTTATGGCCTTGTCATTTAATTGCTCTAACTTCTTTTCTCCAGGTAGCCATACATTCTTTGCCTTCGGCACAATTACTACATTTTCAACCTTTTGGGTGCAGAATAGCCATTTCTTACAATATCCAAAACATCAGAATCATGAGATCTCATGAATTATCTTATTCTTCTTTTCCAGTGAAAGTAATTTTCGCCCTTGAACAGTGGAGGGCAATTCACAGAACTTTCTTTCATCAAACATGTCCCCTAAGGAATTTCCCAATTGTTTTGCTTGTGGAAGCACCTCACCCAGCTTCTTCATCTCTTTAATAATCTTGGTTAAGCGTGTCATGGCATCTGAGATGTCTTCGTTCTCACTAATTCTGTAGGCATCATAGGATTCCTCCAGCATTATCTACTTCCTTTTCTTTACTTTTTTTTTGTCTTCATTACTAACTTTTAGGTTGTCCCATTTCTCGTTGGCAGTATTGCAAGCACTATGTCTGTTTAATTCATTAATGAAAAGAGTACAGAAAAGCATGTTTATGGGCTTGTCATTTAATTGTTGTAACTTCTTTTCCCTGGTAGCTATACATTCTTTGCCTTCGGAACAATTACTCCATTTTCAACCTTTGTGGGTGCAGAATAGCCATTTCTTACAATATCCAAAACATCAGAATCATGGGATCTCATGAAGTATCTTATTCTTCTTTTCCAGTGAAAGTAATTTCGCCCTTGAACATTGGAGAGCGATTCACAAAATTTCCTTCTTCAAACATGTACCCTAAGGAATTTCCCAATTGTTTTCGCTTGTGGGAGCACCTCACCCAGCTTCTTCATTTCTTTATTAATCATGGTGAAGCTATTATGGCATCTGAGATGTCTTCGTTCTCACTAATTCCTAAGGCATCATAGGATTCCTTCAGCATTCTCTACTTTGTTTTCTTTACTCGCTTTTTGTCTTCATTAGTAACTTCTACCTTATCACATTTCTCGTTGGCAGTATTGCAGGCACTGTGTCTGTTTAATTCATTAATGAAAAGAGTACAGAAAAACATGTTTATGGGCTTGTCATTTAATTGTTCTACTTCTTTTCTCTGGTAGCCATACATTCTTTGCCTTCGGCACAATTACTACATTTTCAACCTTTTGGGCAAAGAATAGCCATTTCTTACATTATCCAAAATATCAGAATCATGGGATCTCATGAATTATCTTATTCTTCTTTTCCAGTGAAAGTAATTTCCGCCCTTGAACATTGGAGAGCGTTTCACAAAATTCCCATCATCAAACATGTACCCTAAGGAATTTGCCAATTGTTTTTGCTTGTGGGAGCACCTCACCTAGCTTCTTCTTCTATTTAATAATGTTGGTGAAGCGTGTTATGGCATCTGAGATGTCTTCGTTCTCACTAATTTTGAAGACATCATAGGATTCCTCCAGCATTCTCTACTTTGTTTTCTATACTTGCTTTTTGTCTTCATGAGTAAGTTCTACGTGATCCCAATGCTCTTTGGAAGTATTGCAGGCACTATGTCTGTTTAATTCATTAATGAAAAGAGTACAGAAAAGCATGTTTATGGGCTTGTCATTTAATTGTTGTAACTTCTTTTCTCTGGTAGCCATACATTCTTTGCCTTCGGAACAATTACTCCATTTTTAGCCTTTGCGGGTGCAGAATAGCCATTTCTTACAATATTCAAAACATCAGAATCATAGGATCTCATGAAGTATCTTATTCTTCTTTTCAAGTGAAAGTAATTTCCGCCCTTGAACATTGGAGAGCGATTCACAAAATTTCCTTCACCAAACATGTACCCTAAGGAATTTCCCAATTGTTTTTGCTTGTTGGAGCACCTCACCCAGCTTCTTCATTTCTTTATTAATCTTGGTTAAGCAATTATGGCATCTGAGAAGTCTTCGTTCTCACTAATTCCGAAGGCATCATAGGATTCCTTCAGCATTATCTACTTTGTTTTCTTTACTTGCTTTTTGTCTTCATTAGTAACTTCTACGTTATTCCATTTCTCCTTGGCAGTGTTGCAGGCACTATGTCTGCTGAATTCATTAATGAAAAGAATACAGAAAAGCATGTTTATGGCCTTGTCATTTAATTGCTCTAACTTCTTTTCTCCAGGTAGCCATACATTCTTTGCCTTCGGCACAATTACTACATTTTCAACCTTTTGGGTGCAGAATAGCCATTTCTTACAATATCCAAAACATCAGAATCATGAGATCTCATGAATTATCTTATTCTTCTTTTCCAGTGAAAGTAATTTTCGCCCTTGAACAGTGGAGGGCAATTCACAGAACTTTCTTTCATCAAACATGTCCCCTAAGGAATTTCCCAATTGTTTTGCTTGTGGAAGCACCTCACCCAGCTTCTTCATCTCTTTAATAATCTTGGTTAAGCGTGTCATGGCATCTGAGATGTCTTCATTCTCACTAATTTTGAAGGCATCATAGGATTCCTGCAGCATTCTCTACTTTGTTTTCTATACTTGCTTTTTGTCTTCATGAGTAAGTTCTACGTGATCCCATTTCTCTTTGGAAGTATTGCAGGCACTATGTCTGTTTAGTTCATTAATGAAAAGAGTACAGAAAAGCATGTTTATGGGCTTGTCATTTAATTGTTGTAACTTCTTTTCCCTGGTAGCTATACATTCTTTGCCTTCGGAACAATTACTCCATTTTCAACCTTTGTGGGTGCAGAATAGCCATTTCTTACAACATGCAAAACATCAGAATCATGGGATCTCATGAAGTATCTTATTGTTCTTTTCCGGTGAAAGTAATTTCCGCCCTTGAACATTGGAGAGCGATTCACAAAATTTCCTTCATCAAACATGTACCCTAAGGAATTTCCCAATTTTTTTTGCTTGTGGGAGCACCTCACCCAGCTTCTTCATTTGTTTATTAATCTTGGTGAAGCTATTATGGTATCTGAGATGTCTTCGTTCTCACTAATTCCTAAAGCATCATAGGATTCCTTCAGCATTCTCTACTATGTTTTCTTTACTTGCTTTTTGTCTTCATTAGTAACTTCTACGTTATCCCATTTCTCCTTGGCAGTGTTGCAGGCACTATGTTTGCTGAATTCAATAATGAAAAGAATACAGAAAAGCATGTTTATGGCCTTGTAATTTAATTGCTCTAACTTCTTTTCTCCAGGTAGCCATACATTCTTTGCCTTCGGCACAATTACTCCATTTTCAACCTTTTGGGTGCAGAATAGCCATTTCTTACAATATCCAAAACATCAGAATCACGGGATCTCATGAATTATCTTATTCTTCTTTTCCAGTGAAAGTAATTTCCGCCCTTGAACATTGGAGAGCGATTAAGATAATTTCCTTCATCAAACACGTACCCTAAGGAATTTGCCAATTGTTATTGCTTGTGGAAGCACCTCACCTAGCTTCTTCATCTCTTTAATAATCTTGGTGAAGCGTGTTATGGTATCTGAGATGTCTTCATTCTCACTAATTTTGAAGGCATCATAGGATTCCTGCAGCATTCTCTACTTTGTTTTCTATACTTGCTTTTTGTCTTCATGAGTAAGTTCTACGTGATCCCATTTCTCTTTGGAAGTATTGCAGGCACTATGTCTGTTTAGTTCATTAATGAAAAGAGTACAGAAAAGCATGTTTATGGGCTTGTCATTTAATTGTTGTAACTTCTTTTCCCTGGTAGATATACATTCTTTGCCTTTGGATCAATTACTCCATTTTCAACCTTTGTGGGTGCAGAATAGCCATTTCTTACAATATCCAAAACATCAGAATCATGGGATCTCATGAAGTATCTTATTCTTTTTTTCCAGTGAAAGTAATTTCGCCCTTGAACATTGGAGAGCGATTCACAAAATTTCCTTCTTCAAACATGTACCCTAAGGAATTTCCCAATTGTTTTCGCTTGTGGGAGCACCTCACCCAGCTTCTTCATTTCTTTATTAATCATGGTGAAGCTATTATGGCTTCTGAGATGTCTTCGTTCTCACTAATTCCTAAGGCATCATAGGATTCCTTCAGCATTCTCTACTTTGTTTTCTTTACTCGCTTTTTGTCTTCATTAGTAACTAATACCTAATCACATTTCTCGTTGGCAGTATTGCAGGCACTGTGTCTGTTTAATTCATTAATGAAAAGAGTACAGAAAAACATGTTTATGGGCTTGTCATTTAATTGTTCTACTTCTTTTCTCTGGTAGCCATACATTCTTTGCCTTCGGCACAATTACTACATTTTCAACCTTTTGGGTAAAGAATAGCCATTTCTTACATTATCCAAAACATCAGAATCATGGGATCTCATGAATTATCTTATTCTTCTTTTCCAGTGAAAGTAATTTCCGCCCTTGAACATTGGAGAGCGTTTCACAAAATTCCCATCATCAAACATGTACCCTAAGGAATTTGCCAATTGTTTTTGCTTGTGGGAGCACCTCACCTAGCTTCTTCTTCTATTTAATAATGTTGGTGAAGCGTGTTATGGCATCTGAGATGTCTTCGTTCTCACTAATTTTGAAGACATCATAGGATTCCTCCAGCATTCTCTACTTTGTTTTCTATACTTGCTTTTTGTCTTCATGAGTAAGTTCTACGTGATCCCAATGCTCTTTGGAAGTATTGCAGGCACTATGTCTGTTTAATTCATTAATGAAAAGAGTACAGAAAAGCATGTTTATGGCCTTGTCATTTAATTGCTCTAACTTCTTTTCTCCGGGTAGCCGTACATTCCTTGCCTTCGGCACAATTACTCGATTTTCAACCTTTGTGGGTGCAGAATAGCCATTTCTTAGAATATCCAAAACATTAGATTCATGGGATCTCATGAAGTATCTTATTCTTATTTTCCTGTGCAAGAAATTTTCGCCCTTGAACAGTGGACGGCAATTCACAGAACTTTCTTTCATCAAACGTGTCCCCTAAGGAATTTCCCAATTGTTTTGCTTGTGGAAGCACCTCACCCAGCTTCTTCATCTCTTTAATAATCTTGGCTAAGCGTGTTATGGCATCTGAGATGTCTTCGTTCTCACTAATTCTGTAGGCATCATAGGATTCCTCCAGCATTATCTACTTCCTTTTCTTTACTTTTTTTGTCTTCATTAGTAACTTTTAGGTTGTCCCATTTCTCGTTGGCAGTATTGCAGGCACTATGTCTGTTTAATTCATTAATGAAAAGAGTAGAGAAAAACATGTTTATGGGCTTGTCATTTAATTGTTGTAACTTCTTTTCTCTGGTAGCCATACATTTTTGCCTTCGGAACAATTACTCCATTCTCAACCTTTGTGGGAGCAGAATAGCCATTTCTTACAACATGCAAAACATCAGAATCATGGGATCTCATGAAGTATCTTATTGTTCTTTTCCGGTGAAAGTAATTTCCGCCCTTGAACATTGGAGAGCGATTCACAAAATTTCCTTCATCAAACATGTACCCTAAGGAATTTCCCAATTTTTTTTGCTTGTGGGAGCACCTCACCCAGCTTCTTCATTTGTTTATTAATCTTGGTGAAGCTATTATGGTATCTGAGATGTCTTCGTTCTCACTAATTCCTAAAGCATCATAGGATTCCTTCAGCATTCTCTACTATGTTTTCTTTACTTGCTTTTTGTCTTCATTAGTAACTTCTACGTTATCCCATTTCTCCTTGGCAGTGTTGCAGGCACTATGTTTGCTGAATTCAATAATGAAAAGAATACAGAAAAGCATGTTTATGGCCTTGTAATTTAATTGCTCTAACTTCTTTTCTCCAGGTAGCCATACATTCTTTGCCTTCGGCACAATTACTCCATTTTCAACCTTTTGGGTGCAGAATAGCCATTTCTTACAATATCCAAAACATCAGAATCATGGGATCTCATTAATTATCTTATTCTTCTTTTCCAGTGAAAGTAATTTCCGCCCTTGAACATTGGAGAGCGATTAAGATAATTTCCTTCATCAAACACGTACCCTAAGGAATTTGCCAATTGTTATTGCTTGTGGAAGCACCTCACCTAGCTTCTTCATCTCTTTAATAATCTTGGTGAAGCGTGTTATGGTATCTGAGATGTCTTCATTCTCACTAATTTTGAAGGCATCATAGGATTCCTGCGGCATTCTCTACTTTGTTTTCTATACTTGCTTTTTGTCTTCATGAGTAAGTTCTACGTGATCCCATTTCTCTTTGGAAGTATTGCAGGCACTATGTCTGTTTAGTTCATTAATGAAAAGAGTACAGAAAAGCATGTTTATGGCCTTGTCATTTAATTGCTCTAACTTATTTTCTCCGGGTAGCCGTACATTCTTTGCCTTCAGCACAATTACTCGATTTTCAACCTTTGTGGGTGCAGAATAGCCATTTCTTAGAATATCCAAAACATCAGATTCATGGGATCTCATGAATTATCTTATTCTTCTTTTCCAGTGAAAGTAATTTCCGCCCTTGTACATTGGAGAGCGTTTCACAAAATTTCCTTCATCAAAAATGTACCCTAAGGAATTTGCCAATTGTTTTTGTTTGTGGGAGCACCTCACCTAGCTTCTTCATCTCTTTAATAATCTTGGTGAAGCATGTTATGGCATCTGAGATATCTTCGTTCTCACTAATTTTGAAGGCATTATAGGATTCCTCCAGCATTCTCTACTTTGTTTTTTTTACTTGCTTTTTGTCTTCATGAGTAAGTTCTACATGATCCCATTTCTCTTTGGAAGTATTGCAGGCACTATGTCTGTTTAATTCATTAATGAAAAGAGTACAGAAAAGCATGTTTATGGCCTTGTCATTTAATTGCTCTAACTTCTTTTCTCCGGGCAGCCGTACATTCTTTGTCTTCGGCACAATTACTCGATTTTCAACCTTTGTGGGTGCAGAATAGCCATTTCTTAGAATAACCAAAACATCAGATTCATGGGATCTCATTAAGTATCTTATTCTTGTTTTCCTGTGCAAGTAATTTCTGCCCTTGAACAGTGGAGGGCGATTCACAGAACCTTTTTCATCAAACATGTCCCCTAAGGAATTTCCCAATTGTTTTGCTTGTGGAAGCACCTCACCCAGCTTCTTCATCTCTTTAATAATATTGCTTAAGCGTGTTATGGCATCTGAGATGTCTTCGTTCTCACTAATTCTGTAGGCATGATAGGATTCCTCCAGCATTATCTACCCTTTTCTTTACTTTTTTTTGTCTTCATTAGTAACTTTTAGGTTGTCCCATTTCTCGTTGGCAGTATTGCAGGCACTATGTCTGTTTAATTCATTAATGAAAAGAGTACAGAAAAGCATGTTTATGGGCTTGTCATTTAATTGTTGTAACTTCTTTTCTCCAGGTAGCCATACATTCTTTGCTTTCGGAACAATTACTCCATTTTCAACCTTTGTGGGTGCAGAATAGCCATTTCTTACAATAACGAAAACATCAGAATCATGGGATCTCATGAAGTATCTTATTCTTCTTTTCCAGTGAAAGTAATTTCCGTTATTGAACATTGGACAGCGATTCACAAAATTTCCTTCATCAAACTTGTTCCCGAAGGAATTTGCCAATTGTTTTTGCTTGTGGGAGAACCTCACCCAACTTTTTCATCTCTTTAATAATCTTGGTGAAGCGTGTGATGGCATCTGAGATGTCTTCGTTCTCACTAATTCTGTAGGCATCATAGGAGTTCTCCTGCATTCTCTACTTCGTTTTCTTTACTTGTTTTTTGTCTTCATTAGTAACTTTTAGGTTATCCCATTTATCCTTAACAGTATTGCAGGCATTATATGTGCTTAATTCATTAATGAAAAGAGTACAGAAAAGCATGTTTATGGCCTTATCATTTAATTGCTTTAAGTTCTTTTCTCCGGGTAGCCATACATTCTTTGCCTTCGGCACAATTACTCCATTTTCAACCTTTGTGGGTGCAAAATAGCCATTTCTTACAATATCCAAAACATAAGAATCATGGGATCTCATGAAGTATCTTATTCTTCTTTTCCAGTGAAAGTAATTTTCGCCCTTGAACATTGGCGGGCGATTCACAAAATTTCCCTAAGAAATTTCCCATTTGTTTTTGCTTGTGGGAGCACCTCACCCAGCTTCTTCATTTCTTTATTAATCTTGGTGAAGCTATTATGGCATCTGAGATGTCTTCGTTCTCACTAATTCTGAAGGCATCATAGGATTCCTTCATCATTCTCTACTTTGTTCCCTTACTTGCCTTCTGTCTTCATGGGTAACTTTTAGGTTATCCCATTTCTCCTTGGCAGTATTGTCGGTACTATGTATGTTTAATTCATTAATGAAAAGAATACAGAAAAGCATGTTTATGGCCTTGTCATTTAATTGCTCTAACTTCTTTTCTCCAGGTAGCCATACATTGTTTGCCTTCGGCACAATTACTCCATTTTCAACCTTTTGGGTGCAGAATAGCCATTTATTACAATATCCAAAACATCAGAATCATGGGATCTCATGAAGTATCTTATTCTTCTTTTCCTGTAAAAGTAATTTCCGCCCTTGAACATTCGAGTGCGATTCACAAAATTTCCTTCATCAAACATGTACCATAAAGAATTTCCCAATTGTTTTTGCTTGGGGGAGCACCTCACCCAACTTTTTCGTCTCTTTAATAATCTTGGTGAAGCGTCTTGTGGCATCTGAGATGTCTTCGTTCTCACTAATTCTGAAGGCAACATAGGATTCCTCCATCATTCTCTACTTCATTTTCTTTACTTGCTTTTTGTCTTCATGAGTAACTTCTACATTATCCCATTTCTCCTTCGCAGTATTGCAGGCACTACGTATGTTTAATTCATTAATGAAAAAAGTACAGAAAAACATGTTTATGGCCTTGCCATTTAATTGCTCTAACTTCAATTCTCCGGATAGCCATACATTCTTTGCCTTCGGCACAGTTACTCCATTTTCAACCTTTGTGGGTGCAGAATAGCCATTTCTTACAATATCCAAAACAGCAGAATCATGGGATCTCATGAAGTATCTTATTCTTCTTTTCCAGTAAAAGTAATTTTCGCCCTTGAACAATGGAGAGCGATTCACAAAATTTCCTTCATCAAACATGTACCCTAAGGAATTTTCCAATTGTTTCTGCTTGTGGGAGCACCTCACCCAGCTTCTTCATTTCTTTATTAATCTAGGTGAAGCTTGTTATGGCATCTGAGATGTCTTCGTTCTCACTAATTCTGTAGGCATCATAGGATTTCACCCGCATTATCTACTTTCTTTTCTTTACTTTTTTTTGTCTTCATTACTAACTTTTAGGTTGTCCCATTTCTCGTTGGCAGTATTGCAGGCACTATGTCTGTTTAATTCATTAATGAAAAGAGTAGAGAAAAGCATGTTTATGGGCTTGTCATTTAATTGTTGTAACTTCTTTTCTCTGGTAGCCATACATTCTTTGCCTTCGGAACAATTACTCCATTTTCAACCTTTGTGGGAGCAGACTAGCCATTTCTTACAACATGCAAAACATCAGAATCATGGGATCTCATTAAGTTTCTTGTTCTTGTTTTCCTGTGCAAGTAATTTCTGTCCTTGAATAGTGGAGGGCGATTCACAGAATTTCATTCACCAAACATGTCCCCTAAAGAATTTCAAAATTATTTTTGCTTGTGGGAGAACCTCTCCCAGCTTCTTCATCTCTCTAATAATCTTGGTGAAGCGTGTTATGGCATCTGAGATGTATTCGTTCTCACTAATTTTGAAGGCATCATAGGATTCCTTCATCATTCTCTACTTTGTTTTCTTTACTTGCTTTTTGTCTTCATTAGTAACTTCTACGTTATACCATTTCTCCTTGGCAGTGTTGCAGGCACTATGTCTGCTGAATTCATTAATGAAAAGAGCACAGAAAAGCATGTTTATGGCCTTGTCATTTAGATGCTCTAACTTCTTTTCTCCGAGTAGCCATGCATTGTTTTCCTTCGGCACAATTACTCCATTTTCAAGCTTTTGGGTGCAGAATAGCCATTTCTTACAATATCCAAAACATGAGAATCATGGGATCTCATGAAGTATCTTACTCTTCTTTTCCAGTGAAAGTAATTTCCGACCTTGAACATTGGAAAGCGATTCACAATATTTCCTTCATCAAACATGTACCCTAAGGAATTTGCCAATTGTTTTTGCTTGTGGGGGCACCTCACCCAGCTTCTTCATCTCTTTAATAATCTTGGTGAAGCGTGTTATGGCATCTGAGATGTCTTCATTCTCACTAATTCTGTAGGCATCATAGGATTCCGCGAGCATTCTCTACTTCATTTTCTTTACTTGTTTTTTTGTCTTCATTAGTAACTTTTAGATTATCCCATTTCTCCTTGGCAGTATTGCAGGCACTATGTCTGTTGTATTCATTAATGAAAAGAGTACAGAAAAGCATGTTTATGGCCTTGTCATTTAATTGCTCTAACTTCTTTTCTCCGGGTAGCCATACATTGTTTGTTTTCGGCACAATTACTCCATTTTCAAGCTTTTGGGTGCAGAATAGACATTTCTTACAATATCCAAAACATCAGAATCATGAGATCTCATGAAGTATCTTTTTCTTATTTTCCAGTGCAAGTAATTTCTGCCCATGAATAATGAAGAGCGATTCAAAGAATTTCCCTCATCAAACATGTCCCCTAAGAAATTTTCCAATTGCTTTTGCTTGTGGGATCACCTCAACCAGCTTCTTCATCTCTTTAATAATCTTGGTGAAGCGTGTTATGGCATCTGAGATGTCTTCGTTCTCACTAATTCTGTAGGCATCATAGGATTTCACCAGCATTATCTACTTTCTTTTCTTTACTTTTTTTTGTCTTCATTAGTAACTTTTAGGTTGTCCCATTTCTCGTTGGCAGTATTGCAGGCACTATGTCTTTTTAATTCATTAATGAAAAGAGTAGAGAAAAGCATGTTTATGGGCTTGTCATTTAATTGTTGTAACTTCTTTTCTCTGGTAGCCATACATTCTTTGCCTTCGGAACAATTACTCCATTTTCAACCTTTGTGGGAGCAGAATAGCCATTTCTTACAACATGCAAAACATCAGAATCATGGGATCTCATTAAGTTTCTTGTTCTTGTTTTCCTGTGCAAGTAATTTCTGTCCTTGAATAGTGAAGGGCGATTCACAGAATTTCCTTCACCAAACATGTCCCCTAAAGAATTTCAAAATTATTTTTGCTTGTGGGAGAACCTCTCCCAGCTTCTTCATCTCTCTAATAATCTTGGTGAAGCGTGTTATGGCATCTGAGATGTATTCGTTCTCACTAATTTTGAAGGCGTCATAGGATTCCTTCAGCATTCTCTACTTTGTTTTCTTTACTTGCTTTTTGTCTTCATTAGTAACTTCTACGTTATACCATTTCTCCTTGGCAGTGTTGCAGGCACTATGTCTGCTGAATTCATTAATGGAAAGAGCACAGAAAAGCATGTTTATGGCCTTGTCATTTAGATGCTCTAACTTCTTTTCTCCGAGTAGCCATGCATTGTTTTCCTTCGGCACAATTACTCCATTTTCAAGCTTTTGGGTGCAGAATAGCCATTTCTTACAATATCCAAAACATGAGAATCATGGGATCTCATGAAGTATCTTATTCTTCTTTTCCGGTGAAAGTAATTTCCGACCTTGAACATTGGAAAGCGATTCACAATATTTCCTTCATCAAACATGTACCCTAAGGAATTTGCCAATTGTTTTTGCTTGTGGGAGCACCTCACCCAGCTTCTTCATCTCTTTAATAATCTTGGTGAAGCGTGTTAAGGCATCTGAGATGTCTTCATTCTCACTAATTCTGTAGGCATCATAGGATTCCGCGAGCATTCTCTACTTCATTTTCTTTACTTTTTTTTTTGTCTTCATTAGTAACTTTTAGGTTATCCCATTTCTCCTTGGCAGTATTGCAAGCACTATGTCTGCTCTATTCATTAATGAAAAGAGTACAGAAAAGCATGTTTATGGCCTTGTCATTTAATTGCTCTAACTTCTTTTCTCCGGGTAGCCATACATTCTTTGCCTTCGGCACAATTACTCCATTCTCAACCTTTTGGGTGCAGAATAGCCATTTCTTACAATATCCAAAACATCAGAATCATGGGATCACATGAAGTATCTTATTCTTGTTTTTCAGTGCAAGTAATTTTCGCCCTTGAACAGTGATGCGCGATTCACAGAATTTCCTTCATAAAACATGTCCCCTCAGGAATTTCCCAATTGTTTTTGTTTGGCGGAGCATCTCACCCAGCTTCATCATCTCTTTAATAATCTTGGTGAAGCGTGTTATGGCATCTGAGACGTCTTCGTTCTCACGAATTCTGAAGGCATCATATGATTCCTCCAACATTCTCTACTTTGTTTTCTTTACTTGCTTTTTGTCTTCAAGAGTAACTTCAACGTTATCCCATTTCTCCTTGGCAGTATTGCAGGCACTAAGTCTGTTTAATTCATTAATAAAAAAAGTACAAAAAAGCATGTTTATGGCCTTGTCATTTATATGCTCTAACTTTTTTTCTCCGAGTAACCATACATTCTTTGCCTCCGACACAATTACTCCATTTTGAACCTTTGGGGGTGCAGAATAGCCATTTTTACAATATCCAAAACATCAGAATCATGGGATCTAATGAAGTCTCTTATTCTTTTTTTCCAGTGCTAGTAATTTCTGTCCATGAACATTGGGGGCGATTCACAGAATTTCCTTCATCAAACAAGTACCCTAAGGAATTTTCCAATTGTTTTTGTTTGGCGGAACACCTCACCAAGCTTCTTCATCTCTTTAATAATCTAGGTGAAGCGTGTTTTGGCATCTGAGATGTCTTCGTTCGCCCTAATTCTGAATGCATCATAGGATTCCTCCAGCATTCTCTACTTTGATTTCCTTACTTGCTTTTTGTCTTCATGAGTAACTTTTAGGTTATCGCATTTCTCCTTAGCGGTGTTGCAGGCACTATGCCTGTTTAATTCATTAATGAAAAGAGTACAGAAAAGAATGTTTAGAGCCTTGTCATTTAATTGCTCTAACTTCTTTTCTCTGGTAGCCGTACATTCTTTGCCTTCGGCACAATTACTCCATTCTCAACCTTTGTGGGTGCAGAATAGCCGTTTCTTACATTATCCAAAACATCAGAATCATGGGATCTCATGAAGTTTCTTATTCTTGTTTTCCAGTGCAAGTAATTTCTGTCCATGAACGGTGGAGGGCGATTCACGGAATTTCCTTCATCAAACATGTCCCCTAAGGAATTTCCCAATTTTTTTTTGCTTGTGGGAGCACCTAACCCAGCTTCATCATCTCTTCAATAATCTTGGTGAAGCGTGTTACGACATCTGAGATGTCTTCGTTCTCACGAATTCCGAAGGCATCATAGGGATTCTTCCAGCATTCTATACTTTCTTTTCTTCACTTGCTTTTTGCCTTAATGAGTAACTTCTACGTTATTCCATTTCTCCTTGGCAGTGTTGCAGGCAATACGTCTGTTGAATTCATTAATGAAAATAGTACAAAAAAGAATGTTTATGGACTTGTCATTTAATTACCCTAACTTATTTTCTCTGGGGAACCATACATTCTTTGCCTTCGGCACAATTACGTCATTTCCAACCTTTCTGGGTGAAGAATAGCCATTCTTACAATATCCAAAGCATCAGAATCATGGGATCTCATGAAGTATCTTATTCTTGTTTTCTAGTGAAAATAATTTCCGCCCTTGAACATTGGAAGGCGATTCACAGAATTTCCTTCATCAAACATATCCCCTAAGGAATTTCCCAATTGTTTTTGCTTGTGGGAGCACCTTACTCAGCTTCTTCATCTCTTTAATAATCTTGGTGAAGCGTGTTATGGCATCTAAGATGTCTTCGTTCTCACTAATTATGAAGGCATCATAGGATTCCTCTAGCATTCTCTACTTTGTTTTCTTTACATGGTTTTTGTCTTCATGAGTAACTTCTACGGTATCCCATTTCTTCTTGGCAGTGTTGCAGGCACTATGTCTGCTGAATTCATTAATGAAAAGAGTACAAAAAAGCATGTTTATGGCCTTGTCATTTAATTACCCCAACTTCTTTTCTCTACGTAACCTTACATTCTTTGCCTTCGGCACAATTACTTCATTTTCAAACTTTGTGGGTGCATAATAGCCATTCTTACAATATCCAAAGCATCATAATCTTGGGATCTAATGAAGTATCTTATTCTTGTTTTCCAGGGAAAGTAATTTTCGCCCTTGAACATTGGAAGGCGATTCACAGAATTTCCTTCATCAAACATGTCCCCTAAGGAATTTCCTAATTGTTTTCTTTTGTGGAAGCACCTGACGCAGCTTCTTCATCTCTTTAATAATCTTGGTGAAACGTGTTATGGCATTTGAGATGTCTTCGTTCTAACTAATTCTGAAGGCATCATAGGATTCCTCCTGCATTCTCTACTTTGTTTTCTTTACTTTTTTTTTTGTTTTCATGAGTAACTTCTAGGCTATCCGATTTCTCCTTGGTAGTATTGCAGGCACTATGTCTGTTTAATTCATTAATGAAAAGAGTACAGAAAAACATGTTTATGGCCTTCTCATTTAATTGTTGTAACCTCTTTTCTCTGGTAGCCATACATTCTTTGCTTTCGGCACAATTACTCCATTTTCAACCTTTGTGGGTGCAGATTAGCCATTTCTTACAATATCCAAAACATCGGAATCATGGGATCACATGAAGTATCTTATTCTTGTTTTTCAGTGCAAGTAATTTCCGCCCTTGAAAAGTGGCGGGCGATTCACAGAATTTCCTTCATAAAACATGTCCCCTCAGGAATTTCCCAATTATTTTTGTTTGGCGGAGCATTTCACCCAGCTTCTTCATCTCTTTAATAATCTTGGTGAAGCGTGTTATGGCATCTGGGACGTCTTTGTTCTCACGAATTCTGAAGGCATCATAGGATTCCTCCAGCATTCTCTACTTTGTTTCCTTTACTTGCTTTTTTTTTCAAAAGTAACTTCTACGTTATCCCATTTCTCCTTGGAAGTATTGCAGGCACTATGTCTGTTTAATTCATTAATGAAAAGAGTACAGAAAAGCATGTTTATGGCCTTGCCATTTATATGCTCTAACTTCTTTTCTCCGAGTAACCATACATTCTTTGCCTCAGGCACAATTACTCCATTTTCAATGTTTTGGGTGCAGAATAGCCATTTCTTACAATATCCAAAACATCAGAATCATGGGATCTCACGAAGTATCTTATTCTTGTTTTCCAGTGCAAGTAATTTCCACCCTTGAACAGTGGAGGCCGATTCACAGAATTTCCTCATTAAACATGTCCCGTAAGGAATTTCCCAATTGTTTTTGTTTGGCGGAGCACCTCACCCAGCTTCTTCATCTCTTAAATAATCTTGGTGAAGCTTGTTATGGCATATGAGACGTCTTCGCTCTCACGAATTCTAAAGGCATCATAAGATTTCTCCAGCATTCTCTATTTTGTTTTCTTTACTTGCTTTTTGTCTTCATGAGTAACTTTTAGGTTATCGCATTTCTCCTTGGCAGTGTTGCAGGCACTACGTCTGCTGAATTCAATAATGAAAAGAGTACAAAAAGGCATGTTTATGGCCTTGTCATTTAATTACTCTAACTACTTTTCTCTGGGTAACCATATATTCTTTGACTTCGACACAATTACTCCATTCTCAACCTTTGTGGGTGTAGAATAGTCGTTTCTTACATTATCCAAAACATCAGAATCATGGGATCTCATGAAGTATCTTATTCTTATTTTCCAGTGCAAGTAATTACCGTCCATGAACGGTGGAGGGCGACTCACAGAATTTCCTTCATCGAACATGTCCCCTAAGGAATTTCCCAATTGTTTTCGCTTGTGGGAGCACCTAACCCAGCTTCTTCATCTCTTTAATATTCTTGGTGAATCGTGTTACGACATCTGAGATGTCTTCATTCTCACGAATTCTGAAGGCATCATTGGGATTCCTCCAGCATTCTATACTTTTTTTTCTTTACTTGCTTTTTGCCTTACTGAGTAACTTCTACGATATTCCATTTCCTCTTGGCAGTGTTGCAGGCATTATGTCTGCTGAATTCATTAATGAAAAGAGTACAAAAAAGCATGTTTATGGCCTTGTCATTTAATTACCCTAACTTCTTTTCTCTGGGTAACCTTACATTCTTTGCCTTCGGCAAAATTACTTTTTAAATACTCTAAAAAGTAAACGTAACTGCTGGTAAACTGTTCAACTACTCTAAAAAGTAAAAAGTAACTGCTGATACACTGTTCAACATTATCTGCTGATGAATTGTTCAAAAACCCTAAAAAGTCAAAGTCACTGCTGGTAAATTGTTCAACTAACCTAAATTCAAGTTTCTTTTCTTGTGGTTCGCCTTGAAGCAAGCCTGCCTTAGCTTCTTTGTTTTCTCATGAAGATCCACCTCTGGCATCTCTTCCATCAACTTCTTTTGTTCCTCCAATAACTTCAAAGCGTCTCTTATCTTCATATCTCCACCAACCCCTTCTCCTTCCCCCATGTCCTGCAGTACATAATTAATTAACAAGTAATTATATTAATCAGAACCTCCCCAAGTTAAGATATCAAAATACTTATAAAGATCAATATATAATGGTGATAAATACCTGAACATTGGCCATAACGGTCTGCAAGGTTATCAACTTTCTCTGAGTACATTTCCTTTGTTCCTCCAATAACCTCATATCTCTACCAACCCCTTCTCCTTCCCCCATTTCCTGCAGTGCATTTCTGTGACGCCATTTCCTTCGTTCCTCCAATAACCTCAAAGCGTCTCTTATCTTCATATCTCCACGAACACCTTCTCCTTCCACCATTCCCTACAGTACATAATTATATTAATCAGAACCTCCCCAAGTTCACCTGTTCAAAATACTTATAAAGATCAATATATATTGATGATAAATACCTGAACATTTTTTATAAGGGTCTGCAAGCTCATCAACTTTCTGTGAGCCATCTAGGGATGCCCAATTCCCTGCACTTCCTCTTCAGCAACGTTAAGCCCACCTTAAGTTCTTTTGCAGCTTCTGGTATGGGCATGTAGAAGTAGTGTGAAATGGTAGTGCGTGATAGAGACTCACTTGGCTTCTTCAGTTTCATCATCGATTCCATATGATCAGTACCAGTACTAATCATCCCCTCTCCATTTTCATGCATCACAATCTGTTGTTTCTCCGCTTCCAATCCAATCTTTATTTCATTCAAACCTCCAAAGTCCTTCTCCCATTCACTACTGCTCCTCATACTCCCTATACAAATTACAATAGCAAATTAATCAACACAAAGAGGATGAAATTGCCAATCTGTTAATAATAAAGTGGATTGAGCATTGATACTCACCTTGAAGTTCATTAAGTTGGCTTGGAAAGTCATCATCATCCATTGAAGAATTCATGAAGGGTAGTACTACTGCCTCCTATAAACCATCTTCCAGAAGAGGCTCCCACATATATGGGCTGCTACCAAAACTTGAACAGCCCTTCATTGTTAGCTCCCCCATATATATCATATCATATCATACAATATATAATAACCGACTCAAAAACTAACTGCTAAAGAACTGTTCTACTTACCTGAAATCAAGTGGGTGGAATTGGTTTGAAAAGAGAAATGGGTCTTCTCCAATATCCACCATTTCAGCCACACAGCTCTCCATGTCTCTGTTAGCTGTGAAGTTCATCATCATCATCAGTTCTCCATCTATCTATACACAAGAAAAAAACACATTTGTAGACAAGAGGAGAGAGGAGGGTGCTGATGAACAGGGACGATATTAACTTTGATGACAAAAGTCAGCAAGTGCTGGCTGCCGACGTGCTGATGAACATGGCTGCATAGTAACTCCGAGGACAAAAGTCAACAAGTGCTGGCTGCCGGCGTACTGATGAACATGTCTGCAGGCGTGCTTTTCAATAGTAACTCCGACGACAAAAGTCAAAAACTGCTGGCTGCCGGCGTGCTGATGAACATGTCTGCAGGCGTGCTTTTCAATAGTAACTCCGACGACAAAAGTCAAAAAGTGCTGACTGCCGGCGTGCTGATGAATATGGCTGCAGGCGTGCTGCTCAATAGTAACTCCGATGACAAAAGTCAGCAAATGCTGGCTGCCGGCGTGCAGAAAAACACTAAACCCTAAACCCTAAACCCTAACGGGCGTGTTGATGAACAGGAGATTACGGCGTGAGGTATAAGGGGCGTGTTGATGAACTGAGATAATGGCGTGCTGATGAACAGGGGAATACGGGGTGCTGATGAACAGGAGATTACGACGTGAGGTATAAGGGGCGTGTTGATGAACAGGAGATTAAGGCGTGCTGATGAACAGGGGAATACGGCGTGCTGATGAACAGGAGATTACGGCGTGAGGTATAAGGGGAGTGTTGATGAACAGGAGATTAAGGGGTGCTAATGAACAGGGGAATGCGGCGTGCTGATGAACAGGAGATTACGGCTTGAGGTATAAGGGGCGTGCTGATGAACAGGGGATTACGGCGTGCTGATGAACAGGAGATTACAGCGTGAGGTATAAGGGGCGTGTTGATGAACAGGAGATTAAGGCGTGCTGATGAACAGGAGATTAAGGCGTGCTGATGAACAGGGGAATACGGCGTGCTGATGAACATGAGATTACGGCGTGAGGTATAAGGGGGGTGTTGATGAACAGGAGATTAAGGCGTGCTGATGAACAGGGGAATACGGCGTGCTGATGAACAGGAGATACGGCAGCAGGTATAAGGGGCGTGCTGATGAACAGGGGATTACGGCGTGCTGATGAACAGGAGATTACGGCGTGAGGTATAAGGGGCGTGTTGATGAACAGGAGATTAAGGCGTGCTGATGAACAGGAGAATAGGACGTGCTGATGAACAGGAGATACGGCGGTAGGTATAAGGGGCGTGCTGATGAACAGGGGAATACGGCGTGCTGATGAACAGGAGATTACGGCGTGAGGTATAAGGGGCGTGTTGATGAACAGGAGAATACAACGCGCTGATGAACAGGAGATACGGCGGCAGGTATAAGGGGCGTGCTGATGAACAGGGGATTACGGCGTGCTGATGAACAGGAGATTGCGGCGTGAGGTATAAGAAGCGTGTTGATGAACAAGAGATTAAGGCGTGCTGATGAACAGGAGAATACTGCGCAGGAGATTAAGGCGTGCTGATGAACAGGAGAATACGGCGTGCTGATGAACAGGAGATTACGGCGGCAGGTATAAGGGGCGTGCTGATGAACAGGGGATTACGGCGTGAGGTACAAGGGGTGTGTTGATGAACAAGAGATTAAGGCGTGCTGATGAACAGGAGAATACGACGCGCTGATGAACAGGAGATACGGCGGCAGGTATAAGGGGCGTGCTGATGAACAGGAGATTACGGTCGTGTTCATCAGCACGCTCCTTTTGGGTGCAGAATATCCATTTCTTACGATATCCAAAACATTAGAATCATGGGATCTCATGAAGTATCTTATTCTTGTATTCTAGTGCATGTAATTTTTGCCCTTGAACAGTGGAGGGCGATTCACAGAATTTCCTTCATCCAACATGTCCCCTATGGAATTTCTCAATTGCTTTTGCCTGTGGGATCACCTCACCCAGCTTCTGCATCTCATTAATAATCTTAGTGAAGCGTGTAATGGCATCTGAGATGTCTTCGTTCTCACTAATTCTGAAGGCATCATAGGATTCCTCCAGCATTCTGTACTTTTTTTTTCTTTACTTGCTTTTTACTTCAATAGTAACTTCTACGTTATCGCATTTCTCCTTGGCACTGTTGCAGGCACTATGTCTGTTGAATTCAATAATGAAAAGAGTACCTAAAGGCATGTTTATGGCCTTGTCATTTAATTGCTCTAACTTCTTTTCTCCGGGTAGCCATACATTTTTCGCCTTCGGCACAATTACTCCATTTTCAACCTTTTGGGTGCAGAATAGCCATTTCTTACGATATCCAAAACATCAGAACCATGGGATCTCATGAAGTATCTTATTCTTGTATTCCAGTGCATGTAATTTTTGCCCATGAATAGTGGAGGGCGATTCACAGAATTTCCTTCATCAAACATGTCCCCTAAGGAATTTCTCAATTGCTTTTGCTTATGGGATCACCTCACCCAGCTTTTTCATCTCATTAATAATCTTGGTGAAGCGTGTTATGGCATCTGAGATGTCTTCGTTCTCACTAATTCTGAAGGCATCATAGGATTCCTCCAGCATTCTCTACTTTGTTTTCTTTCCTTGCTTTTTTACATCATTAGTTACTTCTACCTTACCCATTTCTCCTTGGCAGTGTTGCGGGCACTATGTCTGCTGAATTCATTAATGACAAGAGTACATAAAAACATGTTTATGGCCTTGTCATTTAATTATTGTAACTTCTTTTCTCTGGTAGCCATACATTCTTTGCTTTCGGCACAATTACTCAATTTTCAACCTTTGTGGGTGGAAAATAGCCATTTCTTACGATATCCAAAACATCAGAATCATGGGATCTCACGATGTATCTTATTCTTGTTTTTCAGTGCAAGTAATTTCCGCCCTTGAACAGCGGAGGCCGATTCACAGCATTTCCTCATCAAACATGTCCCCTAAGGAATTTCCCAATTGCTTTTGCTTGTGGGATCACCTCACCCAGCTTCTTCATCTCATTAATAATCTTGGTGAAGCGTGTTGTGCCATCTGAGATGGCTTCGTTCTCACTAATTCTGAAGGCATCAGAGGATTCCTCCAACATTCTTTACGTCATTGTCTTTACTTGCTTTTTGTCTTCATTAGTAACTTTTAGGTCATCCCATTTCTCCTTGGCAGTATTGCAGGCACTATGTATGTTTAATTCATTAACGAAAAGAGTACAGAAAAGCATGTTTATGGCCTTGTCATTTAATTGCTCTAACTTCTTTTCTCCGGGTAGCCATACATTCTTTGCCTTCGGCACAATTACTCCATTTTCAACTTTTGTGGGTGCAGAATAGCCATTTCTTACAATATCCAAACATCAGAATCATGGGATCTCATGAAGTATCTTATTTTGCTTTTCTAGTGAAAGAAATTTCCGCCCATGAACATTGGAGAGCGATTCACAAAATTTCCTTCATCAAACATGTCCCCTAAGGAATTTTTCAATTGTTTTTGCTTGTGAGAGCACCGCACCCAGCTTCTTCATCTCTTTAATAGTCTTGGTGAAGCGTGTTATGGCATCTGTGATGTCTCCGTTCTCACTAATTCTGAAGGCATCATAGGATTCCTCCAGCATTCTCTACTTTGTTCCCTTTACTTGCTTTCTGTCTTCATGAGTAATTTTTAAGTTATCCCATTTCTCCTTGGCAGTATTGCAGGCACTATGTATGTTTAATTCGTTAATGAAAAAAGCACAAAAAAGCATGTTTATGGCCTTGTGATTTAATCGCTCTAACTTCTTTTCTCCGGGTAGCCATGCATTCTTTTCCTTCGGCACAATTACTCCGTTTTCAACCTTTGTGGGTGCAGAATAGCCTTTCTTACAACATCCAAAGCATCAGAATCGGGGGGTCTCATGAAGTATCTTATTCTTGTTTTCGAGTGAAAGTAATTTTGGCCCTTGGAAATTGGAGGGCGATTCACAAAATTTCTTTCATCAAACATGTCCCTTAAGGAATTTTCCAATTGTTTTTGCTTGTGGGAGCACCTGACCCAGCTTCTTCATCTCTTTAATAATCTTGGTGAAGCGTGTTAAGGCATCTGAGATGTCTTCGTTCTCACTAATTCTAAAGTCATCATAGGATTCATCCAGCATTCTCTACTTTGTTTTCTTTACTTGCTTTTTGTCTTAATGAGTAACTTCTATGTTATCCCATTTCTCCTTGGCAGTATTGCAGGTACTATGTCTGTTTAATTTATTAATGAAAAGAGCACAGAAAGGCTTGTTTATGGCCTTCTTTTCTCCGAATAGCCATACATTCTTTGCCTCCGGCACAATTACTCCATTTTCAACCTTTTGGGTGCAGAATAGCCATTTCTTACAATATCCAAAACATCATAATCATGGGATCTCATGAAGTATCTTATTCTTGTTTTCTTGTACAAGTAATTTTTGACTTGAATAGTGGAAGGTGATTCACAAAATTTCCTTCATAAAACATGTCCCCTAAGGAATTTCCCAATTGTTTTTGTTTGGTGGAGCACCTCACCCAACTTCTTCATCTCTTCAATAATCTTGGTGAAGCGTGTTATGGCATCTGAGACGTCTTCGTTCTCACGAATTCTGAAGGCATCATAAGATTTCTCCAGCATTCTCTACTTTGTTTTCTTTACTTGCTTTTTGTCTTTATGAGTAACTTCTACGTTGTCGCATTTCTCCTTGGCAGTGTTGCAGGCACTATGTCTGCTGAATTCAATAATGAAAAGAGTACGTAAAGGCATGTTTATGGCCTTGTCATTTAATTGCTCTAACTTCTTTTCTCTGGAGCCATACATTCTTTGCCTTCGGCACAATTACTCCATTTTCAACCTTTTGGGTGCAGAATAGCCATTTCATACGATATCCAAAACACCAGAATCATGGGATCTCATGAAGTATCTTATTCTTGTATTCCAGTGCATGTAATTTTCGCCGTCGAACAGTGGAAGGCGATTCACAGAATTTCCTTCATCCAACATGTCCCTTAAGGAATTTCTCAATTGCTTTTGCTTGTGGGATCACCTCACCCAACTTCTTCATCTCATTAATAATCTTGGTGAAGCGTGTTAAGGCATCTGAGATGTCTTCGTTCTCACTAATTTTGAAGGCATCTTAGGATTCCTCCAGCATTCTCTACTTTGTTTTCTTTACTTGCTTTTTACTTCAATAGTAACTTCTACGTTATTGCATTTCTCCTTGGCATTGTTGCAGGCACTATGTTTGTTGAATTCAATAATGAAAAGAGTACCTAAAGGCATGTTTATGGCCTTGTCATTTAATTGCTCTAACTTCTTTTCTCCGGGTAGCCATACATTTTTTGCCTTTGGCACAATTACTCCATTTTCAACCTTTTGGGTGCAGAATAGCCATTTCTTACGATATCCAAAACATTAGAATCATGGGATCTCATGAAGTATCTTATTCTTGTATTCCAGTGCAAGTAATTTCAGTCCTTGATCAGTGGAGGGCGATTCACAAAAGTTCCATCATCAAACATGTCGCCTAACGAATTTAAAAATTGTTTTTGCTTGTGGGAGCACCTCTCCCAGCTTCTTCATCTCTTTAATAATCTTGGTGAAGCGTGTTATGGCCTCTGAGATGTCTTCGTTCTCATTAATTCTGAAGGCATCATAGGATTCCTCCTGCATTCCCTACTTTGTTTTCTTTACATGCTTTTTTACTTCACTAGTAACTTCTACGTTATCCCATTTCTCTTTGGCAGTGTTGCAGGCACTATGTCTGCTGATTTCATTAATGACAAGAGTACAGAAAAACATGTTTGTGGCCTTATCATTTAATTGCTCAAACTTCTTTTCTCTGAGTAGCCATACATTCTTTGCCTTCGGCACAATTACTCCTTTTTCAACCTTTTGGGTGCAGAATAGCCATTTCTTACGATATCCAAAACATCAGAATCATGGGATCTCACGAAGTATCTTATTCTTGTTTTCCAGTGCAAGTAATTTCCGCCCTTGAACAGTGGAGGCCGATTCACAGAATTTCCTCATTAAGCATGTCCCCTAAGGAATTTCCCAATTGCTTTTGCTTGTGGGATCACCTCACCCAGCTTCTTCATCTCATTAATAATCTTGGTGAAGTGTGTTATGGCATCTGAAATGTTTTCGTTCTCACTAATTCTGAAGGAATCAGAGGATTCCTACAGCATTCTTTACTTCATTTTCTTTACTTGCCTTTTGTCTTCATTAGGAACTTTTAGCTTATCCCATTTCTCCCTGGCAGTATTACAGGCACTATGTATGTTTAATTCATTAATGAAAAGAGTACAGAAAAGCATGTTTATGGCCTTGTCATTTAATTGCTCTAACTTCTTTTCTCCCAGTAGCCATACATTCTTTTCCTTCGGCATAATTACTCCATTATCAACCTTTGTGGGTGCAGAATAGCCATTTCTTACAATATCCAAAACATCAGAATCATGGGATCTCATGAAGTATCTTATTCTGCTTTTCCAGTGAAAGAAATTTCCGCCCTTGAACATTGGAGAGCGATTCACAAAATTTCCTTCATCAAACATGTCCCCTAAGGAATTTCCCAATTGTTTTTGCTTGTGGGAGCACCTCACCCAGCTTCTTCATCTCTTTAATAATCTTGGTGAAGCGTGTTATGGCATCTGTGATGTCATCGTTCTCACTAATTCTGAAGGCATCATAGGATTCCTGCGACATTCTCTACTTTGTTCCCTTTACTTGCTTTCTGTCTTCATGAGTAACTTTTAGGTTATCCCATTTCTCCTTGGCAGTATTGCAGGGACTATGTATGTTTAATTCGTTAATGAAAAGAGTAAAAAAAAGCATGTTTATGGCTTTGTCATTTAATTGCAATAACTTCTTTTCTCCGGGTAGCCATGCGTTCTTTTCCTTCGGCACAATTACTCCATTTTCAACCTTTGTGGGTGCAGAATAGCCATTCTTACAATATCCAAAGCATCAGAATCGTGGGATCTCATGAAGTATCTTATTCTTGTTTTCGGGTGAAAGTAATTTCCGCCCTTGGAAATTGGAGAGCGATTCACAAAATTTCCTTCATCAAACATGTCCCTTAAGGAGTTTTCCAATTGTTTTTGCTTGTGGGAGCACCTCACCCAGCTTCTTCATCTCTTTAATAATCTTGGTGAAGCGTGTTATGGCATCTGTGATGTCTTCGTTCTCACTAATTCTGAAGGCATCATAGGATTCCTGCAGCATTCTCTACTTTGTTCCCTTTACTTGCTTTCTGTCTTCATGAGTAACTTTTAGGTTATCCATTTCTCATTGGCAGTATTGCAGGCACTATGTCTGCTGAATTCAATAATGAAAAGAGTACCTAAAGGCATGTATCCGTCCTTGATCAGTGGAGGGCGATTCACAAAAGTTCCTTCATCAAACAAGTCGCCTAACGAATTTAAAAATTGTTTTTGCTTGTGGGAGCACATCTCCCAGCTTCTTCATCTCTTTAATAATCTTGGTAAAGCGTGTTATGGCCTCTAAGATGTCTTCGTTCTCATTAATTCTGAAGGCATCATAGGATTCCTCCTGCATTCCCTACTTCGTTTTCTTTACTTGCTTTTTGACTTCATTACTAACTTCTACGTTATCCCATTTCTCCTTGGCAGTATTGTAGGCACTATGTATGTTTAATTCGTTAATGAAAAGAGTAAAAAAAAGCATGTTTATGGCTTTGTCATTTAATTGCAATAACTTCTTTTCTCCGGGTAGCCATACATTCTTTGCCTTCGGCACAATTACTCCATTTTCAACCTTTTGGGTGCAGAATAGCCATTTCTTACAATATCTAAAACATCAGAATCATGGGATCACATGAAGTATCTTATTCTTGTTTTCCCGTGCAAGTAATTTCTGCCCTTGAACAGTGGAGGGCGATTTGCAGAATTTCCGCCAAAAAACATGTCCCCGAAGGAATTTCCCAATTGTTTTTGTTTGCGGAGCATCTCACCCAGCTTCTTCATCTCTTTAACAATCTTGGTGAAGCGTGTTATGGCATCTGAGACGTCTTCGTTCTCACGAATTCTGAACGCATCATAGGATTCCTCCAGCATTCTCTACTTTGTTTTCTTTACTTGCTTTTTGTCTTAATGAGTAACTTCTACGTTATTCCATTTCTCTTTGGCAGTATTGCAGGCACTATGTCTGTTTAATTCATTACTGAAAAGAATACAGAAAGCATGTTTATGTCCTTGTTAATTAATTGCTCTAACTTCTTTTCTCCGGGTAGCCATACATTCTTTGCCTTCGGCACAATTACTCCATTTTCAACCTTTTGGGTGCAGAATAGCCATTTCTTACAATATCCAAAACATCAGAATCATGGGATCACATGAAGTATCTTATTCTTGTTTTTCAGTGAAAGTAATTTCTGCCCTTGAACAGTGGAGGGCAATTCACAGACTTTCCTTCATAAAACATATCCCCACAGGAATTTCCCAATTGTTTTTGTTTGGCGGAGCATCTCACCCAGCTTCTTCGTCTTTTTAATAATCTTGGTGAAGCGTGTTATTGCATCTGAGACGTCTTCGTTCTCACGAATTCTAAAGGCGTCATAGGATTCCTCCAGCATTCAATACTTTGTTTTCTTTACTTGCTTTTTGTCTTCAAGAGTAACTTCTACGTTATCCCATTTCTCCTTGGCAGTATTGCAGGCACTATGTCTGTTTAATTCTTTAATGAAAAAAGTACAGAAAAGCATGTTTATGGCCTTGTTATTTAATTGCTTCAACTTCTTTTCTCCGGGTAGCCATACATTCTTTGCCTTCGGCACAATTACTCCATTTTCAATCTTTTAGGTGCAGAATAGCCATTTCTTACAATATCCAAAACATCAGAATCATTGGATCACATGAAGTATCTTATTCTTATTTTCTGATGCAAGTAATTTCCGTCCTTGAACAGTGGAGGGCGATTCGCAGATTTTCCATCATAAAACATGTCCCCTAACGAATTTCCCAATTGTTTTTGTTTGCGGAGCATCTCACCCAGCTTCTTCATCTCATTCATAATCTTGGTGAAGCGTGTTATGGCATCTGAGACATCTTCGTTGTCACGAATTCTGAAGGCATCATAGGATTCCTCCAGCATTCTCTACTTTGTTTTCTTTACTTGCTTTTTGTCTTCATGAGTATGTTCTACGTTATCCCATTTCTCCTTGGCAGTATTGCAAGCACTATGTCTGTTTCATTTATTAATGAAAAGAGTATAGAAAAGCATGTTTATGGCCTTGTCATTTTTATGCTCTAACTTCTTTTCTCCGAGTAACCATACATTCTTTGCCTCCGTCACAAATACTCCATTTTCAACCTTTTTGGTGCAGAATAGCCATTTCTTACAATATCCAAAACATCAGAATCATGGGATCTCATGAAGTATCTTATTCTTGTTTTCTTGTGCAAGTAATTTTCGCCCTTGAATAGTGGAGGGCGATTCACAGAATTTCCTTCATAAAACATGTCCCCTAAGGAGTTTCCCAATTGTTTTTGTTTGGCGGAGCACCTCACCCAGCTTCTTCATCTCTTCAATAATCTTGGTGAAACGTATTATGGCATGTGAGACGTCTTCGTTCTCACGAATTCTGAAGGCATCATAAGATTTTTCCAGCATTCTCTACTTTGTTTTCTTTACTTGCTTTTTGTCTCCATGAGTAACTTCTACGTTATCGCATTTTTCCTTTGCAGTGTTGCAGGACTCTGTCTGCTGAATTCAATAATGAAAAGAGTAAAAAAAGGCATGTTTATGGCCTTGTCTTTTAATTACTCTAACTTCTTTTCTCTGGGTAACCTTACATTCTTTGACTTCGGCACAATTACTCCATTTTCAACCTTTGTGGGTGCAGAATACCCATTTTTACAATATCCAAAACATCAGAATCATGGTATCTCATTAAGTATGTCATTCTTGTTTTCCAGTGCAAGTAATTTCTGTCCATGAACAGTGGAGGGCGATTCACAGAATTTCCTTCAACAAACAAGTACCCTAAGGAATTTTCCAATTGTTTTTGTTTGGCGGAACACCTCACCCAGCTTCTTCATCTCTTTAATAATCTTGGTGAACCGTGTTATGGCATCTGAGATGTCTTCGTTCTCACTAATTCTGAAGGCATCATAGGATTCCTTCAGCATAGGATTGTCTTCATGAGTAACTTTTAGGTTATCCCATTTCTCCTTCGCAGTATTGCAGGCACTATGTTTGTTTAATTCATTAATGAAATGAGTACAGAAAAGCATGTTTATGGCCTTGTCATTTAATTGCTCTAACTTCATTTCTCTGGGTAGCCATACATTCTATGCCTTCGGCACAATTACTCCATTCTCAACCTTTGTGGGTGCAGAATAGTCGTTTCTTACATTATCCAAAACATCAGAATCATGGGATCTCATGAAGTATCTTATTATTGTTTTCCAGTACAAGTAATTTCCGTCCATGAACAGTGGAGGGCGATTCACAGAATTTCCTTCATCAAACATGTCCCCTAAAGAATTTCCCAATTGTTTTTGCTTGTGGGAGCACCTAACCCAGTTTCTTCATCTCTTTAATAATCTTGGTGAATCGTGTTACGGCATCATTGGGATTCCTCCAACATTCTATACTTTGTTTTCTTTACTTGCTTTTTGCCTCAATGAGTAACTTCTACGTTATTCCATTTCTCCTTGGCAGTGTTGCAGGCACTATGTCTGCTGAATTAATTAATGAAAAAGTAGAAGAAAGCATGTTTGTGGCCTTGTCATTTAATTACCGTAACTTCTTTTCTCTGGGTAACCATACATTCTTTGCCTTTGGCACAATTACTTCATTTTCAACCTTTGTGGGTGCAAAATAGCCATTCTTACAATATCCAAAGCATCAGAATCGTGGGATCTCATGAAGTATCATATTCTTGTTTTCCAGTGAAAATAATTTTCGCCCTTGAACATTGGAAGGCGATTCAAAGAATTCCCTTCATCAACATGTCCCTTAAGGAATTTCCCAATTGTTTTTGCTTGTGGGAGCACCTCACTCAGCTTCTTCATCTCTTTAATAATCTTGGTGAATCGTGTTATGGCATCTGAGATGTCTTCGATCTCACTAATTATGAAGGCATCACAAGATTCCTTTAACATTCTCTACTTTGTTTTCTTTACTTGTTTTTTGTCTTAATGAGTAACTTTTACGTTATCCCATTTCTTCTTGGCAGTGTTGCAGGCACTATGTTTGTTGAATTCATCAATGAAAAGAGTACAAAAAAGCATGTTTATGGCCATGTCATTTAATTACCCTAACTTCTTTTCTCTGGGTGACAATACATTCTTTGCTTTCGGCACAATTACTTCATTTTTAAACTTTGTGGGTGCAAAATAGCCATTCATACAATATCCAAAGCATCAGAATCGTGGAATCTAATGAAGTGTCTTATTCTTGTTTTCGAGTGAAAGTAATTTCCGCCCTTGGAAATTGGAGGGCGATTCACAGAATTTCTTTCATCAAACATGTCCCCTAAGGAATTTCCCAATTGTTTTTGCTTGTGGGAGCACCTGACCCATCTTCTTCATCTCTTTAATAATCTTGGCGAAGCGTGTTATGGAATCTGAGATGTGTTCATTCTCACTAATTCTGAAGGCGTCATAGGATTCCTCCAGCATTCTCTACTTTGTTTTCTTTACGTGCTTTTCGTTTTCATTAGTAACTTCTTTGTTATCCCATTTCTCCTTGGCAGTATTGCAGGCACTGTGTCTGTTTAATTCATTAATGAAAAGAGTATAGAAAAGCATGTTTATGGCCTTGTTATTTAATTGCTCTAACTTCTTTTCTCCGGGTAGCCATACATTCTTTGCCTTTGGCACAATTACTCCATTTTCAACTTTTTGGGTGCAGAATAGCCATTTCTTACAATATCCAAAACATCAGAATCATGAGATCACATGATGTATCTTATTCTTATTTTCCAGTGCAAGTAATTTCCGCCCTTGAACAGTGGAGGGCGATTCACAGAATTTCCTTCATAAAACATGTCCCCTAAAGAATTTCCCAATTGTTTTTGTTTGGCGGAGCACCTCACCCAGCTTCTTCATCTCTCTAATAATCTTGGTGAAGCGTATTATGGCATCTGAGACGTCTTCATTCTCACGAATTCTGAAGGCATCATAGGATTCCTCCAGCATGCTCTACTTTGTTTTCTTTACTTGCTTTTTGTCCTCATGAGTAACTTCTACGTTATCCCATTTCTCCTTGGCAGTATTGCAGGCACTATGTCTGCTGAATTCAATAATGAAAAGAGTACCTAAAGGCATGTTTATGGCCTTGTAATTTAATTACTCAAACTTCTTTTCTCCGAGTAGCCATACATTCTTTGCCATCGGCACAATTACTCCATTTTGAACCTTTTAGGTGCAGAATAGCCATTTCTTACGATATCCAAAACATCAGAATCATGGGATCTCATGAAGTATCTTATTCTTGTATTCCAATGCATGTACCTTTCGCCTTTGAACAATGGAGGGCGATTCACGGAATTTCCTTCATGAAACATGTCCCCTAAGGAATTTCTCAATTGCTTTTTCTTGTGGGTTCAGCTCACCCAGCTTCTTCATCTCATTAATAATCTTGGTGAAGCGTGTTATGGCATCTGAGATGTCTTCGTTCTCACTAATTCTGATGGCATCATAGGATTCCTCCAGCATTCTCTACTTTGTTTTCTTTACTTGCTTTTTTTTTCAATAGTAACTTTTACGTTATCGCATTTCTCCTTGGTACTGTTGCAGGCACTATGTCTGCTGAATTCAATAATGAAAAGAGTACTTAAAGGCATGTTTATGGCCTTGTCATTTAATTGCTCTAACTTCTTTTCTCTGGGTAGCCATACATTCTTTGCCCTTGGCACAATTACTCCATTCTCAACCTTTGTGGGTGCAGAATAGTCATTTCTCACATTGTCCAAAACATCAGAATCATGGGATCTCATGAAGTATCTTTTTCTTATTTTCCAGTGCAAGTAATTTCCGTCCATGAACGGTGGAGGGCGATTCACAGAATTTTCTTCATCAAACATGTCCCCTAAAGAATTTCCCAATTGTTTTTGCTTGTTGGAGCACCTAACCCAGGTTCTTCATCTCTTTAATAATCTTGGCAAATCGTGTTACGGCATCTGAGATGTCTACATTCTCACGAATTCTGAAGGCATCATTAGGATTCCTCCAGCATTCTATACTTTGTTTTCTTTACTTGCTTTTTGCCTTAATGAGTAACTTCCACTTTATTCCATTTCTCCTTGGTAGCGTTGCAGGCACTATGTCTGCTGAATTAATTAATGGAAAAAGTACAAAAAAGGATGTTTATGGCCTTGTCATTTAATTACCCTAACTTCTTTTCTTTGGGTAACCATACATTCTTTGCCTTCGGCACAATTACTTAATTTTCAACTTTTGTTGGTGCAGAATAGCCATTCTTACAATATCCTAAGCATAAGAATCGTGGGATCTCATGAAGTATCTTATTCTTGTTTTCCAGTGAAAATAATTTCCGCCCTTGAACATTGGAAGGCGATTCAAAGAATTCCCTTCATCAAACATTTCCCCTAAGGAATTTTCCAATTGTTTTTGCTTGTGGGAGCACCTCACTCAGCTTCTTCATCTCTTTAATAATCTTGGTGAATCGTGTTATGGCATCTGAGATGTCTTCGATCTCACTAATTATGAAGGCATCATAGGATTCCTCTAGCATTCTCTACTTTGTCTTCATGTGTAACTTTTACGTTATCCCATTTCTTCTTGGCAGTGTTGCAGGCACTATGTCTGCTTAATTCATTAATGAAAAGAGTACAAAAAAGCATGTTTATGGCCTTGTCATTTAATTACCCTAACTTCTTTTCTCTGGGTAACCATACATTCTTTGCCTTCGGCACAATTACTTCATTTTTAAACTTTGTGGGTGCAGAATAGCCATTCTTACAATATCCAAAGCATCAGAATCGTGGGATCTAATGAAGTATCTTATTCTTGTTTTCGAGTGAAAGTAATTTCCACCCTTGGAAATTGGAGGGCGATGTACAGAATTTCTTTCATCAAACATGTCCCCTAAGGAATTTCCCAATTGTTTTTGCTTGTGGGAGCACCTGACCCAGCTTTTTCATCTCTTTAATAATCTTGGTGAAGCTTGTTATGGCGTCTGAGATGTCTTCATTCTCACTAATTCTGAAGGCATCATAGGATTCCTCCAGCATTCTCTACTTTGTTTTCATTACTTGCTTTTTGTTTTCATGAGTAACTTCTTTGTTATCCCATTTCTCCTTAGCAGTATTGCAGGCACTATGTTTGTTTAATTCATCAATGAAAGGAGTACAGAAAAGCATGTTTATGGCCTTGTTATTAAATTGCTCTAACTTCTTTTCTCCGGGTAGCCATACGTTCTTTGCCTTCGGCATAATTACTCCATTTTCAACCTTTTGGGTGCAGAATAGCCATTTCTTACAATATCCAAAACATTATAATCAAGGGATCACATGATGTATCTTATTCTTCTTTTCTAGTGCAAGTAATTTCTGCCCTTGAACAGTGGAGGGCGATTCACAGAATTTCCTTCATAAAACATGTCCCCTAAAGAATTTCCCAATTGTTTTTGTTTGGCGGAGCATCTTACCCAGCTTCTTCATCTCTTTAATAATCTTGGTGAAGCGTATTGTGGCATCTGAGACGTCTTCATTCTCACGAATTCTGAAGGCATCATACGATTCCTCCAGGATTCTCTACTTTGTTTTCTTTACTTGCTTTTTCTCTTCATGAGTAACTTCTACGTTATCCCATTTCTCCTTAGCAGTATTGCAGGCACTGTCTGTTTAAATCGTTAATGAAAAGAGTAAAGAAAAGCATATTTATGGCCTTGTCATTTACATGCCCTAACTTCTTTTCTCCGAGTAGCCATACATTCTTTGCCTCCGGCACAATTACTTCATTTTCAACCTTTTGGGTGCAGAATAGCCATTTCTTACAATATCCAAAACATCATAATCATGGGATCTCATGAAGTACCTTATTCTTATTTTCTTGTGCAAGTAATTTTTGCCTTGAACAGTAGAGGGTGATTCACAGAATTTCCTTCATAAAACATGTCCCCTAAAGAATTTCACAATTGTTTTTGTTTGGCGGAGCACCTCACCCAGCTTCTTCATCTCTTCAATAATCTTGGTGAAGCTTGTTATGGCATCTGAGACGTCTTCGTTCTCACGAATTCTGAAGGCATCATAAGATTTCTCCAGCATTCTCTACTTTGTTTTCTTTACTTGCTTTTTGTCTTCATGAGTAACTTCTACGTTATCGCATTTCTCCTTGTCAGTGTTGCAGGCACTATGTCTGCTGAATTCAATAATGAAAAGAGTACCTAAAGGCATGTTTATGGCCTTGTCAATTAATTACTCTAGCTTCTTTTCTCCGAGTAGCCATACATTCTTTGCCTTCGGCACAATTACTCCATTTTCAACCTTTTGGATGCAGAATAGCCATTTCTTACGATATCCAAAACATCAGAATCATGGGATCTCATAAAGTATCTTATTCTTGTATTCCAATGCATGAAATTTTCGCCCTTGAACAGTGGAGGGCGATTTACAGAATTTCCTTCATGAAACATGTCCCCTAAGGAATTTCTCAATTGCTTTTGCTTGTGGGATCTCCTTACCCAGCTTCTTCATCCCATTAACAATCTTGCTAAAACGTGTTATGGCATCTGAGATCTCTTCGTTCTCACTAATTCTGATGGCATCATAGGATTCCTCCAGCATTCTCTACTTTGTTTTCTTTACTTGCTTTTTTCTTCAATAATAACTTCTACGTTATCGCATTTCTCCTTGGCAGTGTTGCAGGCACTATGTCTGCTAAATTCAATAATGAAAAGGGTACCTAAAGGCATGTTTATGGCCATGTCATTTAATTACTCTAACCTCTTTTCTCCGAGTAGCCATACATTCTTTGCCTTCGGCACAATTACTCCATTTTCAACCTTTTGGATGCAGAATAGCCATTTCTTACGATATCCAAAACATCAGAATCATGGGATCTCATGAAGTATCTTATTCTTGCATTCCAATGCATGTAATTTACGCCCTTGAACAGTGGAGGGCGATTCACAGAATTTCCTTCATCAAACATGTCCCCTAAGGAATTTCTCAATTGCTTTCGCTTGTGGGATCACCTCACCCAGCTTCTTCATCTCATTAACAATCTTGGTGAAGCGTGTTATGGCATCTCAGATGTCTTCGTTCTCACTAATTATGAAGGCATCATAGGATTCCTCCAGCATTCCCTACTTTGTTTTCTTTACTTGCTTTTTTACTTCATTAGTAACTTCTACGTTATCCCATTTCTCCTTGGCAGTATTGCAGGCACTTTGTATGTTTAATTCATTAATGAAAAGAGTACAGAAAAGCATGTTTATGGCCTTGTCATTTAATTGCTCTAACTTCTTTTCTGCCAGTAGCCATACATTCTATGCCTTCGGCACAATTACTCCTTTTTCAACCTTTTGGGTGCAGAATAGCCATTTCTTACGATATCCAAAACATCAGAATCATGGGATCTCACGAAGTATCTTATTCTTGTTTTCCAAGGCAAGTAATTTCCGCCCTTGAACATTGTAGGGCGATTCACAGAATTTCCTCATCAAACATGTCCCCAAAGGAATTTCCCAATTGCTTTTGCTTGTGGGATCACCTCACCCAGCTTCTTCATCTCATTAATAATCTTTGTGAAGCGTGTCATGGCATCTGAGATGTCTTTCTTCTCACTAATTCTGAAGGCATCATACGATTTTTCCAGCATTCTCTACTTCATTCTCTTTACTTGCTTTTTGTCTTCATTAGTAACTTTTAGGTTATCCCATTTCTCCTTGGCAGTATTGCAGGCACTATGTATGTTTAATTCGTTAATGAAAAGAGTACAGAAAAGCATGTTTATGGCTTTTTCATTTAATTGCTCTAACTTCTTTTCTCCGGGTAGCCATGCATTCTTTTCCTTCGGCACAATTACTCCATTTTCAACCTTTGTGGGTGAGAATTGCCATTTCTTACAATTTCCAAAACATCAGAATCATGGGATCTCATGAAGTATCTTTTTCTGCTTTTCCAATGAAAAAACTTTCTGCCCTTGAACATTGGAGAGCGATTCACAAAATTTCCTTCATCAAACATGTCCCCTAAGGACTTTCCCAATTGTTTTTGCTTGTAGGAGCACCCCACCTAGCTTCTTCATCTCTTTAATAATCTTGGTGAAGCGTGTTATGGCATCTGTGATGACTTCGTTCTCACTAATTCTGAAGGCATCATAGGATTCCTCCAGCATTCTCTACTTTGTTCCCTTTACTTGCTTTCTGTCTTCATGAGTAACTTTTAGGTTATCCCACTTCTCCTTGGTAGTATTGCAGGCACTATGTCCGTTTAATTCATTAATGAAAAGAGTACAGAAAAGCATGTTTATGGCCTTGCCATTTAATTGTTGTAACATCTTTTCTCTGGTAGCCATACATTCTTTGCCTTCGGCACAATTACTCAATTTTCGACCTTTGTGGGTGCAGAATAGCCATTTCTTACAATATCCAAAACATCAGAATCATGGGATCTCATGAAGTATCTTATTCTTGTTTTCCAGTGCAAGTAATTTCCGTCCTTGATTAGTGGAGGGCGATTCACAAAATTTCCTTCATCAAACATGTCGCCTAACGAATTTAAAAATTGTTTTTCATTGTGGGAGCACCTCTCCCAGCTTCTTCATCTCTTTAATAATCTTGGTGAAGCGTGTTTTGGCATCTGAGATGTCTTCGTTCTCATTAATTCTGAAGCATCATAGGATTCCTCCAGCATTCTCTACTTTGTTCCCTTTACTTGCTTTCTGTCTTCATGAGTAACTTTTAGGTTATCCCATTTCTCCTTGGCAGTATTGAGGGCACTATGCCCGTTTAATTCATTAATGAAAAAAGTACAGAAAATCATGTTTATGGCCTTGTCATTTAATTGTTCTAACTTCTTTTCTCCGGGTAGCCATACATTCTTTGCCGTCGGCACAATTACTCCATTTTCAACCTTTTGGGTGCAGAATAGCCATTTCTTACAATATCCAAAACATCATAATCATGGGATCTCATGAAGTATCTTATTCTTGTATTCTAGTGCAAGTAATTTTTGCCCTTGAAAGTGGAGGGCGATTCACAGAATTTCCTTCATCAAACATGTCCCCAAATGAATTTCCGAATTGCTTTTGCTTGTGGGATCACCTCACCCAGTTTTTTCATATCATTAATAATCTTGTTGAAGCTTCTTATGGCATCTAAGATGTCTTCGTTGTCACTAATTCTGAAGGCATCATAGGATTCCTTCAACATTCTCTACTTCATTTTCTTTACTTCCTTTTTGTCTTCATTAGTAACTTTTAGGTTATCGCATTTCTCATTGGCAGTATTGCAGGCACTATGTATGTTTAATTCATTAATGAAAACAGTACAGAAAAGCATGTTTATGGCCTTGTCATTTAATTGCTCTAACTTCTTTTCTCCGGGTAGCGATACATTCTTTTCCTTCGGTACAATTACTCCATTTTCAACCTTTGTCGGTGCAGAATAGCCATTTCTTACAATATCCAAAACGTCACAATCGTTGGATCTCATGAAGTATCTTATTCTTGTTTTCCAGTGCAAGTAATTTCCGTCTTTGAACAGTGGAGGGCGATTCACAGAATTTCCTTCATCAAACATGTCGCCTAAGGAATTTGCAAATCGCTTTTGCTTTTGGGATCACCTCACCCTGCTTCTTCATCTCTTTAATAATCTTGGTGAAGCGTGTTATGGCATCTGAGATGACTTCGTTCTCATTAATTCTGAAGGCATCAAAGGATTCCTCCAGCATTATCTACTTTGTTTTCTTTACTTTCTTTTTGTCTTCATTAGTAACTTCTACGTTATCCCATTTCTCCTTGGCAGTGTTGCAGGCACTATGTCTGCTAAATTCTTTAATGAAAAGTGTACAGAAAACCATGTTTATGGCCTTGTCATTTAATTGCTCTAACTTCTTTTCTCCGGGTAGCCGTAAATTCTTTGCCTTCGGCACAATTACTCGATTTTCAACCTTTGTGGGCGCAGAATAGCCATTTCTTACAATATGCAAAACATCATATTCATGGGATCTCGTGAAGTATCTTATTCTTGTTTTGCTGTGCAAGTAATTTCCGCCCTTGAACAGTGGAGGGCGATTCACAGAACTTTCTTTCATCAAACATGTCCCCTAAGGAATTTCCCAATTGTTTTGCTTGTGGAAGCACCTCACCCAGCTTCTTCATCTCTTTAATAATCTTGGTGAAGTGTGTTATGGCATCTGAGATGTCTTCATTCTCACTAATTCTGAAGGCATCATAGGATTCCTCCAGCATTGTCTACTTTTTTTTTTTACTTTAGTAACTTTTAGGTTGTCCCATTTCTCGTTGGCAGTATTGCAGGCACTATGTCTATTTAATTCATTAATGAAAAGAGCACAGAAAAGCATGTTTATGGGCTTGTCATTTAGTTGTTGTAACTTCTTTCCTCTGGTAGCCATACATTCTTTGCCTTCGGAACAATTACTCCATTTTCAACCTTTGTGGGAGCAGAATAGCCATTTCTTACAATATCCAAAACATCAGAATCATTTGATCTCAAGAAGTATCTTATTCTTGTTTTTCAGTGCAAGCAATTTCTGTCCTTGAATAGTGGAGGGCGATTCAAAGAATTTCCTTCATCAAACATGTCCCTTAAGGAATTTCAAAACTTTTTTTGCTTGTGGGAGTACCTCTCCCAACTTCTTCATCTCTTTAATAATCTTGGTGAAGCGTGTTATGACATCTGAGATGTATTCGTTCTCATTAATTCTGAAGGCATCATAGGATTCCTCCAGCATTCTCTACTTTCTTTTCTTCACTTGCCTTTTGTCTTCGTGAGTAACTTCTACGTTATCCCATTTCTCCTTGGCAGTGTTGCAGGCACTATGTCTACTGAATTCATTAATGAAAAGAGTATAGAAAAACATGTTTATGGCCTTGTCATTTAATTGCTCTAACTTCTTTTCTCCGGGTAGCCGTACATTTTTTGCCTTCGGCACAATTACTCGATTTTCAACCTTTGTGGATGCAGAATAGCCATTTCTTACAATATCCAAAACATCATATTCATGGGATCTCGTGAAGTATCTTATTCTTGTTTGCTGTGCAAGTAATTTTCGCCCTTGACAGTGAAGGCGATTCATAGAACTTTCTTTCATCAAGCATGTCCCCTAAGGATTTTCCCAATCGTTTTGCTTGTGGAAGCACCTCACCCAGCTTCTTCATCTCTTTAATAATCTTGGTGAAGCGTGTTATGGCATCTGAGATGTCTTCGTTCTCACTAATTCTGAAGGCATCATAGGATTCCTACCGCATTGTCTACTTCCTTTTCTTTACTTTAGTAACTTTTAGGTTGTCCCATTTCTCGTTGGCAGTATTGCAGGCACTATGTCTGCTTAATTCATTAATGAACAGAGAACAGAAAAGCATGTTTATGGGCTTGTCATTTATTTGTTGTAACTTCTTTTCTCTGGTAGCCATACATTCTTTGTCTTCGGAACAATTACTCCATTTTCAACCTTTGTGGGAGCAGAATAGTCATTTCTTATAATATCCAAAACATCAGAATCATGGGATCTCAAGAAGTATCTTATTCTTGTTTTCCAGTGCAAGTAATTTCCGTCCTTGAATAGTGGAGGGCGATTCATAGAATTTCCTTCATCAAACATGTCCCCTAAGGAATTTCAAAACTGTTTTTGCTTGTGGGAGAACCTCTCCCAGCTTCTTCATCTCTTTAATAATCTTGGTGAAGCGTGTTATGGCATCTGAGATGTATTCGTTCTCATTAATTATGAAGGCATCATAGGATACCTTCAGCATTCTCTACTTTGTTTTCTTTACTTGCTATTTGTCTTCATTAGTAACTTCTACGTTATCCCATTTCTCCTTGGCAGTGTTGCAGGCATTATGTCTGCTGAATTCATTCATGAAAAGAGTACAGAAAAGCATGTTTATGGCCTTGACATTTAATTGCTCTAACTTCTTTTTTCCGGGTAGCCATACATTATTTGTCTTCGGCACAATTACTCCATTTTCAACCTTTTGGGTGCATAATAGCCATTTCTTACAATATCCAAAACATCAGAATCATGGGATCTCATGAAGTATCTTATTCTTGTTTTCCAGTGAAAGTAATTTGCGCCCATGAACAATGAAGGGCGATTCAAAGAATTTTCTTCATCAAACATGTCCCCTAAGGAATTTCCCAATTGCTTTTGCTTGTGGGATCACCTCACCCAGCTTCTTCATCTCTTTAATAATCTTGGTGAAGCGTGTTATGGCATCTGAGATGTCTTCGTTCTCACTAATTCGGTAGGCATCATATGATTCCTCCAGCATTTTCTACTTCGTTTTCTTTACTTGTTTTTTGTCTTTATTAGTAACTTTTAGGTATCCCATTTCTCCTTGGCAGTATTGCAGGCACTATGTATGTTCAATTCATTAATGAAAAGAGTACAGAAAAGCATGTTTATGGCCTTATCAGTTAATTGCTTTAACTTCTTTTCTCCGGGTAGCCATACATTCTTTGCCTTCGGCACAATTACTCTATTTTCAACCTTTGTGGGTGCAGAATAGTCATTTCTTACAATATCAAAAACATCATAATCATGGGATCTCATGAAGTTTCTTATTCTTCTTTTCCAGGGAAAGTAAATTCCGCCCTTGAACATTGGAAAGCGATTCACAAAATTTCCTTCATCAAACATGTACCATAAGAAATTTTCCAATTGTTTTTGCTTGTGGGAGCACCTCACCCAGCTTCTTCATTTCTTTATTAATCACGGTGAAGCTATTATGGCATCTGAGATGTCTTCGTTCTCACTAATTCTGAAGGGATCATAATATTCCTTCAGCATTCTCTACTTTGTTCCCTTGCTTGCTTTCTGTCTTCATGGGTAACTTTTAGGTTATCCCATTTCTCCTTGGCAGTATTGCAGGCACTATGTATGTTTAATTCATTAATAAAAAGAGTACAAAAAAACATGATTATGGCCTTGTCACTTAATTGTTGTAACTTCTTTTCTCTGGTACCCATACATTATTTGCCTTCGGGACAATTACTCCATTTTCAACCTTTGTGGGAGCAGAATAGCCATTTCTTACAACATGCAAAACATCAGAATCATGGGATCTCATTAAGTTTCTTGTTCTTGTTTTCCTGTGCAAGTAATTTCCGTCCTTGAATAATGGAGGGCAATTCACAGAATTTCTTTCACCAAACATGTCCCCTAAGGAATTTCAAAATTGTTTTTGCTTGTGGGAGAACCTCTCTCAGCTTCTTCATCTCTTTAATAATCTTGGTGAAGCGTGTTATGGCATCTGAGATGTATGCGTTCTCATTAATTCCGAAGGCATCATAGGATTCCTCTAGCATTTTATACTTTGTTTTCTTCACTTGCCTTTTGTCTTCGTGAGTAACTTCTTCGTTATCCCATTTCTCCTTGGCAGTGTTGCAGGCACTATGTCTGCTGAATTCATTAATGAAAAGAGTACAAAAAAGCATATTTATGGCCTTGTCATTTAATTTGTCTAACTTCTTTTCTCCGGATAGCCGTACATTATTTGCCTTCGGCACAATTACTCGATTTTCAACCTTTGTGGGTGCAGAATAGCCATTTCTTACAATATCCAAAACATCAGATTCATGGGATCTCGTGAAGTATCTTATTCTTGTTTTCCTGGGCAAGTAATTTCCGCCCTTGAACAGTGGAGGGCGATTCACTGAACTTTCTTTCATCAAACATGTCCCCTAAGGAATTTTCCAATTGTTTTGCTTGTGGAAGCACCTCACCCAGCTTCTCCATCTCTTTAATAATCTTGGTGAAGCGTGTTATGGCATCTGAGATGTCTTCGTTCTCACAAATTCTGAAGGCATCATAGGATTCCTCCAGCATTATCTACTTCCTTTTCTTTACTTTAGTAACTTTTAGGTTGCCCTATTTCTCGTTGGCAGTATTGCAGGCACTATGTCTGTTTAATTCATTGATGAAAAGAGTACAAAAAAGCATGTTTATGGGCTTGTCATTTATTTGTTGTAACTTCTTTTCTCTGGTAGCCATACATTCTTTGCCTTCAGAACAATTACTCCATTTTCAACCTTTGTGGGAGCAGAATAGCCATTTCTTACAATATCCAAAACATCAGAATCATGGGATCTCAAGAAGTATCTTATTCTTGTTTTCCAGTGCAAGTAATTTCCGTCCTTGAATAGTGGAGGGCGATTCAAAGAATTTCCTTCATCAAACATGTCCCCTAAGTAATTTTAGAACTTCTTTTCCTTGTGGGAGAACCTCTCCCAGCTTCTTCATCTCTTTAATAATCTTGGTGAAGCATGTTATGGCATCTGACATGTATTCGTTCTCATTAATTCTGAAGGCATCATAGGATTCCTCCAGCATTCTCTACTTTTTTTTCTTCACTTGCAATTTGTCTTCGTGAGTAACGTCTACATTATCCCATTTCTCCTTGGCAGTGTTGCAGGCACTATGTCTGTTGAATTTATTAATGAAAAGAGTACAGAAAAGCATGTTTATGGCCTTGTCATTTAATTGTTCTAACTTCTTTTCTCCGGATAGCAGTACATTCTTTGCCTGCGGCACAATTACTCCATTTTCAACCTTTGTGGGAGCAGAATAGCCATTTCTTACAATATCCAAAACATCAGATTCATGGGATCTCGTGAAGTATCTTATTCTTATTTTCCTGTGCAAGTAATTTCCGCCCTTGAACAGTGGAGGGCGATTCACGGAACATTCTTTCATCAAACATGTCCCCTAAGGAATTTCCCAATTGTTTTGCTTGTGGAAGCACCTCAGCCAGCTTCTTCATCTCTTTAATAATCTTGGTGAAGCGTGTTATGGCATCTGAGATGTCTTCGTTCTCACAAATTCTGAAGGCATCATAGGATTCCTCCAGCATTATCTACTTCCTTTTCTTTACTTTAGTAACTTTTAGGTTGTCCTATTTCTCGTTGGCAGTATTGCAGGCACTATGTCTGTTTAATTCATTGATGAAAAGAGTACAAAAAAGCACGTTTATGGGTTTGTCATTTATTTGTTGTAACTTCTTTTCTCTGGTAGCCATACATTCTTTGCCTTCAGAACAATTACTCCATTTTCAACCTTTGTGGGAGCAGAATAGCCATTTCTTACAATATCCAAAACATCAGAATCATGGGATCTCAAGAAGTATCTTATTCTTGTTTTCCAGTGCAAGTAATTTCCGTCCTTGAATAGTGGAGGGCGATTCAAAGAATTTCCTTCATCAAACATGTCCCCTAAGTAATTTCAAAACTTCTTTTCCTTGTGGGAGAACCTCTCCCAGCTTCTTCATCTCTTTAATAATCTTGGTGAAGCGTGTTATGGCATCTGAGATGTATTCGTTCTCATTAATTCTGAAGGCATCATAGGATTCCTCCAGCATTCTCTACTTTGTTTTCTTCACTTGCTATTTGTCTTCGTGAGTAACGTCTACATTATCCCATTTCTCCTTGGCAGTGTTGCAGGCACTATGTCTGTTGAATTTATTAATGAAAAGAGTACAGAAAAGCATGTTTATGGCCTTGTCATTTAATTGTTCTAACTTCTTTTCTCCGGATAGCAGTACATTCTTTGCCTGCGGCACAATTACTCGATTTTCAACCTTTGTGGGTGCAGAATAGCCATTTCTTACAATATCCAAAACATCAGATTCATGGGATCTCGTGAAGTATCTTATTCTTATTTTCCTGTGCAAGTAATTTCCGCCCTTGAACAGTGGAGGGCGATTCACGGAACTTTCTTTCATCAAACATGTCCCCTAAGGAATTTCCCAATTGTTTTGCTTGTGGAAGCACCTCAGCCAGCTTCTTCATCTCTTTAATAATCTTGGTGAAGCGTGTTACGGCATCTGAGATGTCTTCGTTCTCACTAATTCTGAAGGCATCATAGGATTCCTCCAGCATTATCTACTTCCTTTTCTTTACTTTAGTAACTTTTAGGTTGTCCTATTTCTCGTTGGCAGTATTGCAGGCACTATGTCTGTTTAATTCATTGATGAAAAGAGTACAAAAAAGCATGTTTATGGGCTTGTCATTTATTTGTTGTAACTTCTTTTCTCTGGTAGCCATACATTCTTTGCCTTCGGAACAATTACTCCATTTTCAACCTTTGTGGGAGCAGAATAGCCATTTCTTACAATATCCAAAACATCAGAATCATGGGATCTCAAGAAGTATCTTATTCTTGTTTTCCAGTGCAAGTAATTTCGTCCTTGAATAGTGGAGGGCGATTCAAAGAATTTTCTTCATCAAACATGTCCCCTAAGTAATTTCAAAACTTCTTTTCCTTGTGGGAGAACCTCTCCCAGCTTCTTCATCTCTTTAATAATCTTGGTGAAGCGTGTTATGGCATCTGAGATGTATTCGTTCTCATTAATTCTGAAGGCATCATAGGATTCCTCCAGCATTCTCTACTTTGTTTTCTTCACTTCCTATTTGTCTTCGTGAGTAACTTCTATATTATCCCATTTCTCCTTGGCAGTGTTGCAGGCACTATGTCTGTTGAATTTATTAATGAAAAGAGTACAGAAAAGCATGTTTATGGCCTTGTCATTTAATTGTTCTAACTTCTTTTCTCCGGATAACAGTACATTCTTTGCCTGCAGCACAATTACTCGATTTTCAACCTTTGTGGGTGCAGAATAGCCATTTCTTACAATATCCAAAACATCAGATTCATGGGATCTCGTGAAGTATCTTATTCTTGTTTTCCTGTGCAAGTAATTTCCGCCCTTGAACAGTGGAGGGCGATTCACGGAACTTTCTTTCATCAAACATGTCCCCTAAGGAATTTCCCAATTGTTTTGCTTGTGGAAGCACCTCAGCCAGCTTCTTCATCTCTTTAATAATCTTGGTGAAGCGTGTTATGGCATCTGAGATGTCTTCGTTCTCACTAATTCTGAAAGCATCATAGGATTCCTCCAGCATTATCTACTTCCTTTTCTTTACTTTAGTAACTTTTAGGTTGTCCTATTTCTCGTTGGCAGTATTGCAGGCACTATGTTTGTTTAATTCATTGATGAAAAGAGTACAAAAAAGCATGTTTATGGGCTTGTCATTTATTTGTTGTAACTTCTTTTCTCTGGTAGCCATACATTCTTTGCCTTCGGAACAATTACTCCATTTTCAACCTTTGTGGGAGCAGAATAGCCATTTCTTACAATATCCAAAACATCAGAATCATGGGATCTCAAGAAGTATCTTATTCTTGTTTTCCAGTGCAAGTAATTTCTGTCCATGAATAGTGGAGGGCGATTCAAAGAATTTCCTTCATCAAACATGTCCCCTACGGAATTTCGAAACTTTTTTTGCTTGTGGGAGTACCTCTCCCAGCTTCTTCATCTCTTTAATAATCTTGGTGAAGCGTGTTATGACATCTGAGATGTATTCGTTCTCATTAATTCTGAGGGCATCATAGGATTCCTCCAGCATTTTCTACTTTGTTTTCTTCACCTTTTGTCTTCGTGAGTAACTTCTACGTTATCCCATTTCTCCTTGGCAGTGTTGCAGGCACTATGTCTGCTGAATTCATTATTGAAAAGAGTACAGAAAAGCATGTTTATGGCCTTGACATTTAATTGCTCTAACTTCTTTGCTCCGGGTAGCCATACATTATTTGTCTTCGGCACAATTACTCCTTTTTCAACCTTTTGGGTGCATAATAGCCATTTCTTACAATATCCAAAACATCAGAATCATGGGATCTCATGAAGTATCTTATTCTTGTTTTCCAGTGCAAGTAATTTGCGCCCATGAATAATGAAGGGCGATTCAAAGAATTTCCTTCATCAAACATGTCCCCTAAGGAATTTCCCAATTGCTTTTGCTTGTGGGATCACCTCACTCAACTTCTTCATCTCTTTAATAATCTTGGTGCAGCGTGTTATGGCATTTGAGATGTGTTCGTTCTCACTAATTCTGTAAGCGTCATAAGATTCCTCCAGCATTTTCTACTTCGTTTTCTTTACTTGTTTTTTGTCTTCATTAGTAACTTTTAGGTTATCCAATTTCACCTTGGCAGTTTTGCAGGCACTATGTATGTTTAATTGCTTAATGAAAAGAGTACAGAAAAGCATGTTTATGGCCTTATCACTTAATTGCTTTAACTTCTTTTCTTCGGGTAGCCATACATTCTTTGCCTTCGCTACAATTACTCCATTTTCAACCTTTGTGAGTGCAGAATAGCCATTTCTTACAATATCCAAAACATCAGAATCATGGGATCTCATGAAGTTTCTATTCTTCTTTTCCAATGAAAGTAATTTCCGCCCTTGAACATTAGAGAGCGATTCAAAAAATTTCCTTCATCAAACATGTACCCTAAGAAATTTTCCAATTATTTTTGCTTATGGGAGCACCTCACCCAGCTTTTTCATTTCTTTATTAATCATGGTGAAGCTATTATGGCATCTGAGATGTCTTCGTTCTCACTAATTCTGAAGGCATCATAATATTCCTTCAGCATTCTCTACTTTGTTCCCTTACTTGCTTACTTTCTTCATGGGTAACTTTTAGGTTATCCCATTTCTCCTTGGCAGTATTGCAGGCACTATGTATGTTTAATTCATTAATAAAAAGAGTACAAAAAAACATGATTATGGCCTTGTCACTTAATTGTTGTAACTTCTTTTCTCTGGTACCCATACATTATTTGCCTTCGGGACAATTACTCCATTTTCAACCTTTGTGGGAGCAGAATAGCCATTTCTTACAACATGCAAAACATCAGAATCATGGGAACTCATTAAGTTTCTTGTTTTTGTTTTCCTGTGCAAGTAATTTCCGTCCTTGAATAATGGAGGGCGATTCACAGAATTTCCTTCACCAAACATGTCCCCTAAGGAATTTCAAAATTGTTTTTGCTTGTGGAAGAACCTCTCTCAGCTTCTTCATCTCTTTAATAATCTTGGTGAAGCGTGTTATGGCATCTGAGATGTATTCGTTCTCATTAATTCCGAAGGCATCATAGGATTCCTCTAGCATTTTATACTTTGTTTTCTTCACTTGCCTTTTGTCTTCGTGAGTAACTTCTACGTTATCCCATTTCTCCTTGGCAGTGTTGCAGGCACTATGTCTGCTGAATTCATTAATGAAAAGAGTACAGAAAAGCATGTTTATGGCCTTGTCATTTAATTGCTCTAACTTCTTTTCTCCGGATAGCCGTACATTCTTTGCCTTCGGCACAATTACTCGATTTTCAACCTTTGTGGGTGCAGAATAGCCATTTCTTACAATATCCAAAACATCAGATTCATGGGATCTCGTGAAGTATCTTATTCATGTTTTCCTGTGCAAGTAATTTCCGCCCTTGAACAGTGGAGGGCGATTCACAGAACTTTCTTTCATGAAACATGTCCCCTATGGAATTTCCCAATTGTTTTGCTTGTGGAAGCACCTCACCCAGCTTCTTCATCTCTTTAATAATCTTGGTGAAGCGTGTTATGGCATCTGAGATGACTTCGTTCTCATTAATTCTGAAGGCATCATAGGATTCCTCCAGTATTATCTACTTCCTTTTCTTTACTTTAGTAACTTTTAGGTTGTCCTATTTCTCGTTGGCAGTATTGCAGGCACTATGTCTGTTTAATTCATTGATGAAAAGAGTACAAAAAAGCATGTTTATGGGCTTGTCATTTATTTGTTGTAACTTCTTTTCTCTGGTGGTACATTCTTTGCCTTCGGAACAATTACTCCTTTTTCAACCTTTGTGGGAGCAGAATAGCCATTACTTACAATATCCAAAACATCAGAATCATGGGATCTCAAGAAGTATCTTATTCTTATTTTCCAGTGCAAGTAATTTCCGTCCTTGAATAGTGGAGGGCGATTCAAAGAATTTCCTTCATCAAACATGTCCCCTAAGGAATTTCAAAACTTTTTTTGCTTGTGGGAGTACCTCTCCCAGCTTCTTCATCTCTTTAATAATCTTGGTGAAACGTGTTATGACATCTGAGATGTATTCGATCTCATTATTTCTGAAGGCATCATAGGATTCCTCCGGCATTCTCTACTTTGTTATCTTCACTTGCCTTTTGTCTTCGTGAGTAACTTCTACGTTATCCCATTTCTCCTTGGCAGTGTTGCAGGCACTATGTCTGCTGAATTCATTAATGAAAAGAGTACAGAAAAGCATGTTTATGGCCTTGATATTTAATTGCTCTAACTTCTTTTCTCCGGGTAGCCGAACATTCTTTGCCTTCGGCACAGTTACTCAATTTTCAACCTTTGTGGGTGCAGAATAGCCATTTCTTACAATATCCAAAACACCATATTCATGGGATCTCGTGAAGTATCTTATTCTTGTTTTGCTGTGCAAGTAATTTCCGCCCTTGAACAGTGAAGGGCGATTCACAGAACTTTCTTTCATCAAACATGTCCCCTAATGAATTTCCCAATTGTTTTGCTTGTGGAAGCACCTCACCCAGCTTCTTCATCTCTTTAATAATCTTGGTGAAGCGTGTTATGGCATCTGAGATGACTTCGTTCTTACTAATTTTGAAGGCATCATAGGATTCCTCCAGCATTATCTACTTCCTTTTCTTTACTTTTTTTTTGTCTTCATTAGTAACTTTTAGGTTGACCTATTTCTCGTTGGCGGTATTGCAGGAACTATGTCTGTTTAATTCATTAATGAAAAGAGTACAGAAAAGCATGTTTATGGCCTTGACATTTAATTGTTGTAACTTCTTTTCTCTGGTAGCCATACATTCTTTGCCTTCGGAACAATTACTCCATTTTCAACCTTTGTGGGAGCAGAATAGCCATTTCTTACAATATCCAAAACATCAGAATCATGGGATCTCAAGAAGTATCTTTTTCTTGTTTTCCAGTGCAAGTAATTTTCGTCCTTGAATAGCGGATGGCGATTCACAGAATTTCCTTCATCAAACATGTCCCCTAAGGAATTTCAAAATTGTTTTTGCTTGTGGGAGAACCTCTCCCAACTTCTTCATCTCTTTAATAATCTTGGTGAAGCGTGTTATGGCATCTGAGATGTATTCCTTCTCCTTAATTCTGAAGGCACTTCTCCTTAATTCTGAAGGCATCATAGGATTCCTTCAGCATTCTCTACTTTCTATTCTTTACTTGCTATTTGTCTTCATTAGTAACTTCTACGTTATCCCATTTCTCCTTGGCAGTGTTGCAGGCACTATGTCTGCTGAATTCATTAATGAAAAGAGTACAGAAAAGCATGTTTATGGCCTTGACATTTAATTCCTCTAACTTGTTTTCTCCTGTAGCCATACATTATTTGTCTTCGGCACAATTACTCCATTTTCAACCTTTTGGGTGCATAATAGCCATTTCTTACAATATCCAAAACATCAGAATCATGGGATCTCAAGAAGTATCTTATTCTTGTTTTCCAGTGCAAGTAATTTGCGCCCATGAACAATGAAGGGCGATTCAAAGAATTTCCTTCATCAAACATGTCCCCTAAGGAATTTCCCAATTGCTTTTGCTTGTGGGATCACCTCACTCAGCTTCTTCATCTCTTTAATAATCTTGGTGCATTGTGTTATGGCATCTTAGATGTCTTCGTTCTCACTAATTCTGTAGGCATCATAGGAATCATCCAGCATTTTCTACTTTGTTTTCTTTACTTGTTTTTTGTCTTCATTAGTAACTTTTAGGTTATCCCATTTCTCCTTGGCAGTATTGCAGGCACTATGTATGTTTAATTCATTAATGAAAAGAGTACAGAAAAGCATGTTTATGGCCTTATCATTTAATTGCTTTAACTTCTTTTCTCCGGGTAGCCATACATTCTTTGCCTTCGGCACAATTACTCCATTTTCAACCTTTGTGGGTGCAGAATAGCCATTTCTTACAATATCCAAAACATTAGAAGCATGGGATCTCATGAAGTTTCTTATTCTTCTTTTCCAGTGAAAGTAATTTCCGCCCTTGAACATTGGAGAGCGATTCACAAAATTTCCTTCATCAAACATGTACCCTAAGAAATTTTCCAATTGTTTTTCCTTGTGGGAGCACCTCACCCAGCTTCTTCATTCCTTTATTAATCATGGTGAAGCTATTATGGCATCTGAGATGTCTTCGTTCTCACTAATTCTCAAGGCATTATAAGAATCCTTCAGCATTCTCTACTTTGTTCCCTTACTTGCTTTTTGTCTTCATGGGTAACTTTTAGGTTATCCCATTTCTCCTTGCAGTATTGCAGGCACTATGTATGTTTAATTCATTAATAAAAAGAGTACAAAAAAACATGATTATGGCCTTGTCACTTAATTGTTGTAACTTCTTTTCTCTGGTACCCATACATTATTTGCCTTCGGGACAATTACTCCATTTTCAACCTTTGTGGGAGCAGAATAGCCATTTCTTACAACATGCAAAACATCAGAATCATGGGATCTCATTAAGTTTCTAGTTTTTGTTTTCCTGTGCAAGTAACTTCCGTCCTTGAATAGTGGAGGGCGATTCACAGAATTTCTTTCACCAAACATGTCCCCTAAGGAATTTCAAAATTGTTTTTGCTTGTGGGAGAACCTCTCCCAGCTTCTTCATCTCTTTAATAATCTTGGTGAAGCGTGTTATGGCATCTGAGATGTATTCGTTCTCATTAATTCTGAAGGCATCATAGGATTCCTCCAGCATTTTCTACTTTGTTTTCTTCACTTGCCTTTTATCTTCCAGAGTAACTTCTACGTTATCCCATTTCTCCTTGGCAGTGTTGCAGGCACTATGTCTGCTGAATTCATTAATGAAAAGAGTACAGAAAAGCATGTTTATGGGCTTGTCATTTATTTGTTGTAACTTCTTTTCTCTGGTAGCCATACATTCTTTGCCTTCGGAACAATTACTCCATTTTCAACCTTTGTGGGAGCAGAATAGTCATTTCTTACAATATCCAAAACATCAGAATCATGGGATCTCAAGAAGTATCTTATTCTTGTTTTCCAGTGCAAGTAATTTCCGTCCTTGAATAGTGGAGGGCGATTCACAGAATTTCCTTCATCAAACATGTCCCATAAGGAATTTCAAAACTTTTTTTGCTTGTGGGAGAACCTCTCCTAGCTTCTTCATCTCTTTAATAATCTTGGTGAAGCGTGTTATGGCATCTGAGATGTATTCGTTCTCATTAATTCTGAAGGCATCATAGGATTCCTCCAGCATTCTCTACTTTGTTTTCTTCACTTGCCTTTTGTCTTCGTGAGTAACTTCTATGTTTATGGCCTTGACATTTAATTGCTCTAACTTCTTTTCTCTGGGTAGCCGCACATTCTTTGCCTTCGGTACAATTACTCGATTTTCAACCTTTGTGGGTGTAGAATAGCCATTTCTTATAATATCCAAAACATCAGATTCATGGGATGTCATGAAGTATCTTATTATTGTTTTTCTGTGCAAGTAATTTCTGCCCTTGAACAGTGGAGGGTGATTCACAGAATTTCGTTAATCAAACATGTCCCCTAAGGAATTTTCCAATTATTTTTGCTTGTGGGAGCACGTCATCGAGCTTCTTCATCTCTTTAATAATCTTGGTGAAGCGTGTTATGGCATCTGAGATGTCTTCGTTCTCACTAATTCTGAAGGCATCATAGGATTCCTCCAGCATTATCTACTTCCTTTTCTTTACTTTTTTTTGTCTTCATTAGTAACTTTTAGGTTGTCCCATTTCTCGTTGGCAGTATTGCAGGCACTATGTTTGTTTAATTCATTAATGAAAAGAGTACAGAAAAGCATGTTTATGGCCTTGACATTTAATTGTTGTAACTTTTTTTCTCTGGTAGCCATACATTCTTTGCCTTCGGAACATTTACTCCATTTTCAGCCTTTGTGGGAGCAGAATAACCATTTCTTACAATATCCAAAACATCAGAATCATGGGATCTCAAGAAGTATCTAATTCTTGTTTTCCAGTGCAAGTTCTTTCTGTCCTTGAATAGCGGAGGGCGATTCACAGAATTTCCTTCATCAAACATGTCCCCTAAGGAATTTCAAAATTGATTTTGCTTGTGGGAGAACCTCTCCCAGCTTCTTCAGCTCTTTAATAATCTTGGTGAAGCGTGTTATGACATCTGAGATGTCTTCGTTCTCATTAATTCTAAAGGCATCATAGGATTCCTCCAGCATTCTCTACTTTGTTTTCTTTACTTGCTATTTGTCTTCATTAGTATCCTCTACGTTATCCCATTTCACCTTGGCAGTGTTGCAGGCACTATGTCTGCTGAATTCATTAATGAAATGAATACAGAAAAGCATGTTTATGGCTTTGTCATTTAATTGCTCTAACTTCTTTTCTCCAGGTAGCCATACATTCTTTACCTTCAGCACAATTACTCCATTTTCAACCTTTTGGGTGCAGAATAGCCATTTCCTACAATATCCAAAACATCAGAATCATGGGATCTCATGAAGTATCTTATTCTTCTTTTCCAGTGAAAGTAATTTCCACCCTTGAACATTGGAGAGCGATTCACAAAATTTCCTTCGTCAAACATCTACCCTAAAGAATTTTCCAATTGTTTTTGCTTGTGGGAGCACCTCACCCAACTTTTTCATCTCTTTAAAAATCTTGGTGAAGCGTGTTATGGCATCTGAGATGTCTTCGTTCTCCCTAATTCTGAAGGCAACATAGGATTCCTCCATCATTCTCTACTTAATGTTCTTTACTTGCTTTTTGTCTTCATGAGTAACTTCTACATTATCCCATTTCTCCTTGGCAGTATTGCAGGCACTTTGTATGTTTAATTCATTAATGAAAAGATTAGAGAAAAGCATGTTTATGGCCTTGCCATTTAATTGCTCTAACTTCATTTCTCCGGGTAGCCATTCATTCTTTGCCTTCGGCACAATTACTCCATTTTCAACCTTTGTGGGTGCAGAATAGCCATTTCATACAATATCCAAAACATCAGAATCATGGGATCTCATGAAGTATTTTATTCTTGTTTTCCAGTGCAAGTAATTTCCGCCCCTGAACAATGAAGGACGATTCAAAGAATTTCTTTCATCAAACATGTCCCATAAGGAATTTCCCAATTGCTTTTGCTTGTGGGATGACCTCCCCCAGCTTCTTCTTCTCTTTAATAATCTTGGTGAAGCGTGTTATGGCATCTGATATGTCTTCGTTCTCACTAATTCTGTAGGTATCATAGGATTCCTCCAGCATTCTCTACTTCGTTTTCTTTACTTGTTTTTTCTCTTCATTAGTAACTTTTAGGTTATCCCATTTTTCCTTGGCAGTATCGCGGGCACTCTGTATGTTTAATTCATTAATGAAAAGAGTGCAGAAAAGCATCTTTATGGCCTTATCATTTAATTGCTATAACTTCTTATCTCCGGGTAGCCGTACATTTTATGCCTTCGGCACAATTACTCCATTTTCAACCTTTTGGGTGCAGAATAGCCATTTCTTACAATTTCCAAATCATCAGAATCATGGAATCTCATGAAGTGTCTTAGTCTTGTTTTCCAGGGCAAGTAATTTCCACTGATGAACAGTGGTGGGCGATTCACAGAATTTCCTTCATCAAACATGTACCCTATGGAATTTCCCAATTGTTTTTGTTTGTGGGAGCACCTCACCCATCTTCTTCATCTCTTTAATAATCTTTATGAATCGTGTTATGGCATTTGATATGTCCTCGCTCTCACTAATTCTGAAGGCATCATCGGATTCTTCCAGCATTCTCTACTTTGTTTTCTTTACTTGCTTTTTGTCTTCATGAGTAACTTCTACGTTTTTCCATTTCTCCTTGGCAGTGTTGCAGGCACTATGTCTTATGAATTCATAAATGAAAAGAGTACAGAAAAGCATGTTTATGGCCTTGTCACTTAATTGCTCTAACTTCTTTTCTCCGGGTAGCCGTACATTCTATGCATTCGGCACAATTACTCCATTTTGAACCTTTTTGGTTCAGAATCATGGGATCTCATGAAGTATCTTATTCTTGTTTTCCAATGCAAGTAATTTCCGCCCTTGAACAGTGGAGGGCTATTCACAAAATTTCCTCCATCAAACATGTCCCTTTAGGGATTTGCCAACTTCTTCATCTCTTTAATAATATTGGTGAAGCGTGTTATGGCATCTGAGATGTCTTCGTTCTCACGAATTCTGAAGGCATCAAAGGATTCCTCCAACATTCTCTACTTTGTTTTCTTTATTTGCTTTTTGTCTTCGTGAGTAACTTCTACGTTATCCCATTTCTCCTTGGCAGTGTTGAAGGCACTATGTCTGCTGAATTCATTAATGAAAAGAGTACAAAAAAGCATGTTTATGGCCTTGTCATTTAATTACTCTAACTTCTTTTCTCTAGGTAACCATACATTCTTTGCCTTCGGCACAATCACTTTATTTTCAACCTTTGTGGGTGCAGAATACCCATTTTTCCAATATCCAAACCATCAGAATCATGGGATCTCATGAAGTATCTTGTTCTTGTTTTCCAGTGCAAGTAATTTCCGTCCTTGAACAGTGGAGGCAATTCACAGAATTTCCTTCATCAAACATGTCCCCTAAGGAATTTTCCAATTGTTTTTGTTTGTGGGAGTACCTGACCCAACTTCTTCTTCTCTTTAATAATCTTGGTGAAGCCTGTTATATCATCTGAGATGTTTTCGTTCTTACTAATTCTGAAGGCATCATAGAATTCCTCCAGCATTCTCTACTTTGTATTCTTTACTTGCTTTTTGTTTTCATGAGTAACTTTTACGTTATCCCATTTCTCTTTGGCAGTATTGCAGGCACTATTTACGTTTAATTCATTATTGAAAAGAGTACAGAAAAGCATGTTTATGGCCTTGTCATTTAATTGCTCTAACTTCTTTTCTCCGGGTAACCATACATTCTTTGCCTTCGGCACAATTACACAATTTTCAACCTTTGTGGGTACAGAATAGCCTTTCTTACAATGTCCAAAGCATCAGAATCATGGGATCTCATGAAATATCTTATTCTTATTTTCCAGTGCAAGTAATTTCCGTCCTTGAACAGTTGAGGGCGATTCACAGAATTTTCTTTATCAAAGATGTCCCCAATGGAATTTTTCATTTGTTTTTGTTTGTGGGAGCACCTCACCCAGCTTCTTCTTCTCTTTAATAATCTTGGTGAAGCGTGTTATGGCATCTGAGATGTCTTCGTTCTCACAAATTTTGAAAGCAACGTAGGATTCCTCCAGAATTCTCTACTTTGTATTCTTTACTTGCATTTTGTGTTCGTGAGTAACTTCTACGTTATCCCATTTCTCCTTGGCAGTGTTGCAGGCACTATTTATGTTTAATTCATTATTGAAAAGAGTACAGAAAAGCATGTTTATGGCCTTGTCATTTAATTGCTCTAACTTCTTTTCTCCGGGTAACCATACATTCTTTGCCTTCGGCACAATTACACAATTTTCAACCTTTGTGGGTACAGAATAGCCTTTCTTACAATGTCCAAAGCATCAGAATCATGGGATCTCATGAAATATCTTATTCTTATTTTCCAGTGCAAGTAATTTCCGACCTTGAACAGTTGAGGGCGATTCACAGAATTTTCTTTATCAAAGATGTCCCCAATGGAATTTCCCATTTGTTTTTGCTTGTGGGAGCACCTGACCCAGATTCTTCTTCTCTTTAATAATCTTGGTGAAGCGTGTTATGGCATCGGAGATGTCTTCGTTCTTACTAATTCTGAAGGCATCATAGGATTCCTTCAGCATTCTCTACTTTGTATTCTTTACTTGCTTTTTGTTTTCATGAGTAACTTTTACATTATCCTATTTCTCCTTGGAAGTATTGCAAGCACTATGTCTGTTTAATTCATTATTGAAAAGAGTACAGAAAAGCATGTTTATGGCCTTGTCATTTAATTGCTCTAACTTCTTTTCTTCGGGTAGCCATACATTCTTTGCCTTCGGCACAATTACTCCTTTTTCAATCTTTGAAACGGCAGAATAGCCATTTCTTACAATATCCAAAACATCAGAATCATGGATCTCATGAAGTATATTATTCTTGTTTTCCAGAGCAAGAAATTTCTGCTCTTGAAGAGTGGAGGGCTATTCACAAAATTTCCTTCATCAACCATGTCCCTTAAGGAATTTTCCAATTGTTTTTGCTTGTGGGAGCACCTGACCCAGCTTCTTCTTCTCTTTAATAATCTTGGTGAAGCGTGTTATGGCGTCTGAGATGTCTTCGTTCTCACTAATTATGAAAGAACCATAGGATTACTCTAGCGTTCTCTACTTTGTTCCCTTTACTTGCTTTCTGTCTTCATGAGTAACTTTTAGGTTATCCCATTTCTCCTTGGCAGTTTTGCAGTCACTATGTCTGTTTAATTCATTAATGAAAAGAGTACAGAAAAGCATGTTTATGGCCTTGTTATTTAATTGCTCTAACTTCTTTTCTCCGTGTAGCCATACATTCTTTGCCTTCGACACAATTACTTCATTTTCAACCTTTTGGGTGAAGAATAGCCATTTCATACAATATCCAAAACAACAGAATCATAGGATCTCATGAAGTATCTTATTCTTGTTTTCCAGTGCAAGTAATTTCCGCTCTTGAACAGTGGAGGGCGATTCACAGAATTTCCTTCATAAAACATGTCCCCTAAGGAATTTCTGAATTGTTTTTGTTTGGCGGAACACCTCACCCAGCTTCTTCATCTCTTTAATAATCTTGGTGAAGCGCGTTATGGCATCTGAGATGTCTTCGTTCTCACGAATTCTGAAGGCATCGTAGGATTCCTCCAGCATTCTCTACTTTGTTTTCTTTACTTGTTTTTTGTCTTCGTGAGTAACTTCTACGTTATCCTATTTCTCCTTGGCAGTGTTGCAGGCACTATGTCTGCTGAATTCATTAATGAAAAGAGTACAAAAAAGCATGTTGATGGCCTTGTCATTCAATTACTCTAACTTCTTTTCTCTGGGTAACCATGCATTCTTTGCCTTCGGCACAATTACTCTATTTTCAACCTTTGTCGGTGCAGAATAGCCATTTTTAAAATATCCAAAACATCAAACTCATGGGATCTCATGAAGTATCTTATTTTTGTTTTCCAGTGCAAGTAATTTCCGTCCTTGAACAGTGGAGGGCAATTCACTGAATTTCCTTCATCAAACATGTCCCCTAAAGAATTTTTCAATTGTTTTTGCTTGTGGGAGCACCTGACCCAGCTTCTTCTTCTCTTTAAAAATCTTGGTGAAGCGTGTTACGGCATCTGAGATGTCTTCGTTCGTACTAATTCTGAAGGCATCATAGAATTCATCCAGCATTCTCTACTTTATATTCTTTGCTTGCTTTTTGTAGGCAGTATTGCAGGCACTGTGTCTGTTTAATTGATTAATGAAAAGAGTACAGAAAAACATGTTTATGGCATTGTTATTTAATTGCTCAAACTTCTTTTCTCCGGGTAGCCATACATTCTTTGCCTTCGGCACAATTACTCCATTTCCAACCTTTTGGGTGCAGAATAACAATTTCTTACAATATCCAAAACATCAGAATCATGGGATCACATGAAGTATCTTATTCTTGGTTTCCGGTGCAAGTCATTTCCGCCCTTAAACAGTGGAGGGCGATTCACAAAATTTCCTTCATAAAACATGTCCCCTAAGGAATTTCCCAATTGTTTTTGTTTGGCGGACCACCTCACCCAACTTCTTCATCTCTTTAATAATCTTGGTGAAGCGCGTTATGGCATCTGAGACGTCTTCGTTCTCACGAATTCTGAAGGCATCATAGGATTAATCCAGCATTCTCTACTTTTTTTTTTTTACTTGCTTTTTGTCTTCTTAAGTAACTTCTACGTTATGCCATTTCTCCTTCGCAGTGTTGCAGGCACTATGTCTGCTGAATTCATTAATGAAAAGAGTACAAAAAAGTATGTTTATGGCCTTGTCATTACACTAACTTCTTTTCCCTGGGTAACCATACATTCTTTGCCTTCGGCACAATTACTTTATTTTCAACCTTTGTGGGTGCAGAATAACCATTTTTACAATATCCAAAACATTAGAATCAAGGGATCTCATGAAGTATCTTATTCTCGTTTTCGAGTGCAAGTAATTTCCGCTCTTGAACAGTGGAGGGCGATTCACAGAATTTCCTTCGTAAAACATGTCCCCTAAGGAATTTTCGAATTGTTTTGGTTTGGCGGAGCACCTCACCCATCTTCTTCATCTCTTTAATAATCTTGGTGAAGCGTGGTATGGCATCTGAGATGTCTTCGTTCTCATGAATTCTGAAGGCATCATAGGATTTTTTCCAGCATTCTCTACTTTACTTTTTTTACTTGCTTTTTGTCTTAATGAGTAACTTCTATGTTTGCTAAATTCAATAATGACAAGAGTACAAAAAGTCATGTTTATGGCCTTGTCATTTAATTGCTCTAACTTCTTTTCTCTGGGTAACCATACATTCTTTGCCTTCGACACAATTACTGAATTTTCAACCTTTGTGGGTGCGGAATAGCCATTTCTTACAATATCCAAAACATCAGAATCATGGGATCTCATGAAGTATCTTATTCTTGCTTTCCAGTGCAAGTAATTTTCGTCCTTGAACAGTGGAGGGCGATTCACAGAATTTCGTTAATCAAACATGTCCCCTAAGGAATTTTCCAATTGTTTTTGCTTGTGGGAGCACGTCATCGAGCTTCTTCATCTCTTTAATAATCTTGGTGAAGCGTGTTATGGCATCTGAGATGTCGTCGTTCTCACTAATTCTGAAGGCATCATAGGACTCCTCCAGCATTCTCTATTTTGTTCCCTTTACTTGCTGTATGTCTTCATGAGTAACTTTTAGGTTATCCCATTTCTCCTTGGCAGTATTGCAGGCACTATGTCAGTTTAATTCATTAATGAAAAGAGTACAGAAAAGCATGTTTATGGCCTTGTCATTTAATTGCTCTAACTTCTTTTCTCCCAGTAGCCATACATTCTTTGCCGTCGGCAGAATTACTCCATTTTCAACGTTTGTGGGTGCAGAATAGCCATTTCTTACAATATCCAAAACATCAGAATCATGGGATCTCATAAAGTATGTTATTCTTGTTTTCCAGTGCAAGTAATTTCCGTCCTTGAACAGTGGAGGGCGATTCACAGAATTTTCTTCATCAAACATGTCCCCTGAGGAATTTCCGAATTGCTTTTGCTTGTGGGATCACCTCACCCAGCTTCTTCATCTCATTAATAATCTTGGTGAAGCGTGTTATGGCATCTGAGATGGCTTCGTTCTCACTAATTCTGAAGGCATCATAGGATTCCTCCATCATTCTCTACTTTGTTCCCTTTACTTGCTTTCTGTCTTCATGAGTAACTTTTAGGTTATCCCATTTCTCTTTGGCAGTATTGCATGTTTATGGCCTTGACTTTTAATTGCTGTAACTTCTTTTCTCGGGTAGCCATACATTCTTTTCCTTCGGCACGTTTGAATTCCTTTGGCAGTATTGCATGTTTGAACAGTGGAAGGCGATTCATTGAATTTCCTTCATCAAACATGTCGCCAAAGGAATTTCCTTATCGTTTTTGCTTTTGGGATCACCTTACCCTGCTTCTTCATCTCTTTAATAATCTTGGTGAAGCGTGTTATGGCATCTGAGATGTCTTCGTTCTCATTAATGCTGAAGGCATCAAAGGATTCCTCCAGCATTCTCTACTTTGTTTTCTTTACTTTCTTTTTGTCTTCATTAGTAACTTCTACGTTATCCTATTTCTCCCTGGCAGTGTTGCAGGCACTATGTCTGCTAAATTCATTAATGAAAAGAGTACAGAAAACCATGTTTATAGCCTTGTCATTTAATTGCGTTAACTTCTTTTCTCTGGTAGCTGTACATTCTTTGCCTTCGGCACAATTACTTAATTTCCAACCTTTGTGGGTGCAGAATAGCCATTTCTTACAATCTCTTAAACATTAGAATCATGGGATCTCATGAAGTATCTTATTCTTGTTTTTCAGTGCAAGTAATTTCCGCCCTTAAACAGTGGAACGCAATACACAGAATTTCCTTCATCATAAATGTCCCCTAAGGAATTTCCCAATTGTTTTTGCTTGTGGAGCACCTCATCCAGCTTCTTCATCTCTTTAATAATCTTGGTGAAGCATGTTATGGCATATGAGATGTCTTCGTTATCACTAATTCTGAAGGCAACATAGGATTCCTCCATCATTCTCTACTTCATTTTCTTTACTTGCTTTTTGTCTTCATGAGTAACTTCTACACTATCCCATTTCTCCTTGGCAGTATTGCAGGCACTATGTATGTTTAATTCATTAATGAAAAGAGTACAGAAACGCTTGTTCATGGCCTTGTCATTTAATTGCGCTAACTTCTTTTCTCTAGGTAGCCATACATTCTTTGCCTTCGACATAACTACTCCATTTTCAACCTTTATGGGTGCAGAATTGCCTTTTCTTACAATCTCTTAAACATCAGAATCATGGGATCTCATGAAGTATCTTATTCTAGTTTTCAGTGCAAGTAATTTCCGCCCTTGAACATTGCAGGGCTATTCACAGAATTTCCTTTTAAAACATGTCCCCTAAGAAATTTCCCAATCGTTTTGGCTTGTGGGAGCACCTCACCCAGCTTCTTCATCTCTTTAATAATCTTCGTGAAGCGTGTTATGGCATCCGAGATGTCTTCGTTCTCATTAATTCTGAAGGCATCATAGGATTCCTCCAACATTCTCTACTTTGTTTTCTTTACTTGCTTTCTGTCTTCATTACTAACTTCTACGTTATCCAATTTCTCCTTGGCAGAGTTGCAGGCACGACGTCTGCTGAATTCATTAATGAAAAGAGTACAGAAAAGCATGTTTATGGCCTTGCCATTTAATTGCTCTAACTTCTTTTCTCCGGGTAGCCTTACATTCTTTGCCTTCGGCACAATTACTCCATTTTCAACCTGTTGGGTGCAGAATAGCCATTTCTTACATATCCAAAATATTGGAATCATGGGATCTCATGAAGTATCTTATTCTTGCTTTCAAGTGCAAGTAATTTCCGCCCTTTAACAGTGGAGGCGATTCACAAAATTTCCTTCATCAAACATGTCCCCTAAGGAATTTCCCAATTGTTTTTGATTGTGGGAGTAGCTCACCCAGCTTCTACATTTCTTTAATAATCTTGGTGAAGCGTATTATGACGTCTGAGATGACTTTGTTCTCACTAATTCCGAAGGCATCATAGGATTCCTCCAACATTCTCAGCTTTGGTACATTTACTTGCTTTCTGTCTTCACGAGTAACTTCTACGTTATCCCATTTCTCCTTGGCAGTGTTGCTGGCACTATGTCTGCTGAATTCATTAATGAAAAGAATACAGAAAAGCATGTTTATGGCCTTGTCATTTAATTGCTCTAACTTCTTTTCTCCGGGTAGCCGTACATTCTTTGCCTTCGGCACAATTACTCGATTTTCAACCTTTGTGGGTGCAGAAGAGCCATTTCTTACAATATCCAAAACAACAGATTCATGGGATCTCGTGAAGTATCTTATTCTTATTTTGCTGTGCAAGTAATTTCCGCCCTTGAACAGTGGAGGGCGATTCACAGAACTTTCTTTCATCAAACATGTCCCCTAAGGAATTTCCCAATTGTTTTTCTTGTGGAAGCACCTAACCCAGCTTCTTCATCTCTTTAATAATCTTGGTGAAGCGTGTTATGGCATCTGAGATGTCTTCGTTCTCACTAATTCTGAAGGCGTCATAGGATTCCTCCAGCGTTATCTACTTCCTTTACTTTACTTTTTTTTTGTCTTCATTAGTAAGTTTTAGGTTGTCTTATTTCTCGTTGGCAGTATTGCAGGCACTATGTTTGTTTCATTCATTAATGAAAAGAGTACAGAAAAGCATGTTTATGGCCTTGCCATTTAATTGCTCTAACTTCATTTCTCCGGGTAGCCATACATTCTTTCCATTCGGCACAATTACTTGATTTTCAACCTTTGTGGGTGCGGAATAGCCATTTCTTACAATATCCAAAACATCAGAATCATGGGATCTCATGAAGTATCTTATTCTTCTTTTCCAGTGAAAGTAATTTCCGCCCTTGAACATTGGAGAGCGATTCACAAAATTTCCTTCATCAAACTTGTACCCTAAGGAATTTCCCAATTGTTTTTGCTTGTGGGAGCACCTCACCCAGCTTCTTCATCTCTTTATTAATCTTGGTTAAGCGTGTTATGGCATCTGAGATGTCTTCGTTCTCAATAATTTTGAAGGCATCATAGGATTCCTTCAGCATTCTCTACTTTGTTCCCTTTACTTCCTTTCTGTCTTCATGGGTAACTTTTAGGTTATCCCATATCTCCTTGGCAGTATTGCAGGCACTATGTATGTTTAACTAATTAATGAAAAGAGTACAGAAAAATATGATTATGGCCTTGTAATTTAATTGTTGTAACTTCTTTTCTCTGGTAGCCATACATTATTTGCCTTTGAGACAATTACTCCATTTTCAACCTTTGTGGGAGCAGAATAGCCATTTCTTACAACATGCAAAACATCAGAATCATGGGATCTCATTAAGTTTCTTGTTCTTGTTTTCCTGTCCAAGTAATTTCCGTCCTTGAATAGTAAAGGGCGATTCACAGAATTTCCTTCACCAAACATGTCCCCTAAGGAATTTCAAAATTGTTTTTGCTTGTGGGAGAACCTCTCCCAGCTTCTTCATCTCTCTAATAATCTTGGTGAGGCGTGTTATGGCATCTGAGATGTATTCGTTCTCATTAATTCTGAAGGCGTCATAGGATTCCTTCAGCATTCTCTACTTTGTTTTCTTTACTTGCTTTTTGTCTTAATTAGTAACTTCTACGTTATCCCATTTCTCCTTGGCAGTGTTGGAGGCACTATGTCTGCTGAATTCATTAATGAAAAGAGTACTAAAAAGCATGTTTCTGGCCTTGTCATTAAATTGCCCTGACTTCTTTTCTCCGGGTAGCCGTACATTCTTTGCCTTCGGCAGAATTCCTCGATTTTCAACCTTTGTGGGTGCAGAATTGCCATTTCTTACAATATCCAAAACATCAGATTCGTGGGATCTCGTGAAGTATCTTATTCTTGTTTTGCTGTGCAAGTAATTTCCGCCCTTGAACAGTGGAGGGTGATTCACAGAACTTTCTTTCATCAAACATGTCCCCTAAGGATTTTCCCAATTGTTTTGCTTGTGGAAGCACCTCACCCAGCTTCTTCATCTCTTTAATAATCATGTTTGCCTTCGGCACAATTACTCCATTTTCAAGCTTTTGGGTGCAGAATAGCCATTTCTTACAATATCCAAAACATCATAATCATGGGATCTCATGAAGTATCTTATTCTTCTTTTCCAGTGAAAGTAATTTCCGCCTTTATACATTGGAGAGCGATTCAAAGAATTTCCTTCATCAAACATGTACCCTAAGGAATTTTCCAATTGTTTTTGCTTGTGGGAGCACCTCACCTAGCTTCTTCATCTCTTGAATAATATTGGTGAAGCGTGTTATGGCATCTGAGATGTCTTCGTTCTCACTAAGTTTGAAGGCATCATAGGATTCGTCCAGCATTCTCTACTTTGTTTTCTTTACTTGCTTTTTGTCTTCATGAGTAAGTTCTACGTGATCCCATTTCTCTTTGGAAGTATTTTAGGCACTATGTCTGTTTAATTCATTAATGAAAAGAGTACAGAAAAGCATGTTTATGGCCTTTTCATTTAATTGCTCTAACTTCTTTTCTCCGGGTAGCCGTACATTCTTTGCCTTCGGCACAATTCCTCGATTTTAAACCTTTGTGGGTGCAGAATTGCCATTTCTTACAATATCCAAAACATCAGATTCGTGGGATCTCGTGAAGTATCTTATTCTTGTTTTGCTGTGCAAGTAATTTCCGCCCTTGAACAGTGGAGGGTGATTCACAGAACTTTCTTTCATCAATCATCTCCCCTAAGGATTTTCCCAATTGTTTTGCTTGTGGAAGCACCTCACCCAGCTTCTTCATCTCTTTAATAATCTTGGTGAAGCGTGTTATGGCATCTGAGATGTCTTCGTTCTCACTAATTCTGAAGGCATCATAGGAATCCTTCAGCATTATCTACTTCCTTTTCTTTACTTTAGTATCTTTTAGGTTGTCCCATTTCTCGTTGGCAGTATTGCAGGTACTACGTCTGTTTAATTCATTAATAAAAAGAGTACAGAAAAGCATGTTTATGGGCTTGTCATTTAATTGTTGTAACTTCTTTTCCCTGGTAGCCATACATTCTTTGCCTTCGGAACAATTACTCCATTTTCAACCTTTGTGGGAGCAGAATAGCCATTTCTCACAATATCCAAAACATCAGACTCATGGGATCTCAAGAAGTATCTTATTCTTGTTTTCCAGTGCAAGTAATTTCCGTCCTTGAATAGTGGAGGGCGATTCACAGAATCTCCTTCATCAAACATGTCCCCTAAGGAATTTCCAAATTGTTTTTGCTTGTGGGAGAAACTCTCCCAGCTTCTTCATCTCTTTAATAAGCTTGGTGAAGCGTGTTATGGCATCTGAGATGTATTCGTTCTCATTAATTCTGAAGGCATCATAGGATTCCTCCAGCATTCTCTACTTTGTTTTCTTTACTTGCTATTTGTCTTCATTAGTAAGTTCTACGTTATCCCATTTCTCCTTGGCAGTGTTGCAGGCACTATGTCTGCTGAATTCATTAATGAAAAGAGTACAGGAAAGAATATTTATGGCCTTGACATTTAATTGCTCTAACTTCTTTTCTTCGGGTAGCCATACATTATTTGCCTTCGGCACAATTCCTCCATTTTAAACCTTTTGGGTGCAGAATAGCCATTTCTTACAATATCCAAAACATCAGAATCATGGGATCTCATGAAGTATCTTATTCTTGTTTTCCAGTGCAAGTAATTTCCGCCCATGAACATTGAAGGGCGATTCAAAGAATTTCCTTCATTAAACATGTCCCCTAAGGAATTTTCCAATTGCTTTTGCTTGTGGGATCACCTCTCCCAGGTTCTTCCTCTCTTTAATAATCTTGGTGAAGCCTGTTATGGCATCTGAGATGTCTTCGTTCTCACTAATTCTGTAGGCATCATAGGATTCCTCCAGCATTCTCTACTTCATTTTCTTTACTTGTTTTTTGTCTTCATTACTAACTTTTAGGTTATCCCATTTCTCCTTGGCAGTATTGCAGGCACTATGTATGTTTAATTCATTAATGAAAAGAGTATAGAAAGGCATGTTTATGGCCTGATCATTTAATTGCTTTAACTTCTTTTCTCCAGGTAGCCATACATTCTTTGCCTTCAGCACAATTACTCCATTTTCAACCTTTGTGGGTGCAGAATATCCATTTCTTACAATATCCAAAACAGCAGAATCATGGGATCTCATGAAGTATCTTATTATTCTTTTCCAGTGAAAGTAATTTCCGCCCTTGAACATTGGAGAGCGATTCACAAAATTTCCTTCATCAAACATGTATCCTAAGGAATTTCCCAATTGTTTTTGCTTGTGGGAGCACCTCACCCAGCTTGTTCATTTCTTTATTAATCTTGGTGAAGCTATTATGGTTTCTGAGATGTCTTCGTTCTCACTAATTCTAAAGGCATCATAGGATTCCTTCAGCATTCTCTACTTTGTTCCCTTTACTTGCTTTCTGTCTTCATGGGTAACTTTTTGGTTATCCCATTTCTCCTTGGCAGTATTGCAAGCACTATGTATGTTTAATTTAATATTTTTGGTTATCCCATTTCTCCTTGTCACTTAATTGTTGTAACTTCTTTTCTCTAGGAGCCATACATTATTTGCCTTCGGGACAATTACTCCATTTTCAACCTTTGTGGGAGATGAATAGCCATTTCTTACAACATGCAAAACATCAGAATCATGCGATCTCATTAAGTTTCTTGTTCTTGTTTTCCTGTGCAAGTAATTTTCGTCCTTGAATAGTGCAGGGCGATTCACAGAATTTCCTTCACCAAACATATCCCCTTAGGAATTTCAAATTTTTTTTTGCTTGTGGGAGAACCTCTCCCAACTTCTTCATCTCTCTAATAATCTTGGTGAAGCATGTTATGGCATCTGAGATGTATTCGTTCTCATTAATTCTGAAGGCATCATAGGATTCCTTTAGCATTCTCTACTTTGTTTTCTTTACTTGCTTTTTGTCTTCATTAGTAACTTCTACGTGATCCCATTTCTCTTTGGAAGTATTGCAGGCACTATGTCTGTTGAATTCATTAATAAAAAGAGTACAGAAAAGAATGTTTATGGCCTTGTCATTTAATTGCTCTAACTTCTTTTCTCCGGGTAGCCCTACATTCGTTGCCTTCGGCACAATTACTCGATTTTCAACCTTTGTGGGTGCAAAATAGCCATTTCTTGCAATATCCAAAACATCAGATTCATGGGATCTCGTGAAGTATCTTATTCTTATTTTGTTGTGCAAGTAATTTCCGCCCTTGAACAGTGGAGGGCGATTCACAGAACATTCTTTCATCAAACATGTCCCCTAAGGAATTTCCCAATTGTTTTGCTTGTGGAAGCACCTCACCCAACTTCTTCATCTCTTTAATAATCTTGGTGAAGCGTGTTATGGCATCTGAGATGTCTTCGTTCTCACTAATTCTGAAGGCATCATAGGATTCCTCCAGCATTATCTACTTCCTTTTCTTTACTTTAGTAACTTCTACATTATCCCATTTCTCCTTGGCAGTGTTGCAGGCACTATGTCTGCTGAATTCATTAATGAAAAGAGTACAGAAAAGCATGTTTATGACTTTGACATTTAATTGCTCTAACTTCTTTTCTCCGGGTAGCCATACATTATTTGCCTTCGGCACAATTACTCCATTTTAAACCTTTTGGGTGCAGAATAGCCATTTCTTACAATATCCAAAACATCAGAATCATGGGATCTCATAAAGTATCTTATTCTTGTTTTCCAGTGCAAGTAATTTCCGTCCTTGAATAGTGGAGGGCGATTCAAAGAATTTCCTTCATCAAAAATGTCCCCAAAGGAATTTCCCAATTACTTTTACTTGTGAGATCACCTCAACCAGCTTCTTCCTCTCTTTAATAATCTTGGTGAAGCCTGTTATGGAATCTGAGATGTCTTCGTTCTCACTAATTCTGTAGGCATCATAGGATTCCTTCAGCATTCTCTACTTCGTTTTCTTTACTTATTTTTTGTCTTCATTAGTAACTTTTAGGTTATCCCATTTCTCATTGGCAGTATTGCAGGCACTATGTATGTTTAATTCATTAATGAAAAGAGTACAGAAAAACATGTTTATGGCCTTATCATTTAATTGCTTTAACTTTTTTTCTCCGGGTAGCCATACATTCTTTGCCTTCGGCACAATTACTCCATTCTCAACCTTTTTGGGTGCAGAATACCCATTTCTTACAATATCCAAAACATCAGAATCATGGGATCTCATGAAGTATCTTATTCTTCTTTTCCAGTGAAAGTAATTTCCGCCCTTGAACAGTGGAGTGCGATTCACAGAACTTTCTTTCATCAAACATGTCCCCTAAGGAATTTCCCAATTGTTTTGCTTGTGGAAGCACCTCACCCAGGTTCCTCATCTTTTTAATAATCTTGGTGAAGCGTGTTATGGCATCTGAGATGTCTTCGTTCTAACTGATTTTGAAGGCATCATAGGATTCCTTCAGCATTCTCTACTTTGTTCCCTTTACTTGCTTTCTGTCTTCATGTGTAACTTTTTGGTTATCCCATTTCTCCTTGGCAGTATTGCAGGCACTATGTATGTTTAATTCATTAATGAAAAGAGTACAGAAAAACATGATTATGGCATTGTCACTTAATTGTTGTAACTTCTTTTCTATGGGAGCCATATATTATTTGCCTTCGGGACAATTACACCATTTTCAACCTTTTTGGGAGCAGAATAGCCATTTCTTACAACATGCAAAACATCAGAATCACGGGATCTTATTAAGTTTCTTCTTCTTGTTTTCCTGTGCAAGTAATTTCCGTCCTTGAATAGTGGAGGGCGATTCACAGAATTTCCTTCATCAAACATGTCCCCTAAGGAATTTCCCAATTGTTTTGCTTGTGGAAGCACCTCACCCAGCTTCCACATCTCTTTAATAATCTTTGTGAAGCGTGTTATGGCATCTGAGATGTCTTCGTTCTCACTAATTCTGAAGGCATCATAGGATTCCTCCAGCATTATCTACTTCATTTTCTTTACTTTTTTTTTGTCTTCATTAGTAACTTTTAGGTTGTCCCATTTCTCGTTGGCAGTATTGCAGGCACTATGTCCGTTTAATTCTTTAATGAAAAGAGTACAGAAAAGCATGTTTATGGGCTTGTCATTTAATTGTTGTAACTTCTTTTCTCTGGTAGCCATACATTATTTGCCTTCGGAACAATTACTCCATTTTCAACCTTTGTGGAAGCAGAATAGCCATTTCTTACAATATCCAAAACATCAGAATCATGGGATCTCAAGAAGTATCTTATTCTTGTTTTCCAGTGCAAGTAATTTCCGTCCTTGAATAGTGGAGGGCGATTCACAGAATTTCCTCCATCAAACATGTCAAATAAGGAATTTCAAATTTGTTTTTGCTTGTGGGAGAACCTCTCCCAGCTTCTTGGTGAAGCGTCTTATGGCATCTGAGATGTATTCGTTCTCATTAATTCTGAAGGCATGATAGGATTCCTCCAGCATTATCTACTTCCTTTTCTTTACTTGCTATTTGTTTTCATTAGTAACTTCTACGTTATCCCATTTCTCTTTGGCAGTGTTGCAGACACTATGTCTGCTGAATTCATTAATGAAAAGAGTACAGAAAAGCATGTTTATGGCCTTGACATTCAAATGCTCTAATTTCTTTTCTCCGGGTAGCCATACATTCTTTGCCTTCGGCACAATTACTCCATTTTCAACCTTTGTGGATGCAGAATAGCCATTTCTTACAATATCCAAAACATCAGAATCATGGGATCTCATGAAGTATCTTATTCTTCTTTTCCAGTGAAAGTAATTTCCGGCCTTGAACATTGGAGAGCGATCCACAAAATTTCCTTCATCAAACATGTACCCTAAGGAATTTCCCAATTGTTTTTGCATGTGGGAGCACCTCACCCAGCTTCTTCAATTCTTTATAAATCTTGGTCAAGCTATTATGGCATCTGAGATGTCTTCGTTCTCACTAATTTTGAAGGCATCATAGGATTCCTTCAGCATTCTCTACTTTGTTCCCTTTACTTGCTTTCTGTCTTCATGGGTAACTTTTAGGTTATCCCATTTCTCCTTGGCAGTATTGCAGGCACTATGTATGTTTAATTCATTAATGAAAAGAGTACAGAAAAACATGATTATGGCCTTGTCACTTAATTGTTGTAACTTCTTTTCTCCGGTAGCCATACATTCTTTGCCTTCGACACAATTACTCCATTTTCAACCTTTGTGGGTGCAGAATAGCCATTTCTTACAATATCCAAAACATCAGAATCATGGGATCTCATGAAGTATGTTATTCTTGTTTTCCAGTGCAAGTAATTTTCGTCCTTGAATAGTGGAGGGCGATTCACAGAATTTCCTTCATCAAACGTGTCTCCTAAGGAATTTCAAAATTGTTTTTGCTTGTGGGAGAACCTCTCTCAGCTTCTTCATCTCTTTAATAATCTTGGTGAAGCGTGTTATGGCATCTGAGATGTATTCGTTCTCATTAATTCTGAAGGCATCATAGGATTCCTCCAGCATTCTCTACTTTGTTTTCTTTACTTGCTATTTGTCTTTATTAGTAACTTCTACATTATCCCATTTCTCCTTGACAGTGTTGCAGGCACTATGTCTGCTGAATTCATTAATGAAAAGAGTACAGAAAGCATGTTTATGGCCTTGACATTTAATTACTTTAACTTCTTTTCTCCGGGTAGCGATACATTATTTGCCTTCAGCACAATTACTCCATTTTAAACCTTTTGGGTGCAGAATAGCCATTTCTTACAATATCCAAAACACCAGAATCATGGGATCCCATGAAGTATCTTATTCTTCTTTTCAAGTGCAAGTAATTTCCGCCCATGAACAATGAAGGGCGATTCAAAGAATTTCCTTCATCAAACATGTCCCCTAAGGAATTTCCCAATTGCTTTTGCTTGTGGGATCACCTCACCCAGCATCTTCCTCTCTTTAATAATCTTGGTGAAGCCTGTTATGGCATCTGAGATGTCTTAGTTCTCACTAATTCTGTAGGCATCATAGGATTCCTCCAGCATTCTCTACTTCGTTTTCTTTACTTATTTTTTGTCTTCATTAGTAACGTTTTGGTTATCCCATTTCTCCTTGGCAATGATGCAGGCACTATGTATGTTTAATTCATTAATGAAAAGGGTACAGAAAAGCATGTTTATGGCCTTATCATTTAATTCCTTTAACATCTTTTCTTTGGGTAGCCATACATTCTTTGCCTTCGGCACAATTACTCCATTTTCAACCTTTATGGGTGCAGAATAGCCGTTTCTCACAATATCCAAAACATCATAATCATGGGCTCTTATCAAGTATCTTATTCTTGTTTTCCAATGAAAGTAATTTTCGCCCTTGAACATTGGAGAGCAATTCACAAAATTTCCTTCATCACACATGTCCCCTAAGGAATTTCCCAATTGTTTTTGCGTGTGGGAGCACCTCACCCAGCTTCTTCATCTCTTTAATAATCTTGGTGGAGCGTGTTATGGCATCTGAGATGTCTTCGTTCTAACTAATTCTGAAGGCATCATAGGATTCCTCCAGCATTCTCTATCTTGTTCCCTTTACTTGCTTTCTCTCTTCATGAGTAACTTTTACGTTATCCCATTTTACTTTTGGCAGTATTGCGGGAACTATGTCTATTTCATTCATTAGTGAAAAAAGTACAGAAAAGCATGTTTATGGCCTTGTCATTTAATTGTTGTAACTTCTTTTCTCTGGTAGCCATAAATTCTTTGCCTTCGGGACAATTACTCTATTTTCAACCTTTGTGGGAGCAGAATAGCCATTTCTTACAATATCCAAAACATCAGAATCATGGGATCCCATGAAGTATCTTTTTCTTGTTTTCCAGTGCAAGTAATTTCCGTCCTTGAATAGTGGAGGGAAATTCACAGAATTTCCTTCATCAAACATGTCCCCTAAGGAATTTCGCAATTGTTTTTGCTTGTGGGAGAACCTCTCCCAGCTTCTTCATCTCTCTAATAATCTTGGTGAAGCGTGTTATGGCATCTGAGATGTATTCGGTTCTCAATAATACTGAAGGCATCATAGGATTCCTCCAGCATTCTCTACTTTATTTTTTTACTTGCTTTTTGTCTTCATTAGTAACTTCTACGTTATCCCATTTTTCCTTGGCAGTGTTGCAGGCACTATGTCTGCTGAATTCATTAATGATAAGAGTACAGAAAACCATGTTTATGGCCTTGTCATTTAATTGCTCTAACTTCTTTTCTCCGGGTAGCCATACATTGTTTGCCTTTGGCACAATTGCTCCGTTTTCAAGCTTTTGGGTGCAGAATAGACATTTCTTACATTATCCAAAACATCAGAATCATGGGATCTCATGAAGTATCTTATTCTTCTTTTCCAGTGAAAGTAATTTTCGCCCTTGAACATTGGAGAGTGATTCACAAAATTTCCTTCATCAAACATGTACCCTAAGGAATTTCCCAATTGTTTTTGCTTGTTGGAGCACCTCACCCAGCTTCTTCATCTCTTTATTAATCTTGGTGAAGCGTGTTATGGCATCGGAGATGTCTTCGTTCTCAATAATTTTGAAGGCATCATAGGATTCCTTCAGCATTCTCTACTTTGTTTCCTTTACTTCCTTTCTGTCTTCATGGGTAACTTTTAGGTTATCCCACATCTCCTTGGCAGTATTGCAGACACTATGTATGTTTAACTAATTAATGAAAAGAGTACAGAAAAATATGATTATGGCCTTGTCATTTAATTGTTGTAACTTCTTTTCTCTGGTAGCCATACATTATTTGCCTTCGAGACACTTACTCCATTTTCAACCTTTGTGGGAGCAGAATAGCCATTTCTTACAACATGCAAAACATCAGAATAATGGGATCTCATGAAGTTTCTTGTTCTTGTCTTCCAGTGCAAGTAATTTCCGTCCTTGAATAGTGGATGGCGATTCACAGAATTTCCTTCATCAAACATGTCCCCTAAGGAATTTCAAAATTGTTTTTGCTTGTGGGAGAACCTCTCCCAGCTTCTTCAACTCTTTAATAATCTTGGTGAAACGTGTTATGGCATCTGAGATGTATTCGTTCTCATTAATTCTGAAGGCATCATAGGATTCCTCCAGCATTCTCTACTTTGTTTTCTTTACTTGCTATTTGTCTTCATTAGTAACTTCTACGTTATCCCATTTCTCCTTGGCAGTGTTGCAGACACTATGTCTGCTGAATTCATTAATGAAAAGAGTACAGAAAAGCATGTTTATGGCCTTGACATTTAATTGCTCTAACTTCTTTTCTCCGGGTAGCCATACATTATTTTCCTTCGGCACAATTACTCTATTTTAAACCTTTTGGGTGTAGAATAACCATTTCTTACAATATCCAAAACATCAGAATCATGGGATCTCATGAACTATCTTATTCTTGTTTTCCAATGCAGGTAATTTTCGCCCATGAACAATGAAGGGCGATTCAAAGATTTTCCTTCATCAAACATGTCCCCTATGGAATTTTCCAATTGCTTTTGCTTGTGGGATCACCTCACCCAGCTTCTTCATCTCTTTAATAATCTTGGTGAAGCGTGTTATGGCATCTGAGATGTCTTCGTTCTCACTAATTCTGTAGGCATCATAAGATTCCTCCAGCATTCTCTACTTGTTTTTTGTCTTCATTAGTAACTATTAGGTTATCCCATTTTTCTTTGGCAGTATTGCAGGCACTATGTATGTTTAATTCATTAATGAAAAGAGTACAGAAAAGCATGTTTATGGCCTTATCATTTAATTGCTTTAACGTCTTTTCTTCGAGTAGCCATATATTCTTTGCCTTCGGCACAATTACTCCATTTTCAACCTTTATGGGTGCAGAATAACCATTTCTTACAATATCCAAAACATCAGAATCAAGGGATCTTATCAAGTATCTTATCCTTGTTTTCCAGTGAAAGTATTTTTCGCCCTTGAACATTGGAGAGCAATTCGCAAAATTTCCTTCATCAAACATGTCCTCTAAGGAATTTCCCAATTGTTTTTGATTGTGGGAGCACCTCACCTAGCTTCTTCATCTCTTTAATAATCTTGGTGAAGCGTGTTATGGCATCTGAGATGTCTTCGTTCTAACTAATTCTGAAGGCCTCATAGGATTCCTCCAGCATTCTCTTCCTTGTTCCCTTTACTTGCGTTCTCTCTTCATGAGTAACTTTTAGGTTATCCCATTCTTCTTTGGCGGTATTGCGGGAACTATGTTTGTTTAATTCGTTAATGGAAAGAGTACAGAAAAGCATGTTTATGGCCTTGTCATTTAATTGTTGTAACTTCTTTTATCTGGTAGCCATACATTATTTGCCTTCGGGACAATTACTCTATTTTCAACCTTTGTGGGAGTAGAATAGCCATTTCTTACATTATCCAAAACATAAGAATCATGGGATCTCATGAAGTATCTTTTTCTTGCTTTCCAGTGCAAGTAATTTCCGTCCTTGAATAGTGGAGGGCAATTCACAGAATTTCCTTCATCAAACATGTCCCCTAAGGAATTTCAAAACTTTTTTGCTTGTGGGAGAACCTCTCCCAGCTTCTTCATATCTTTAATAACCTTGGTGAAGCGTGTTATGGCATCTGAGATGTATTCGGTTCTCATTAATTCTGAAGGCATCATAGGACTCCTCCAACATTCTCTACTTTTTTTTTTTTACTTGCTTTTTGTCTTCATTAGTAACTTCTACGTTATCCCATTTCTCCTTGGCAGTGTTGTAGGCACTATGTCTGCTGAATTCATTAATGAAAAGAGTACAGAAAAGCATGCTTATGGCCTTGTCATTTAATTGCTCTAACTTCTTTTCTCCGGGTAGCCATACATTGTTTGCGTTCGGCACAATTGCTCCCTTTCCAAGCTTTTGGGTGCAGAATAGCCATTTCTTACAATATCCAAAACATCAGAATCATGGGATCTCATGAAGTATCTTATTCTTCTCTTCTAGTGAAAGTAATTTCCGCCCTTGAACATTGGAGAGCGATTCATAAAATTTCCTTCATCAAACATGTACCCTAAGGAATTTCCCAATTGTTTTTGCTTGTGGGAGCACCTCACCTAGCTTCTTCATCTCTTTAATAATCTTGGTGAAGCGTGTTATGGCATCTGAGATTTCTTCGTTCTCACTAATTCTGAAGGCAACATAGCAATCATCCATCACTCTCTACTGCGTTTTCTTTACTTGCTTTTTGTCTTCATGAGTAACTTATACGTTATCCCATTTCTCCTTGGCAGTATTGCAGGCACTATGTATGTTTAATTCATTAATGAAAAGAGTACAGAAAAGCATGTTTATGGCCTTCTCATTTAATTGCTCTAACTTATTTTTTCTGGGTAACCATACATTCTTTGCCTTCGGCATAACTACACCATTTTCAACCTTTGTGGGTGCAGAATAGCCATTTCTTACAATCTCTTAAACATCAGAATCATGGGATCTCATGAAGTATCTTATTCTTGTTTTCCAGTGCAAGTAACTTCCTCCCTTGAACAGTGGAGGTCGATTCACAGAATTTCCTTCATCAAACATGTACCCTAAGGAATTTCCCAATTGTTTTTGCTTGTGGGAGCACCTCACCTAGCTTCTTCATCTCTTTAATAATCTTGGTGAAGCGTGTTATGGCATCTGAGATTTCTTCGTTCTCACTAATTCTGAAGGCAACATAGCAATCCTCCATCACTCTCTACTGCGTTTTCTTTACTTGCTTTTTGTCTTCATGAGTAACTGATACGTTTTCCCATTTCTCCTTGGCAGTATTGCAGGCACTATGTATGTTTAATTCATTAATGAAAATAGTACAGAAAAGCATGTTTATGGCCTTGTCATTTAATTGCTCTAACTTCTTTTCTCTGGGTAGACTTACATTCTGTGCCTTCGGCATAACTACTCCATTTTCAACCTTTGTGGGTGCAGAATTGCCATTTCTCACAATCTCTTAAACATCAGAATCATGGGATCTCATGAAGTATCTTATTCTTGTTTTCCAGTGCAAGTAATTTCCTCCCTTGAACAGTGGTGGTCGATTCACAGAATTTCCTTCATCAAACATGTCCCCGAAGGAATTTCCCAATTGTTTTTGCTTTTGGGAGCACCTCACCCAGCTTCTTCATCTCTTTAATAATCTTGGTAAAGCGTGTTATGGCATCTGAGATGTCTTCGTTCTCATTAATTCTGAAGGCATCATAGGATTCCTATAGCATTCTCGACTTTGTTTTCTTTACTTTTTTTTTGTCTTCATTAGTAAATTCTACGTTATACCATTTCTCTTTGGCAGTGTTGCAGGTCCTACGTCTGCTGAATTCATTAATGAAAAGAGTACAAAAAAACATGTTTATGGCCTTGTCATTTAATTGCTGTAACTTCTTTTCTCTGGTGGCCATACATTCTTTGCCTTCAGCAAAATTACTCCATTTTCAACCTTTTCGGTGCAGAATAGCCATTTCTTACAATATCCAAAACAACAGAACCATGGGATCTCATGAAGTATCTTATTCTTGTTTTCAAGTGCAAGTAATTTCCGTCCTTGAATAGTGGAAGGTGATTCACATAATTTTTTTCATCAAACATGTCCCCTAAGGACTTGCCCAATTATTTTTGCTTGTGGGAGCATCTCACCCAGCATCTTCGACTCTTTAATAATCTTGATGAAGCGTGTTATGGCATCTGAGATGTCTTCGTTCTCACTAATTCTGAAGGCAACATAGCAGTCCTCCATCACACTCTACTGCATTTTCTTTACTCGCTTTTTGTCTTCTTAAGTAACTTCTACGTTATCCCATTTCTCCTTGGCAGTATTGCAGGCACTATGTTTGTTTAATTCATTAATGAAAATAGTACAGAAAAACATGTTTATGGCCTTGTCATTTAATTGCTCTAACTTCGTTTCTCTGGGTAGACATACATTATGTGCCTTCGGCATAACTACTCCATTTTCAACCTTTGTGGGTGCAGAATCGCCATTTCTCACAATCTCTTAAACATCAGAATCATGGGATCTCATGAAGTATCTTATTCTTGTTTTCCAGTGCAAGTAATTTCCTCCCTTGAACAGTGGTGGTCGATTCACAGAATTTCCTTCATCAAACATGTCCCCGAAGGAATTTCCCAATTGTTTTTGCCTTTGGGAGCACCTCACCCAGCTTCTTCATCTCTTTAATAATCTTGGTGAAGCGTGTTATGGCATCTGAGATGTCTTCGTTCTCACTAATTCTGAAGGCAACATAGGATTCCTCCATCATTTTCTACTTCATTTTCTTTACTTGCTTCTTGTCTTTATAAGTAATTTCTACCTTATCTCATTTCTCCTTGGCAGTATTGCAGGCACTATGTATGTTTAATTCATTAATGAAAAAAGTGCAAAAAAGCATGTTTATGGCCTTGTCATTTAATTGCTCTAACTTCTTTTCTCTGGGTAGCCATACATTCTTTGCCTTCGGCATAACTACTCCATTTTCAACCTTTGTGGGCGCAGAATAGCCATTTCTTACAATCTCTTAAACATCAGAATCATGAGATCTCATGAAGTATCTTATTCTTGTTTTCCAGTGCAAGTAATTTCGCCCTTGAACAGTGGAGGTCGATTCACAGAATTTCCTTCATCAAATATGTCCCCTAAGGAATTTCCCAATTGTTTTTGCTTGTGGTAGCACCTCACCCAGCTTCTTCATCTCATTAATAAATCTTGGTGAAGCGGGTTATGGCATTTGAGATGTCTTCGTTCTCACTAATTCTGAAGGCATCATAGGATTCCTCCAGCATTCACTACTTTGTGCCCTTTACTTGCTTTCTGTTTTCATCAGTAATTTTTAGGTTATCCCATTTCTCCTTGGTAGTATTGCAGGCACTATGTCTGTTTAATTCATTAATGAAAAGAGTACAGAAAAACATGTTTATGGCCTTCTCATTTAATTGTTGTAACCTCTTTTCTCTGGTAGCCATACATTCTTTGCCTTCGGCACAATTACTCCATTTTCAACCTTTGTGGGTGCAGATTAGCCATTTCTTAGAATATCCAAAATATCAGAATCATGGGATCTCATGAAGTATCTTATTCTTGTTTTCCAGTGCAAGTAATTTCGGTCCTTGAATAGTGGAGGGTGATTCACAGAATTTCTTTCATCAAACATGTCCCCTAAGGAATTTCAAAATTGTTTTTGCTTGTGGGAGCACCTCTCCCAGCTTCTTCATCTCTTTAATAATCTTGGTGAAGCTTGTTATGGCATCTGAGATGTCTTCGTTCTCATTAATTCTGAAGGCATCATAGGATTCCTATAGCATTCTCTACTTTGTTTTCTTTACTTTTTTTTTGTCTTCATTAGTAAATTCTACGTTATACCATTTCCCTTTGGCAGTGTTGCAGGTCCTACGTCTGCTGAATTCATTAATGAAAAGAGTACAAAAAAACATGTTTATGGCCTTGCCATTTAATTGCTGTAACTTCTTTTCTCTGGTGGCCATACATTCTTTGCCTTCAGCAAAATTACTCCATTTTCAACCTTTTCGGTGCAGAATAGCCATTTCTTACAATATCCAAAACAACAGAATCATGGGATCTCATGAAGTATCTTATTCTTGTTTTCAAGTGCGTGTAATTTCCGTCCTTGAATAGTGGAAGGTGATTCACATAATTTCTTTCATCAAACATGTCCCCTAAGGACTTGCCCAATTATTTTTGCTTGTGGGAGCACCTCACCCAGCATCTTCGACTCTTTAATAATCTTGATGAAGCGTGTTATGGCATCTGAGATGTCTTCGTTCTCACTAATTCTGAAGGCAACATAGCAGTCCTCCATCACTCTCTACTGCATTTTCTTTACTCGCTTTTTGTCTTCTTGAGTAACTTCTACGTTATCCCATTTCTCCTTGGCAGTATTGCAGGCACTATGTATGTTTAATTCATTAATGAAAATAGTACAGAAAAGCATGTTTATGGCCTTGTCATTTAATTGCTCTAACTTCTTTTCTCTGGGTAGACATACATTATGTGCCTTCGGCATAACTACTCCATTTTCAACCTTTGTGGGTGCAGAATAGCCATTTCTCACATTCTCTTAAACATCAGAATCATGGGATCTCATGAAGTATCTTATTCTTGTTTTCCAGTGCAAGTAATTTCCTCCCTTGAACAGTGGTGGTCGATTCACAGAATTTCCTTCATCAAACATGTCCCCGAAGGAATTTCCCAATTGTTTTTGCTTTTGGGAGCACCTCACCCAGCTTCTTCATCTCTTTAATAATCTTGGTGAAGCGTGTTATGGCATCTGAGATGTCTTCGTTCTCACTAATTCTGAAGGCAACATAGGATTCCTCCATCATTCTCTACTTCGTTTTCTTTACTTGCTTCTTGTCTTTATAAGTAACTTCTACCTTATCCCATTTCTCCTTGGCAGTATTGCAGGCACTATGTATGTTTAATTCATTAATGAAAAGAGTGCAAAAAAGCATGTTTATGGCCTTGTCATTTAATTGCTGTAACTTCTTTTCTCTGGGTAGCCATACATTCTTTGCCTTCGGCATAACTACTCCATTTTCAACCTTTGTGGGCGCAGAATAGCCATTTCTTACAATCTCTTAAACATCAGAATCATGAGATCTCATGAAGTATCTTATTCTTGTTTTCCAGTGCAAGTAATTTCCGCCCTTGAACAGTGGAGGTCGATTCACAGAATTTCCTTCATCAAATATGTCCCCTAAGGAATTTCCCAATTGTTTTTGCTTGTTGTAGCACCTTACCCAGCTTCTTCATCTCATTAATAATCTTGGTGAAGCGGGTTATGGCATTTGAGATGTCTTCGTTCTCACTAATTCTGAAGGCATCATAGGATTCCTCCAGCATTCACTACTTTGTTCCCTTTACTTGCTTTCTGTTTTCATCAGTAATTTTTAGGTTATCCCATTTTTCCTTGGTAGTATTGCAGGCACTATGTCTGTTTAATTCATTAATGAAAAGAGTACAGAAAAACATGTTTATGGCCTTCTCATTTAATTGTTGTAACCTCTTTTCTCTGGTAGCCATACATTCTTTGCTTTCGGCACAATTACTCCATTTTCAACCTTTGTGGGTGCAGATTAGCCATTTCTTACAATATCCAAAATATCAGAATCATGGGATCTCAGGAAGTATCTTATTCTTGTTTTCCAGTGCAAGTAATTTCGGTCCTTGAATAGTGGAGGGTGATTCACAGAATTTCTTTCATCAAACATGTCCCCTAAGGAATTTCAAAATTGTTTTTGCTTGTGGGAGCACCTCTCCCAGCTTCTTCATCTCTTTAATAATCTTGGTGAAGCTTGTTATGGCATCTGAGATGTCTTCGTTCTCATTAATTCTGAAGGCATCATAGGATTCCTATAGCATTCTCTACTTTCTTTTCTTTACTTTTTTTTTGTCTTCATCAGTAAATTATACGTTATACCTTTTCTCTTTGGCAGTGTTGCAGGTCCTTTGTCTGCTGAATTCATTAACGAAAAGAGTACAAAAAAACATGTTTATGGCCTTGTCATTTAATTGCTGTAACTTCTTTTCTCTGGTGGCCATACATTCTTTGCCTTCAGCAAAATTACTCCATTTTCAACCTTTTCGGTGCAGAATAGCCATTTCTTACAATATCCAAAACAATAGAATCATGGGATCTCATGAAGTATCTTATTCTTGTTTTCAAGTGCAAGTAATTTCCGTCCTTGAATAGTGGAAGGTGATTCACATAATTTCTTTCATCCAACATGTCCCCTAAGGACTTGCCCAATAATTTTTGCTTGTCGGAGCACCTCACCCAGCATCTTCGACTCTTTAATAATCTTGATGAAGCGTGTTATGGCATCTGAGATGTCTTCGTTCTCACTAATTCTGAAGGCAACATAGCAGTCCTCCATCACTCTCTACTGCATTTTCTTTACTCGCTTTTTGTCTTCTTGAGTAACTTCTACGTTATCCCATTTCTCCTTGGCAGTATTGCAGGCACTATGTATGTTTAATTCATTAATGAAAATAGTACAGAAAAGCATGTTTATGGCCTTGTCATTTAATTGCTCTAACTTATTTTCTCTGGGTAGACATACATTCTGTGCCTTCGGCATAACTACTCCATTTTCAACCTTTGTGGGTGCAGAATAGCCATTTCTCACAATCTCTTAAACATTAGAACCATGGGATCTCATGAAGTATCTTATTCTTGTTTTCCAGTGCAAGTAATTTCCTCCCATGAACAGTGGTGGTCGATTCACAGAATTTCCTTCATCAAACATGTCCCCGAAGGAATTTCCCAATTGTTTTTGCTTTTGGGAGCACCTCACCCAGCTTCTTCATCTCTTTAATAATCTTGGTGAAGCGTGTTATGGCATCTGAGATGTCTTCGTTCTCACTAATTCTGAAGGCAACATAGGATTCCTCCATCATTCTCTACTTCGTTTTCTTTACTTGCTTCTTGTCTTTATAAGTAACTTCTACCTTATCCCATTTCTCCTTGGCAGTATTGCAGGCACTATGTATGTTTAATTCATTAATGAAAAGAGTGCAAAAAAGCATGTTTATGGCCTTGTCATTTAATTGCTCTAACTTCTTTTCTCTTGGTAGCCATACATTCTTTGCCTTCGGCATATCTACTCCATTTTCAACCTTTGTGGGCGCAGAATAGCCATTTCTTACAATCTCTTAAACATCAGAATCATGAGATCTCATGAAGTATCTTATTCTTGTTTTTCAGTGCAAGTAATTTCCGCCCTTCAACAGTAGAGCTCGATTCACAGAATCTCCTTTATCAAATATGTCCCCTAAGGAATTTCCCAATTGTTTTTGCTTGTGGTAGCACCTCACCCAGCTTCTTCATCTCATTAATAATCTTGGTGGAGCGGGTTATGGCATTTGAGATGTCTTCGTTCTCACTAATTCTGAAGGCATCATAGGATTCCTCCAGCATTCACTACTTTGTTCCCTTTACTTGCTTTCTATTTTCATCAGTAATTTTTAGGCTATCCCATTTCTCCTTGGTAGTATTGCAGGCACTATGTCTGTTTAATTCATTAATGAAAAGAGTACAGAAAAACATGTTTATGGCCTTCTCGTTTAATTGTTGTAACCTCTTTTCTCTGGTAGCCATACATTCTTTGCTTTCGGCACAATTACTCCATTTTCAACCTTTGTGGGTGCAGATTAGCCATTTCTTACAATATCCAAAATATCAGAATCATGGGATCTCATGAAGTATCTTATTCTTGTTTTCCAGTGCAAGTAATTTCGGTCCTTGAATAGTGGAGGGTGATTCACAGAATTTCTTCCATCAAACATGTCCCCTAAGGAATTTCAAAATTGTTTTTGCTTGTGGGAGCACCTCTCCCAGCTTCTTCATCTCTTTAATAATCTTGGTGAAGCTTGTTATGGCATCTGAGATGTCTTCGTTCTCATTAATTCTGAAGGCATCATAGGATTCCTATAGCATTCTCTACTTTGTTTTCTTTACTTTTTTTTTGTCTTCATTAGTAAATTCTACGTTATACCATTTCTCTTTGGCAGTGTTGCAGGTCCTACGTCTGCTGAATTCATTAATGAAAAGAGTACAAAAAAACATGTTTATGGCCTTGTCATTTAATTGCTGTAACTTCTTTTCTCTGGTGGCCATACATTCTTTGCCTTCAGCAAAATTACTCCATTTTCAACCTTTTCGGTGCAGAATAGCCATTTCTTACAATATCCAAAACAACAGAATCATGGGATCTCATGAAGTATCTTATTCTTGTTTTCAAGTGCAAGTAATTTCCGTCCTTGAATAGTGGAAGGTGATTCACATAATTTCTTTCATCCAACATGTCCCCTAAGGACTTGCCCAATAATTTTTGCTTGTCGGAGCACCTCACCCAGCATCTTCGACTCTTTAATAATCTTGATGAAGCGTGTTATGGCATCTGAGATGTCTTCGTTCTCACTAATTCTGAAGGCAACATAGCAGTCCTCCATCACTCTCTACTGCATTTTCTTTACTCGCTTTTTCTCTTCTTGAGTAACTTCTACGTTATCCCATTTCTCCTTGGCAGTATTGCAGGCACTATGTATGTTTAATTCATTAATGAAAATAGTACAGAAAAGCATGTTTATGGCCTTGTCATTTAATTGCTCTAACTTATTTTCTCTGGGTAGACATACATTCTGTGCCTTCGGCATAACTACTCCATTTTCAACCTTTGTGGGTGCAGAATAGCCATTTCTCACAATCTCTTAAACATCAGAACCATGGCATCTCATGAAGTATCTTATTCTTGTTTTCCAGTGCAAGTAATTTCCTCCCTTGAACAGTGGTGGTCGATTCACAGAATTTCCTTCATCAAACATGTCCCCGAAGGAATTTCCCAATTGTTTTTGCTTTTGGGAGCACCTCACCCAGCTTCTTCATCTCTTTAATAATCTTGGTGAAGCGTGTTATGGCATCTGAGATGGCTTCGTTCTCACTAATTCTGAAGGCAACATAGGATTCCTCCATCATTCTCTACTTCGTTTTCTTTACTTGCTTCTTGTCTTTATAAGTAACTTCTACCTTATCCCATTTCTCCTTGGCAGTATTGCAGGCACTATGTATGTTTAATTCATTAACGAAAAGAGTGCAAAAAAGCATGTTTATGGCCTTGTCATTTAATTGCTCTAACTTCTTTTCTCTTGGTAGCCATACATTCTTTGCCTTTGGCATAACTACTCCATTTTCAACCTTTGTGGGCGCAGAATAGCCATTTCTTACAATCTCTTAAACATCAGAATCATGAGATCTCATGAAGTATCTTATTCTTGTTTTCCAGTGCAAGTAATTTCCGCCCTTGAACAGTAGAGCTCGATTCACAGAATCTCCTTCATCAAATATGTCCCCTAAGGAATTTCCCAATTGTTTTTGCTTGTGGTAGCACCTCACCCAGCTTCTTCATCTCATTAATAATCTTGGTGGAGCGGGTTATGGCCTTTGAGATGTCTTCGTTCTCACTAATTCTGAAGGCATCATAGGATTCCTCCAGCATTCACTACTTTTTTCCCTTTACTTGCTTTCTGTTTTCATCAGTAATTTTTAGGCTATCCCATTTCTCCTTGGTAGTATTGCAGGCACTATGTCTGTTTAATTCATTAATGAAAAGAGTACAGAAAAACATGTTTATGGCCTTCTCATTTAATTGTTGTAACCTCTTTTCTCTGGTAGCCATACATTCTTTGCTTTCGGCACAATTACTCCATTTTCAACCTTTGTGGGTGCAGATTAGCCATTTCTTACAATATCCAAAATATCAGAATCATGGGATCTCATGAAGTATCTTATTCTTGTTTTCCAGTGCAAGTAATTTCGGTCCATGAATAGTGGAGGGTGATTCACAGAATTTCTTCCATCAAACATGTCCCCTAAGGAATTTCAAAATTGTTTTTGCTTGTGGGAGCACCTCTCCCAGCTTCTTCATCTCTTTAATAATCTTGGTGAAGCTTGTTATGGCATCTGAGATGTCTTCGTTCTCATTAATTCTGAAGGCATCATAGGATTCCTATAGCATTCTCTACTTTGTTTTCTTTACTTTTTTTTTGTCTTCATTAGTAAATTCTACGTTATACCATTTCTCTTTGGCAGTGTTGCAGGTCCTACGTCTGCTGAATTCATTAATGAAAAGAGTACAAAAAAACATGTTTATGGCCTTGTCATTTAATTGCTGTAACTTCTTTTCTCTGGTGGCCATACATTCTTTGCCTTCAGCAAAATTACTCCATTTTCAACCTTTTCGGTGCAGAATAGCCATTTCTTACAATATCCAAAACAACAGAATCATGGGATCTCATGAAGTATCTTATTCTTGTTTTCAAGTGCAAGTAATTTCCGTCCTTGAATAGTGGAAGGTGATTCACTTAATTTCTTTCATCCAACATGTCCCCTAAGGACTTGCCCAATAATTTTTGCTTGTCGGAGCACCTCACCCAGCATCTTCGACTCTTTAATAATCTTGATGAAGCGTGTTATGGCATCTGAGATGTCTTCGTTCTCACTAATTCTGAAGGCAACATAGCAGTCCTCCATCACTCTCTACTGCATTTTCTTTACTCGCTTTTTGTCCTCTTGAGTAACTTCTACGTTATCCCATTTCTCCTTGGCAGTATTGCAGGCACTATGTATGTTTAATTCATTAATGAAAATAGTACAGAAAAGCATGTTTATGGCCTTGTCATTTAATTGCTCTAACTTCTTTTCTCTGGGTAGACATACATTCTGTGCCTTCGGGATAACTACTCCATTTTCAACCTTTGTGGGTGCAGAATAGCCATTTCTCACAATCTCTTAAACATCAGAACCATGGGATCTCATGAAGTATCTTATTCTTGTTTTCCAGTGCAAGTAATTTCCTCCCTTGAACAGTGGTGGTCGATTCACAGAATTTCCTTCATCAAACATGTCCCCGAAGGAATTTCCCAATTGTTTTTGCTTTTGGGAGCACCTCACCCAGCTTCTTCATCTCTTTAATAATCTTGGTGAAGCGTGTTATGGCATCTGAGATGTCTTCGTTCTCACTAATTCTGAAGGCAACATAGGATTCCTCCATCATTCTCTACTTCGTTTTCTTTACTTGCTTCTTGTCTTTATAAGTAACTTCTACCTTATCCCATTTCTCCTTGGCAGTATTGCAGGCACTATGTATGTTTAATTCATTAATGAAAAGAGTGCAAAAAAGCATATTTATGGCCTTGTCATTTAATTGCTCTAACTTCTTTTCTCTTGGTAGCCATACATTCTTTGCCTTCGGCATAACTACTCCATTTTCAACCTTTGTGGGCGCAGAATAGCCATTTCTTACAATCTCTTAAACATCAGAATCATGAGATCTCATGAAGTATCTTATTCTTGTTTTCCAGTGCAAGTAATTTCCGCCCTTGAACAGTGGAGGTCGATTCACAGAATTTCCTTCATCAAATATGTCCCCTAAGGAATTTCCCAATTGTTTTTGCTTGTGGTAGCACCTCACCCAGCTTCTTCATCTCATTAATAATCTTGGTGAAGTGGGTTATGGCATTTGAGATGTCTTCGTTCTCACTAATTCTGAAGGCATCATAGGATTCCTCCAGCATTCACTACTTTGTTCCCTTTACTTGCTTTCTGTTTTCATCAGTAATTTTTAGGTTATCCCATTTCTCCTTGGAACTATTGCAGGCACTAGGTCTGTTTAATTCATTAATGAAAAGAGTACAGAAAAACATGTTTATGGCCTTCTCATTTAATTGTTGTAACCTCTTTTCTCTGGTAGCCATACATTCTTTGCTTTCGGCACAATTACTCCATTTTCAACCTTTGTGGGTGCAGATTAGCCATTTCTTACAATATCCAAAATATCAGAATCATGGGATCTCATGAAGTATCTTATTCTTGTTTTCCAGTGCAAGTAATTTCGGTCCTTGAATAGTGGAAGGTGATTCACAGAATTTCTTTCATCAAACATGTCCCCTAAGGAATTTCAAAATTGTTTTTGCTTGTGGGAGCACCTCTCCCAGCTTCTTCATCTCTCTAATAATCTTGGTGAAGCTTGTTATGGCATCTGAGATGTCTTCGTTCTCATTAATTCTGAAGGCATCATAGGATTCCTATAGCATTCTCTACTTTGTTTTCTTTACTTTTTTTTTGTCTTCATTAGTAAATTCTACGTTATACCATTTCTCTTTGGCAGTGTTGCAGGTCCTACGTCTGCTGAATTCATTAATGAAAAGAGTACAAAAAAACATGTTTATGGCCTTGTCATTTAATTGCTGTAACTTCTTTTCTCTGGTGGCCATACATTCTTTGCCTTCAGCAAAATTACTCCATTTTCAACCTTTTCGGTGCAGAATAGCCATTTCTTACAATATCAAAAACAACAGAATCATGGGATCTCATGAAGTATCTTATTCTTGTTTTCAAGTGCAAGTAATTTCCGTCCTTGAATAGTGGAAGGTGATTCACATAATTTCTTTCATCAAACATGTCCCTTAAGGACTTGCCCAATTATTTTTGCTTGTGGGAGCACCTCACCCAGCATCTTCGACTCTTTAATAATCTTGATGAAGCGTGTTATGGCATCTGAGATGTCTTCGTTCTCACTAATTCTGAAGGCAACATAGCAGTCCTCCATCACTCTCTACTACATTTTCTTTACTCACTTTTTGTCTTCTTGAGTAACTTCTACGTTATGCCATTTCTCCTTGGCTACTAATGCAGGCACTATGTATGTTTAATTCATTAATGAAAATAGTACAGAAAAGCATGTTTATGGCCTTGTCATTTAATTGCTCTAACTTCTTTTCTCTGGGTAGACATACATTCTGTGCCTTCGGCATAACTACTCCATTTTCAACCTTTGTGGGTGCAGAATAGCCATTTCTCACAATCTCTTAAACCTCAGAATCAAGGGATCTCATGAAGTATCTTATTCTTGTTTTCCAGTGCAAGTAATTTCCTCCCTGGAACAGTTGTGGTCGATTCACAGAATTTCCTTCATAAACATGTCCCCGAAGGAATTTCCCAATTGTTTTTGCTTTTGGGAGCACCTCACCCAGCTTCTTCATTTCTTTAATAATCTTGGTGAAGCGTGTTATGGCATCTGAGATGTCTTCGTTCTCACTAATTCTGAAGGCAACATAGGATTCCTCCATCATTCTCTACTTCGTTTTCTTTACTTGCTTCTTGTCTTTATAAGTAACTTCTACCTTATCCCATTTCTCCTTGGCAGTATTGCAGGCACTATGTATGTTTAATTCATTAATGAAAAGAGTGCAAAAAAGCATGTTTATGGCCTTGTCATTTAATTGCTCTAACTTCTTTTCTCTGGGTAGCCATACATTCTTTGCCTTCGGCATAACTACTCCATTTTCAACCTTTGTGGCCGCAGAATAGCCATTTCTTACAATCTCTTAAACATCAGAATCATGAGATCTCATGAAGTATCTTATTCTTGTTTTCCAGTGCAAGTAATTTCCGCCCTTGAACAGTGGAGGTCGATTCACAGAATTTCCTTCATCAAATATGTCCCCTAAGGAATTTCCCAATTATTTTTGCTTGAGGTAGCACCTCACCCAGCTTCTTCATCTCATTAATAATCTTGGTGAAGTGGGTTATGGCATTTGAGATGTCTTCGTTCTCACTAATTCTGAAGGCATCATAGGATTCCTCCAGCATTCACTACTTTGTCCCCTTTACTTGCTTTCTGTTTTCATCAGTAATTTTTAGGTTATCCCATTTCTCCTTGGAACTATTGCAGGCACTAGGTCTGTTTAATTCATTAATGAAAAGAGTACAGAAAAACATGTTTATGGCCTTCTCATTTAATTGTTGTAACCTCTTTTCTCTGGTAGCCATACATTCTTTGCTTTCGGCACAATTACTCCATTTTCAACCTTTGTGGGTGCAGATTAGCCATTTCTTACAATATCCAAAATATCAGAATCGTGGGATCTCATGAAGTATCTTATTCTTGTTTTCCAGTGCAAGTAATTTCGGTCCTTGAATAGTGGAGGGTGATTCAGAGAATTTCTTTCATCAAACATGTCCCCTAAGGAATTTCAAAATTGTTTTTGCTTTTGGGAGCACCTCACCCAGCTTCTTCATCTCTTTAATAATCTTGGTGAAGCGTGTTATGGCATCTGAGATGTCTTCGTTCTCACTAATTCTGAAGGCAACATAGGATTTCTCCATCATTCTCTACTTCGTTTTCTTTACTTGCTTCTTGTCTTTATGAGTAACTTCTACGTTATCCCATTTCTCCTTGGCAGGATTGCAGACACTATGTGTGTTTAATTCATTAATGAAAATAGTACAGAAAAGCATGTTTATGGCCTTGTCATTTAATTGCAGTAACTTCTTTTCTCTGGGTAGACATACATTCTGTGCCTTCGGCATAACTACTCCATTTTCAACCTTTGTGGGTGCAGAATAGCCATTTCTCACAATCTCTTAAACATCAGAATCATGGGATCTCGTGAAGTATCTTATTCTTGTTTTCCAGTGCAAGTAATTTACTCCCTTGAACAGTGGTGTTCGATTCACAGAATTTCCTTCATCAAACATGTCCCCGAAGGAATTTCCCAAATGTTTTTGCTTTTGGTAGCACCTCACCCAGCTTCTTCATCTCTTTAATAATCTTGGTGAAGCGTGTTATGGCATCTGAGATGTCTTCGTTCTCACTAATTCTAAAGGCAACATAGGATTTCTCTATCATTCTCTACTTCGTTTTCTTTACTTGCTTTTTGCCTTTATGAGTAACTTCTACTTTATCCCATTTCTCCTTGGCAGTATTGCAGGCACTATGTATGTTTAATTCATTAATGAAAAGAGTGCAGAAAAGCATGTTTATGGCCTTGTCATTTAATTGCTCTAACTTCTTCTCTCTGGGTGGCCATACATTTTTTGCCTTCGGGACAATTACTCTATTTTCAACCTTTGTGGGAGCAGAATAGCCATTTCTTACCATATCCAAAACATCAGAATCATGGGATCTCATGAAGTATCTTATTCTTGTTTTCCAGTGCAAGTAATTTTCGTCCTTGAATAGTGGAGGGCAATTCACAGAATTTCCTTCATCAAACATGTCCCCTAAGGAATTTCAAAATTGTTTTTGCTTGTGGGAGAACCTCTCCCAGCTTCTTCATCTTTCTAATAATCTTGGTGAAGCGTGTTATGGCATCTGAGATGTATTCGGTTCTCGTTAATTCTGAAGGCATCATAGGATTCCTCCAGCATTCTCTACTTTGTTTTTTTTACTTGCTTTTTGTCTTCATTAGTAACTTCTACGTTATCCCATTTCCCCTTGGCAGTATTGCAGGCACTATGTATGTTTAATTCATTAATGAAAAGAGTGCAGAAAAGAATGTATATGGCCTAGTCATTTGATTGCTCTAACTTCTTTTCTCTGGGTAGCCATACATTCTTTGCCTTCGGCATAACTACTCCATTTTCAACCTTTGTGGGCGCAGAATAGCCATTTCTTACAATCTCTTAAACATCAGAATCATGAGATCTCATGAAGCATCTTATTCTTGTTTTCCAGTGCAAGTAATTTCTGCCCTTGAACAGTGGAGGTCGATTCACTGAATTTCCTTCATCAAATATGTCCCTTAAGGAATTTCCCAATTGTTTTTGCTTGTGGTAGCACCTCTCCCAGCTGCTTCATCTCTTTAATAAACTTGGTGAAGCGTGTTATGGCGTTTGAGATGTCTTCGTTCTCACTAATTCTCAAGGCATCATAAGATTCCTCCAGCATTCTCTACTTTGTTCCCTTGACTTGTTTTCTGTTTTCATCAGTAATTTTTAGGTTATCCCATTTCTCCTCGGTAGTATTGCAGGTCCTATGTCTGCTGAATTCATTAATGAAAAGAGCCCAAAAAAACATGTTTATGGCCTTGTCATTTAATTGCTGTAACTTCTTTTCTCTGGTGGCCATACATTCTTTGCCTTCAGCACAATTACTCCATTTTCAATCTTTTGGGTGCAGAATAGCCATTTCTTACATTATCCAAAACAATAGAATCATGGGATCTCATTAAGTATCTTATTCTTGTTTTCCAGTGCAAGTAATTTCCGTTCTTGAATAGTGGAAGGCGATTCACAGAATTTCTTTCATCAAACATGTCCCCTAAGGAATTTCCCAATTATTTTTGCGTGTGGGAGCACCTCACCCAGCTTCTTCGTCTCTTTAATAATCTTGATGAAGCGTGTTAAGGCATCTGAGATGTCGTCGTTCTCACTAATTCTGAAGGCAACATAGGAATCGTCCATTACTCTCTACTGCGTTTTCTTTACTAGCTTTTTGTCTTCATGAGTAACTTTTACGTTATCCCATTTCTCCTTGGCAGTATTGTAGGCACTATCGATGTTTAATTCATTAATGAAAGGAGTACAGAAAAGCATGTTTATGGCCTTGTCATTTAATTGCTCTAACTTCTTTTCTCTGGGTAGCCATACATTCTTTGCCTTCGGCATAACTACTCCATTTTCAACCTTTGTGGGTGCAGAATAGCCATTTCTTACAATCACTTAAACATCAGAATCATGGGATCTCAAGAAGTATCTTATTCTTGTTTTCCAGTGCAAGTAATTTCCTCCCTTGAACAGTGGAGGTCGATTCACAGAATTTCCTTCATCAAACATGTCCCCTAAGGAATTTCCCAATTGTTTTTGCTTTTGGGAGCACCTCACCCAGCTTCTGCATCTCTTTAATAATCTTGGTGAAGCGTGTTATCGCATCTGAGATGTCTTCGTTCTCACTAATTCTGAAGGCAACATAGGATACCACCATCATTATCTACTTCGTTTTCTTTACTTGCTTTTTGTTTTTACGAGTAACTTCCACGTTATCCCATTTCTCTTTGGCAGTATTGCAGGCACTATGTATGTTTATTTCCTTAATGAAAAGAGTACAGAAAAGCATGTTTATGGCCTTGTCATTTAATTACTCTAACTTCTTCTCTATGGGTAGCCATACATTCTTTGCCTTCGGCATAACTACTCCATTTTCAACCTTTGTGGGCGCAGAATAGCCATTTCTCACAATCTCTTAAACATCAGAATCATGGGATCTCATTAAGTATCTTATTCTTATTTTCCAGTGCAAGTAGTTTCCGCCCTTGAACAGTAGAGGGAGATTCACAGAATTTCCTTCATCAAATATGTCCCTTAAGGAATTTCCCAATTGTTTTTGCTTGTGGTAGCACCTCACCCAGCTACTTCATCTCTTTAATAATCTTGGCGAAGCGTGGTATGGCATCTGAGATGTCTTCGTTCTCACTAATTCTGAAGGCATCATAAGATTCCTCCAGCATTCTCTACTTTGTTCCCTTTACTTGCTTTCTGTTTTCATCAGTAATTTTTAGGTCATCCCATTTCTCCTTGGTAGTATTGCAAGCACTATGTCTGTTTAATTCATTAATGAAAAGAGTACAAAAAAACATGTTTATGGCCTTCTCATTTAATTGTTGTAACCTCTTTTCTCTGGTAGCCATAAATTCTTTGCCTTCGGCACAATTACTCCATTTTCAACCTTTGTGGGTGCAGATTAGCCATTTCTTACAATATCCAAAACATCAGAATCATTGGATCTCATGAAGTATCTTATTCTTGTTTTCCTATGCAAGTAATTTCGGTCCTTGAATAGTGGACGGTGATTCACATAATTGCTTTCATCAAACATGTCCCCTAAGGAATTTCAAAATTGTTTTTGTTTGTGGGAGCACCTCTCCCAGCTTCTTCATCTCTTTAATAATCTTGGTGAAGCTTGTTATGGCATCTGAGATGTCTTCGTTCTCATTAATTCTGAAGGCATCTTAGGATTCCTCTAGCATTCTCTACTTTGTTTTCTTTACTTTTTTTTTTGTCTTCATCAGTAAATTATACGTTATACCTTTTCTCTTTGGCAGTGTTGCAGGTCCTTTGTCTGCTGAATTCATTAACGAAAAGAGTACAAAAAAACATGTTTATGCCCTTGTCATTTAATTGCTGTAACTTCTTTTCTCTGGTGGCCATACATTCTTTGCCTTCAGCACAATTACTCCATTCTCAACCTTTTGGGTGCAGAATAGCCATTTCTTACAATATCCAAAACAACAGAATCATGGGATCTCATGAAGTATCTTATTCTTGTTTTCCAGTGCAAGAAATTTCCGTCCTTGAACAGTGGAAGGTGATTCACAGAATTTCTTTCATCAAACATGTCCCCTAAGGACTTGCCCAATTATTTTTGCTTGTGGGAGCACCTCACCCAGCTTCTTCGTATGTTTAATAATCTTGATGATGCGTGGTATGGCATCTGAGATGTCTTCCTTCTCACTAATTCTGAAGGCAACATAGGATTCCTTCATCATTCTCTACTTCGTTTTCTTTACTTGCTTTTTGTCTTCATGAGTAACTTCTACGTTATCCCATTTCTGCTTGGCAGTATTGCAGGCACTATGTATGTTTATTTCCTTAATGAAAAGAGTGCAAAAAAGTATGTTTATGGCCTTGTCATTTAATTGTTCTAACTTCTTTTCTCTCGGTAGCCATACATTCTTTGCCTTAGGCACAACTACTTCATTTTCAACCTTTGTGGGTGCGGAATAGCCATTTCTTACAATCTCTTAAACATCAGAATCATGGGATCTCATGAAGTATCTTGTTCTTGTTTTCCAGTGCAAGTAATTTCCTCCCTTGAACAGTGGAGGTCGATTTACAGAATTTCCTTCATCAAACATGTCCCCTAAGGAATTTCCCAATTGTTTTTGCTTTTGGGAGCACCTCACCCAGCTTCTTCATCTCTTTAATAATCTTGGTGAAGCTTGTTATGGCATCTGAGATGTCTTCGTTCTCACTAATTCTGAAGGCAACATAGGATTCCTCCATCATTCTCTACTTCGTTTTCTTTACTTGCTTTTTGTCTTTATGAGTAACTTCTACGTTATCCCATTTCTCCTTGGCAGTGTTGCAGGCACTATGTATGTTTATTTCCTTAATGAAAAGAGTACAGAAAAGTATGTTTATGGCCTTGTCATTTAATTGCTCCAACTTCTTCTTTCTGGGTAGCCATACATTTTTTGCCTTCGGCATAACTACTCCATTTTCAACCTTTGTGGGCGCAGAATAGCCATTTCTTACAATCTCTTAAACATCAGAATCATGGGATCTCATGAAGTATCTTATTCTTGTTTCCAGTGCAAGTAATTTTCGCCCTTGAACATTGGAGGGAGATTCACAGAATTTCCTTCATCAAATATGTCCCCTGAGGAATTTCCCAATTGTTTTTGCTTGTGGTAGCACCTCACCCAGTTTCTTCATCTCTTTAATAATCTTGGTGAACCGTGTTATGGCATCTGAGATGTCTTCGTTCTCACTAATTCTGAAGGCAACATAAGATTCCTCCAGCATTCTCTACTTTGTTTCCTTTACTTGCTTTCTGTTTTCATCAGTAATTTTTAGGTTATCCCATTTCTCCTTGGTAGTATAGCAGGCACTATGTCTGTTTAATTCATTAATGAAAAGAGTACAGAAAAACATGTTTATGGCCTTCTCATTTAATTGTTGTAACCTCTTTTCTCTGGTAGCCATACATTCTTTGCCTTCGGTACAATTACTCCATTTTCAACCTTTGTTGGTGCAGATTAGCCATTTCTTACAATATCCAAAACATCAGAATCATTGGATCTCATGAAGTATCTTATTCTTGTTTTCCAGTGCAAGTAATTTCGGTCCTTGAATAGTGGAGGGCGATTCACAGAATTGCTTTCATCAAACATGTCCCCTAAGGACTTTCAAAGTTGTTTTTGTTTGTGGGAGCACCTCTCCCAGCTTCTTCATCCCTTTAATAATCTCGGCGAAGCTTGTTATGGCATCGGAGATGTCTTCGTTCTCATTAATTCTGAAGGCAACATAGGATTCCTCCATCATTCTCTACTTCGTTTTCTTTACATGCTTTTTGTCTTCATGAGTAACTTCTACGTTATCCCATTTCTCCTTAGAAGTCTTGCAGGCACTATGTATGTTTATTTCCTTAATGAAAAGAGTACAGAAAAGTATGTTTATGGCCTTGTCATTTAATTGCTCTAACTTCTTTTCTCTGGCTAGCCATACATTCTTTGCCTTCGGCATAACTACTCCATTTTCAACCTTTGTGGGTGCAGAATAGCCATTTCTTACAATCTCTTAAACATCAGATTCATGGGATCTCATGAAGTATCTTATTCTTGTTTTCCAGTGCAAGTAATTTTCGCCCTTGAACAGTGGAGGGCGATTCAAAGAATTTTCTTCACCAAACATGTCGCCTAAGGAATTTCCCAATTGTTTTTGCTTTTGGGAGCACCTCACCCAGCTTCTTCATCTCTTTAATAATCTTGGTGAAGCGTGTTATGGCATCTGAGATGTCTTCGTTGTCACAAATTCTGAAGGCAACATAGGATTCCTCCATCATTCTCTACTTCGTTTTCTTTACTCGCTTTTTGTCTTTATGAGTAACTTCTACGTTATCCCATTTCTCCTTGGCAGTATTGTAGGCACTATCTATGTTTAATTCATTAATGAAAAGAGTACAGAAAAGCATGTTTATGGCCTTGTCATTTAATTGCTCTAACTTCTTTTCTCTGGGTAGCCATACATTCTTTGCCTTCGGCATAACTACTCCATTTTCAACCTTTGTGGGTGCAGAATAGCCATTTCTTACAATCTCTTAAACATCAGAATCATGGGATCTCATGAAGTATCCTATTCTTGTTTTCCAGTGCAAGTAATTTCCTCCCTTGAACAGTGGAGGTCGATTCACAGAATTTCCTTCATCAAACATGTCCCCTAAGGAATTTCCCAATTGTTTTTGCTTTTGGGAGCACCTCACCCAGCTTCTTCGTATGTTTAATAATCTTGATGATGCGTGGTATGGCATCTGAGATGTCTTCCTTCTCACTAATTCTGAAGGCAACATAGGATTCCTTCATCATTCTCTACTTCGTTTTCTTTACTTGCTTTTTGTCTTCATGAGTATCTTCTACGTGATACCATTTCTGTTTGGCAGTATTGCAGGCACTATGTATGTTTATTTCCTTAATGAAAAGAGTGCAAAAAAGTATGTTTATGGCCTTGTCATTTAATTGTTCTAACTTCTTTTCTCTCGGTAGCCATACATTCTTTGCCTTAGGCATAACTACTCCATTTTCAACCTTTGTGCGTGCGGAATAGCCATTTCTAACAATCTCTTAAACATCAGAATCATGGGATCTCATGAAGTATCTTGTTCTTGTTTTCCAGTGCAAGTAATTTCCTCCCTTGAACAGTGGAGGTCGATTTACAGAATTTCCTTCATCAAACATGTCCCCTAAGGAATTTTCCAATTGTTTTTGCTTTTGGGAGCACCTCACCCAGCTTCTTCATCTCTTTAATAATCTTGGTGAAGCGTGTTATGGCATCTGAGATGTCTTCGTTCTCACCAATTCTGAAGGCAACATAGGATTCCTCCATCATTCTCCACTTCGTTTTCTTTACTTGCTTTTTGTCTTTATGAGTATCTTCTACGTTATCCCATTTCTCCTTGGCAGTATTGCAGGCACTATGTATGTTTATTTCCTTAATGAAAAGAGTACAGAAAAGTATGTTTATGGCCTTGTCATTTAATTGCTCTAACTTCTTCTTTCTGGGTAGCCATACATTTTTTGCCTTCGGCATAACTACTCCATTTTCAACCTTTGTGGGCGCAGAATAGCCATTTCTTACAATCTCTTAAACATCAGAATCATGGGATCTCATGAAGTATCTTATTCTTGTTTCTAGTGCAAGTAATTTCCGCCCTTGAACAGTGGAGGGAGATTCACAGAATTTCCTTCATCAAATATGTCCCCTAAGGAATTTCCCAATTGTTTTTGCTTGTGGTAGCACCTCACCCAGCTGCTTCATCTCTTTAATAATCTTGGTGAACTGTGTTATGGCATCTGAGATGTCTTCGTTCTCACTAATTCTGAAGGCATCATAAGATTCCTCCAGCATTCTCTACTTTGTTCCCTTTACTTGCCTTCTGTTTTCATCAGTAATTTTTAGGTTATCCCATTTCTCCTTGGTAGTATAGCAGGCATTATGTCTGTTTAATTCATTAATGAAAAGAGTACAGAAAAACATGTTTATGGCCTTCTCTGGTAGCCATACATTCCTTGCCTTCGGTACAATTACTCCATTTTCAACCTTTGTTGGTGCAGATTAGCCATTTTTTACAATATCCAAAACATCAGAATCATTGGATCTCATGAAATATCTTATTCTTGTTTTCCAGTGCAAGTAATTTCGGTCCTTGAATAGTGGAGGGCGATTCACAGAATTGCTTTCATCAAACATGTCCCCTAAGGACTTTCAAAATTGTTTTTGTTTGTGGGAGCACCTCTCCCAGCTTCTTCATCCCTTTAATAATCTCGGTGAAGCTTGTTATGGCATCTGAGATGTCTTCGTTCTCATTAATTCTGAAGGCAACATAGGATTCCTCCATCATTCTCTACTTCGTTTTCTTTACATGCTTTTTGTCTTCATGAGTAACTTCTACGTTATCCCATTTCTCCTTAGTAGTATTGCAGGCACTATGTATGTTTATTTCCTTAATGAAAAGAGTACAAAAAAGTATGTTTATGGCCTTGTCATTTAATTGTTCTAACTTCTTTTCTCTGGGTAGCCATACATTCCTTGCCTTCGGCATAACTACTCCATTTTCAACCTTTGTGGGTGCAGAATAGCCATTTCTTACAATCTCTTAAACATCAGAATAATGGGATCTCAAGAAGTATCCTATTCTTCTTTTCCAGTGCAAGTAATGTCCTCCCTTGAACAGTGGAGGTCGATTTACAGAATTTCCTTCATCAAACATGTCACCTATGGAATTTCCCAATTGTTTTTGCTTTTGGGAGCACCTCACCCAGCTTCTTCATCTCTTTAATAATCTTGGTGAAGCGTGTTATGACATCTGAGATATCTTCGTTCTCACTAATTCTGAAGGCAACATAGGATTCCTCCATCATTCTCTACTTCGTTTTCTTTACTTGCTTTTTGTCTTCATGAGTAACTTCTACGTTATCCCATTTCTCCTTAGCAGTATTGCAGGCACTATGTATGTTTATTTCCTTAATGAAAAGAGTACAGAAAAGTATGTTTATGGCCTTGTCATTTAATTGCTGTAACTTCTTTTCTCTGGTGGGCATACATTCTTTGCCTTCAGCACAATTACTCCATTTTCAACCTTTTGGGTGCAGAATAGCCATTTCTTACAATATCCAAAACAACAGAATCATGGGATCTCATGAAGTATCTTATTCTTGTTTTCCCGTGCAAGTAATTTCCTTCTTTCAACAGTGGAAGGTGATTCACAGAATCTCTTTCATCAAACATGTCCCCTAAGGACTTGCCCAATTATTTTTGCTTGTGGGGGCACCTCACCCAGCTTCTTCGTCTGTTTATTAATCTTGATGAAGCGTGGTATGGCATCTGAGATGTCTTCCTTCTCACTAATTCTGAAGGCAACATAGGATTCCTCCATCATTCTCTACTTCGTTTTCTTTACTTGCTTTTTGTCTTCATGAGTAACTTCTACGGTCTCCCATTTCTCCTTTGCAGTATTGCAGGCAATATGTATGTTTATTTCCTTAATGAAAAGAGTATAGAAAAGTATGTTCAGGGCCTTGTCATTTAATTACTCTAACTTCTTTTCTCTGGGTAGCCATACATTCTTTGCCTTCGGCATAACTACTCCATTTTCAACCTTTGTGGGTGCAGAATAGCCATTTCTTACAATCTCTTAAACATCAGAATCATGGGATCTCATGAAGTATCTTATTCTTGTTTCCAGTGCAAGTAATTTCATCCCTTGAACAGTGGAGGTCGATTTAAAGAATTTCCTTCAGCAAACATGTCACCTATGGAATTTCCCAATTGTTTTTGCTTTTGGGAGAACCCCACCCAGTTTCTTTATCTCTTTAATAATCTTGGTGAAGCGTGTTATGGCATCTGAGATATCTTCGTTCTCACTAATTCTGAAGGCAACATAGGATTCCTCCATCATTCTCTACTTCGTTTTCTTTACTTTCTTTATGTCTTTATGAGTAACTTCTACGTTATCCCATTTCTCCTTGGCAGTATTGCAGGCACTATGTATGTTTAATTCATTAATGAAAAGAGTGCAGAAAAGCATGGTTATGGCCTTGTCATTTAATTGCTATAACTTCTTTTCTCTGGGTAGCCATACATTCTTTGCCTTCGGCATAACTACTCCATTTTCAACCTTTGTGGGCGTAGATTAGCCATTTCTCACAATATCCAAAACATCAGAATCATGGGATCTCATGAAGTATCTTATTCTTGTTTTCCAGTGCAAGTAATTTCGGTCCTTGAATAGTGGAGGGCGATTCGCAAAATTTCTTTCATCAAACATGTCCCCTAAGGAATTTCAAAATTATTTTTGCTTGTGGGAGCACCTCTCCCAGCTTTTTCATCTCTTTAATAATCTTGGCGAAGCTTGTCATGGCATCTGAGATGTCTTCGTTCTCTTTAATTCTGAAGGCATCATATGATTCCTCTAGCATTCTCTACTTTGTTTTCTTTACTTGTTTTTTGTCTTCATTAGTAAATTCTACGTTATACCTTTTCTCTTTGGCAGTGTTGCAGGTCCTATGTCTGCTGGATTCATTAATGAAAAGAGTACAAAAAAACATGTTTATGGCCTTGTCATTTAATTGCTGTAACTTCTTTTCTCTGGTGGCCATACATTCTTTGCCTTCAGCACAATTACTCCATTTTCAACCTTTTGGGTGCAGAATAGCCATTTCTTACAATATCCAAAACAATAGAATCATGGGATGTCATGAAGTATCTTATTCTTGTTTTCCAGTGCAAGTAATTTCGGTCCTTGAATAGTGGGGGGCGATTCACAAAATTTCTTTCATCAAACATGTCCCCTAAGGAATTTCAAAATTGTTTTTGCTTGTGGGAGCACCTCTCCCAGCTTCTTCGTCTCTTTAATAATCTTGATGAAACGTGTTATGACATCTGAGATGTCTTCGTTCTCACTAATTCTGAAGGAAACATAGGAATCCTCCATCACTCTCTACTGCGTTTTCTTTACTTGCTTTTTGTCTTCATGAGTAACTTCTACGTTATCCCATTTCTCCTTGGTAGTATTGCAGGCACTATGTATGTTTATTTCATTAATGAAAAGAGTACAGAAAAGCATGTTTATGGCCTTGTCATTTAATTGCTCTAACTTCTTTTCTCTGGCTAGCCATACATTCTTTGCCTTCGGCAAAACTACTCCATTTTCAACCTTTGTGGGTGCAGAATAGCCATTTCTTACAATCTCTTAAACATCAGAATCATGGGATCTCATGAAGTATCTTATTCTTGTTTTCCAGTGCAAGTAATTTTCGCCCTTGAACAGTGGAGGGCGATTCAAAGAATTTTCTTCACCAAACATGTCGCCTAAGGAATTTCCCAATTCTCTTTGCTGTTGGGAGCACCTCACCCAGCTGCTTCATCTCTTTAATAATCTTGGTGAAGCGTGTTATGGCATCTGAGATGTCTTCGTTGTCACAAATTCTGAAGGCAACATAGGATTCCTCCATCATTCTCTACTTCGTTTTCTTTACTTGCTTTTTGTCTTTATGAGTAACTTATATGTTATCCCATTTCTCTTTGGCAGTATTGTAGGCACTATCTATGTTTAATTCATTAATGAAAAGAGTACAGAAAAGAATGTTTATGGCCTTGTCGTTTAATTGCTCTAACTTCTTTTCTCTGGGTAGCCATACATTCTTTGCCTTCGGCATAACTACTCCATTTTCAACCTTTGTGGGTGCAGATTAGCCATTTCTCACAATATCCAAAACATCAGAATCATGGGATCTCATGAACTATCTTATTCTTGTTTTCCAGTGCAAGTAATTTCCGTCCTTGAACAGTGGAAGGTGATTCGCAGAATTTCTTTCATCAAACATGTCCCCTAAGGACTTGCCCAATTATTTTTGCTTGTGGGAGCACCTCACCCAGCTTCTTCGTCTGCTTAATAATCTTGATGATGCGTGGTATGGCATCTGAGATTTCTTCGTTCTCACTAATTCTGAAGGCAACATAGGATTCCTTCATCATTCTCTACTTCGTTTTCTTTACTTGCTTTTTGTCTTCATGAGTAAGTTCTACGTTATCCCATTTCTCCTTGGCAGTATTGCAGGCACTATGTATGTTTATTTCCTTAATGAAAAGAGTACAAAAAAGTATGTTTATGGCCTTGTCATTTAATTGTTCTAACTTCTTTTCTCTCGGAAGCCATACATTCTTTGCCTTCAGCACAATTACTCCATTTTCAACCTTTTAGGTGCAGAATAGCCATTTCTTACAATACCCAAAACAACAGAATCATGGGATCTCATGAAGTATCTTTTTCTTATTTTCCAGTGCAAGTAATTTCCTTCTTTGAACAGTGGAAGGTGATTCACAGAATTTCTTTCATCAAACATGTCCCCTAAGGACTTGCCCAATTATTTTTGCTTGTGGGGGCACCTCACCCAGCTTCTTCGTCTGTTTAATAATCTTGATGAAGCGTGGTATGGCATATGAGATGTCTTCGTTCTCACTAATTCTGAAGGCAACATAGGATTCCTCCATCATTCTCTACTTCGTTTTCTTTACTTGGTTTTTGTTTTCATGAGTAACTTAGCAGTATTGCAGGCACTATGTATGGTTATTTCCTTAATGAAAAGAGTACAGAAAAGTATGTTTATGGCCTTGTCTTTTAATTGCTCTAACTTCTTTTCTCTGGGTAGCCATACATTCTTTGCCTTCGGCATAACTACTCCATTTTCAACCTTTGAGGGTGCAGAATAGCCATTTCTTACAATCTCTTAAACATCAGAATCATGGGATCTCATGAAGTATCTTATTCTTGTTTTCCAGTGCAAGTAATTTCCTCCCTTGAACAGTGGAGGTCGATTTACAGAATTTCCTTCATCAAACATGTCACCTATGGAATTTCCCAATTGTTTTTGCTTTTGGGAGCACCTCACCCAGCTTCTTCATCTCTTTAATAATCTTGGTGAAGCGTGTTATGGCATCTGAGATGTCTTCGTTCTCACAAATTCTGAAGGCAACATAGGATTCCTCCATCATTCTCTACTTCGTTTTGTTTACTTGCTTTTTGTCTTTATGAGTAACTTCTACCTTATCCCATTTCTCCTTGGTAGTATTGCAGGCACTATGTATGTTTAATTCTTTAATGAAAAGAGTGCAGAAAAGCATGTTTATGGCCTTGCCATTTAATTGCTGTAACTTCTTTTCTCTGGGTAGCCATACATTCTTTGCCTTCGGCATAACTACTCCATTTTCAACCTTTGTGGGCGTAGATTAGCCATTTCTCACAATATCCAAAACATCAGAATCATGGGATCTCATAAACTATCTTATTCTTGTTTTCCAGTGCAAGTAATTTCGGTCCTTGATTAGTGGAGGGCGATTCACAAAATTTCTTTCATCAAAGATGTCCCCTAAGGAATTTCAAAATTGTTTTTGCTTGTGGGAGCACCTCTCCCAGCTTTTTCATCTCTTTAATAATCTTGGCGAAGCTTGTTATGGCATCTGAGATGTCTTCGTTCTCATTAATTCTGAAGGCATCATAGGATTCCGCTAGCATTCTCTACTTTGTTTTCTTTACTTGTTTTTTGTCTTCATTAGTAAATTCTACGTTATACCTTTTCTTTTTGGCAGTGTTGCAGGTCCTATGTCTGTTGGATTCATTAATGAAAAGAGTACAAAAAAACATGTTTATGGCCTTGTCATTTAATTGCTGTAACTTCTTTTCTCTGGTGGCCATACATTCTTTGCCTTCAGCACAATTACTCCATTTTCAACCTTTGTGGGTGCAGATTAGCGATTTCTCACAATATCCAAAACATCAGAATCATGGGATCTCATGAAGTATCTTATTCTTGTTTTCCAGTGCAAGTAATTTCGGTCCTTGAATAGTGGAGGCGATTCACAAAATTTCTTTCATCAAACATGTCCCCTAAGGAATTTCAAAATTATTTTTGCTTTTGGTAGCACCTCACCCAGCTTCTTCGTCTGTTTAATAATCTTGATGAAGCGTGGTATGGCATCTGAGATGTCTTCGTTCTCACTAATTCTGAAGGCAACATAGGATTCCTCCATCATTCTCTACTTCATTTTCTTTACTTGCTTTTTGTCTTCATGAGTAACTTCTACGTTATCCCATTTCTCCTTAGCAGTATTGCAGGCACTATGTATGTTTATTTCCTTAATGAAAAGAGTACAGAAAAGTATGTTTATGGCCTTGTCATTTAATTGCTCTAACTTCTTTTCTCTGGCTAGCCATACATTCTTTGCCTTCGGCATAACTACTCCATTTTCAACCTTTGTGGGTGCAGAATAGCCATTTCTTACAATCTCTTAAACATCAGATTCATGGGATCTCATGAAGTATCTTATTCTTGTTTTCCAGTGCAAGTAATTTTCGCCCTTGAACAGTGGAGGGCGATTCAAAGAATTTTCTTCACCAAACATGTCGCCTAAGGAATTTCCCAATTGTTTTTGCTTTTGGGAGCACCTCACCCAGCTTCTTCATCTCTTTAATAATCTTGGTGAAGCGTGTTATGGCATCTGAGATGTCTTCGTTGTCACAAATTCTGAAGGCAACATAGGATTCCTCCATCATTCTCTACTTCATTTTCTTTACTTGCTTTTTGTCTTCATGAGTAACTTCTACGTTATCCCATTTCTCCATAGCAGTATTGCAGGCACTATGTATGTTTATTTCCTTAATGAAAAGAGTACAGAAAAGTATGTTTATGGCCTTGTCATTTAATTGCTCTAACTTCTTTTCTCTGGGTAGCCATACATTCTTTGCCTTCGGCATAACTACTCCATTTTCAACCTTTGTGGGTGCAGATTAGCCATTTCTCACAATATCCAAAACATCAGAATCATGGGATCTCATGAAGTATCTTATTCTTGTTTTCCAGTGCAAGTAATTTCCTCCCTTGAACAGTGGAAGGTGATTCACAGAATTTCCTTCATCAAACATGTCCCCTATGGAATTTCCCAATTGTTTCTGCTTTTGGGAGCACCTCACCCAGCTTCTTCGTCTGTTTAATAATCTTGGTGAATCGTGTTATGGCATCTGAGATGTCTTCGTTCTCACTAATTCTGAAGGCAACATAGGATTCCTCCATCATTCTCTACTTCGTTTTGTTTACTTGATTTTTGTCTTCATGAGTAACTTCTACGTTATCCCATTTCTCCTTGGCAGTATTGCAGGCACTATGTATGTTTATTTCCTTAATGAAAAGAGTACATAAAAGTATGTTTATGGCCTTGTCATTTAATTGTTCTAACTTCTTTTCTCTCGGTAGCCATACATTCTTTGCCTTCGGCATAACTAGTCCATTTTCAACCTTTGTGGGTGCGGAATAGCCATTTCTTACAATCTCTTAAACATCAGAATCATGGGATCTCATGAAGTATCTTATTCTTGTTTTCCAGTGCAAGTAATTTCCGTTCTTTAATAGTGGAAGGCGATTCACAGAATTTTTTTCATCAAACATGTCCCCTAAGGAATTTCCCAATTATTTTTGCTTGTGGGAGCACCTCACCCAGCTTCTTCTTCTCTTTAATAATCTTGATGAAGCGTGTTATGACATCTGAGATGTCTTCGTTCTCACTAATTCTGAAGGCAACATAGGAATCTTCCATCACTCTTTACAGCGTTTTGTTTACTTGCTTTTTGTCTTCATGAGTAAGTTCTACGTTATCCCATTTCTCCTTGGCAGTATTGCAGGCACTATGTATGTTTATTTCCTTAATGAAAAAGTACAGAAAAGCATGTTTATGGCCTTGTCATTTAATTGCTCTAACTTCTTCTTTCTGGGTAGCCATACATTCTTTGCCTTCGGCATAACTACTCCATTTTCAACCTTCGTGGGTGCAGAATAGCCATTTCTTACAATCTCTTAAACATCAGAATCACGGGATCTCATGAAGTATCTTATTCTTGTTTCCAGTGCAAGTAATTTCCGCCCTTGAACAGTGGAGGGAGATTCACAGAATTTCCTTCATCAAATATGTCCCCTAAGGAATTTCCCAATTGTTTTTGCTTGTGGCAGCACCCCACCCAGCTGCTTCATCTCTTTAATAATCTTGGTGAACCGTGTTATGGCATCTGAGATGTCTTCGTTCTCACTAATTCTGAAGGCATCATAAGATTCCTCCAGCATTCTCTACTTTGTTCCCTTTACTTGCTTTCTGTTTTCATCAGTAATTTTTAGGTTATCCCATATCTCCTTGGTAGTATAGCAGGCACTTTGTCTCTTTAATTCATTAATGAAAAGAGTACAGAAAAACATGTTTATGGCCTTCTCATTTAATTGTTGTAACCTCTTTTCTCTGGTAGCCATACATTCTTTGCCTTCGGTACAATTACTCCATTTTCAACCTTTGTTGGTGCAGATTAGCCATTTCTTACAATATCCAAAACATCAGAATCATTGGATCTCATGAAGTATCTTATTCTTGTTTTTCAGTGCAAGTAATTTCGGTCCTTGAATAGTGGAGGGCGACTCACAGAATTGCTTTCATCAAACATGTCCCCTATGGAATTTCAGAATTGTTTTTGTTTGTGGGAGCACCTCTCCCAGCTTCTTCATCCCTTTAATAATCTCGGTGAAGCTTGTTATGGCATCTGAGATGTCTTCGTTCTCATTAAATCTGAAGGCATCATAGGATTCCTCTAGCATTCTCTACTTTGTTTTCTTTACTTTTTTTTTGTCTTCATTAGTAAATTCTACGTTATACCTTTTCTCTTTGGCAGTGTTGCAGGTCTTTTGTCTGCTGAATTCATTAATGAAAAGAGTACAAAAAAACATGTTTGTGGCCTTGTCATTTAATTGTTGTAACTTCTTTTCTCTGGTGGCCATACATTCTTTGCCTTCAGCAAAATTACTCCATTTTCAACCTTTTGGGTGCAGAATAGCCATTTCTTACAATATCCAAAACAACAGAATCATGGGATCTCATGAAGTATCTTATTCTTGTTTTCCAGTGCAAGTAATTTCCTTCTTTGAACAGTGGAAGGTGATTCACAGAATTTTTTTCATCAAACATGTCCCCTAAGGACTTACCCAATTATTTTTGCTTGTGGGGGCACCTCACCCAGCTTCTTCGCCTGTTTAATAATCTTGATGAAGCGTGGTATGGCATCTGAGATGTCTTCGTTCTCACTAATTCTGAAGGCAACATAGGATTCCTCCATCATTCTCTACTTCGTTTTCTTTACTTGCTTTTCGTCTTCATGAGTAACTTCTACGTTATCCCATTTCTCCTTAGCAGTATTGCGGGCATTATGTATGTTTATTTCCTTAATGAAAAGAGTACAGAAAAGTATGTTTATGGCCTGGTCATTTAATTGCTCTAACTTCTCTTCTCTGGGTAGCCATACATTCTTTGCCTTCAGCATAACTACTCCATTTTCAACTTTTGTGGGTGCAGAATAGCCATTTCTTACAATCTTTTAAACATCAGAATCATGGGATCTCATGAAGTATCTTATTCTTGTTTTCCAGTGCAAGTAATTTCCTCTCCTGAACAGTGGATGTCGATTTACAGAATTTCTTTCATCAAACATGTCCCCTATGGAATTTCCCAATTGTTTTTGCTTTTGGGAGCACCTCACCCAGCTTCTTCATCTCTTTAATAATCTTGGTGAAGCGTGTTATGGCATCTGAGATGTCTTCGTTCTCACTAATTCTGAAGGCAACATAGGATTCCTCCATCATTCTCTACTTCGTTTTCTTTACTTGCTTTTTGTCTTTATGAGTAACTTCTACCTTATCCCATTTCTCCTTGGCAGTATTGCAGGCACTATGTATGTTTAATTCATTAATGAAAAGAGTGCAGAAAAGCATGTTTTTGGCCTTGTCATTTAATTGCTATAACTTCTTTTCTCTGCGTAGCCATACATTCTTTGCCTTCGGCATAACTACTCCATTTTTAACCTTTGTGGGCGTAGATTAGCCATTTCTCACAATATCCAAAACATCAGAATCATGGGATCTCATGAAGTATCTTATTCTTGCTTTCCAGTGCAAGTAATTTCGGTCCTTGAATAGTGGAGGGCGATTCACAAAATTTCTTTCATCAAACATGTCCTCTAAGAAATTTCAAAATTGTTTTTGCTTGTGGGAGCACCTCTCCCAGCTTTTTCATCTCTTTAATAATCTTGGTGAAGCTTGTTATGGCATCTGAGATGTCTTCGTTCTCATTAATTCTAAAGGCATCATAGGATTCCTCTAGCATTCTCTACTTTGTTTTCTTTACATGTTTTTTGTGTTCATTAGTAAATTCTACGTTATACCTTTTCTCTTTGGCAGTGTTGCAGGTCCTATGTCTGCTGGATTTATTAATGAAAAGAGTACAAAAAAACATGTTTATGGCCTTGTCATTTAATTGTTGTAGCTTCTTTTCTCTGGTGGTCATAAATTCTTTGCCTTCAGCACAATTACTCCATTTTCAACCTTTTGGGTGCAGAATAGCCATTTCTTACAATATCCAAAACAACAGAATCATGGGATCTAATGAAGTATCTTATTCTTGTTTTCCAGTGCAAGTAATTTCCGTTCTTAAATTGTGGAAGGCGATTCACAGAATTTCTTTCATCAAACATGTCCCCTATGGAATTTCCCAATTATTTTTGCTTGTGGGAGCACCTCACCCAGCTTCTTCGTCTCTTTAATAATCTTGATGAAGCGTGTTATGACATCTGAGATGTCTTCGTTCTCACTAATTCTGAAGGAAACATAGGAATCCTCCATCACTCTCTACTGCGTTTTCTTTACTTGCTTTTTGTCTTCATGAGTAACTTCTACGTTATCCCATTTCTCCTTGGCAGTATTGCAGGCACTATGTATGTTCATTTCATTAATGAAAGGAGTACAAAAAAACATGTTTATAGCCTTGTTATTTAATTATTGTAACTTCTTTTCTCTGGTGGCCATACATTCATTGCCTTCAGCACAATTACTCCATTTTCAACCTTTTGGGTGCAGAATAGCCATTTCTTACAATATCCAAAACAACAGAATCATGGGATCTCATGAAGTATCTTATTCTTGTTTTCCAGTGCAAGTAATTTCCGTTCTTGAATAGTGGAAGGAGATTCACAAAATTTCCTTCATTAAACATGTCCCCTAAGGAATTTCCCTGTTATTTTTGCTTGTGGGAGCACCTCACCCAGCTTTTTCGTCTCTTTAATAATCTTGATGAAGCGTGTTATGACATCTGAGATGTCTTCGTTCTCACTAATTCTGAAGGCAACATAGGAATCCTCCATCACTCTCTACTGCGTTTTCTTTACTTGCTTTTTGTCTTCATGAGTAACTTCTACGTTATCCCATTTCTCCTTGGCAGTATTGCAGGCACTATGTATGTTTATTTCATTAATGAAAATAGTACAGAAAAGCATGTTTATGGCCTTGTCATTTAATTGCTCTAGCTTCTTTTCTCTGGCTAGCCATACATTCTTTGCCTTCGGCATAACTACTCCATTTTCAACCTTTGTGGGTGCAGAATAGCCATTTCTTACAATCTCTTAAACATCAGAATCATGGGATCTCATGAAGTATCTTATTCTTGTTTTCCTGTGCAAGTAATTTTCGCTCTTGAACAGTGGAGGGCGATTCAAAGAATTTTCTTCACCAAACATGTCGCCTAAGGAATTTCCCAATTGTTTTTGCTTTTGGGGGCACCTCACCCAGCTTCTTCATCTCTTTAATAATCTTGGTGAAGCGTGTTATGGCATCTGAGATGTCTTCGTTCTCACTAATTCTGAAGGCAACATAGGATTCCTCCATCATTCTCTACTTCGTTTTCTTTACTTGCTTTTTGTCTTTATGAGTAACTTCTACCTTATCCCATTTCTCCTTGGCAGTATTGCAGGCACTATGTATGTTTAATTCATTAATGAAAAGAGTGCAGAAAAGCATGTTTTTGGCCTTGTCATTTAATTGCTATAACTTCTTTTCTCTGCGTAGCCATACATTCTTTGCCTTCGGCATAACTACTCCATTTTTAACCTTTGTGGGCGTAGATTAGCCATTTCTCACAATATCCAAAACATCAGAATCATGGGATCTCATGAAGTATCTTATTCTTGCTTTCCAGTGCAAGTAATTTCGGTCCTTGAATAGTGGAGGGCGATTCACAAAATTTCTTTCATCAAACATGTCCTCTAAGAAATTTCAAAATTGTTTTTGCTTGTGGGAGCACCTCTCCCAGCTTTTTCATCTCTTTAATAATCTTGGTGAAGCTTGTTATGGCATCTGAGATGTCTTCGTTCTCATTAATTCTAAAGGCATCATAGGATTCCTCTAGCATTCTCTACTTTGTTTTCTTTACATGTTTTTTGTGTTCATTAGTAAATTCTACGTTATACCTTTTCTCTTTGGCAGTGTTGCAGGTCCTATGTCTGCTGGATTTATTAATGAAAAGAGTACAAAAAAACATGTTTATGGCCTTGTCATTTAATTGTTGTAGCTTCTTTTCTCTGGTGGTCATAAATTCTTTGCCTTCAGCACAATTACTCCATTTTCAACCTTTTGGGTGCAGAATAGCCATTTCTTACAATATCCAAAACAACAGAATCATGGGATCTAATGAAGTATCTTATTCTTGTTTTCCAGTGCAAGTAATTTCCGTTCTTAAATTGTGGAAGGCGATTCACAGAATTTCTTTCATCAAACATGTCCCCTATGGAATTTCCCAATTATTTTTGCTTGTGGGAGCACCTCACCCAGCTTCTTCGTCTCTTTAATAATCTTGATGAAGCGTGTTATGACATCTGAGATGTCTTCGTTCTCACTAATTCTGAAGGAAACATAGGAATCCTCCATCACTCTCTACTGCGTTTTCTTTACTTGCTTTTTGTCTTCATGAGTAACTTCTACGTTATCCCATTTCTCCTTGGCAGTATTGCAGGCACTATGTATGTTCATTTCATTAATGAAAGGAGTACAAAAAAACATGTTTATAGCCTTGTTATTTAATTATTGTAACTTCTTTTCTCTGGTGGCCATACATTCATTGCCTTCAGCACAATTACTCCATTTTCAACCTTTTGGGTGCAGAATAGCCATTTCTTACAATATCCAAAACAACAGAATCATGGGATCTCATGAAGTATCTTATTCTTGTTTTCCAGTGCAAGTAATTTCCGTTCTTGAATAGTGGAAGGAGATTCACAAAATTTCCTTCATTAAACATGTCCCCTAAGGAATTTCCCTGTTATTTTTGCTTGTGGGAGCACCTCACCCAGCTTTTTCGTCTCTTTAATAATCTTGATGAAGCGTGTTATGACATCTGAGATGTCTTCGTTCTCACTAATTCTGAAGGCAACATAGGAATCCTCCATCACTCTCTACTGCGTTTTCTTTACTTGCTTTTTGTCTTCATGAGTAACTTCTACGTTATCCCATTTCTCCTTGGCAGTATTGCAGGCACTATGTATGTTTATTTCATTAATGAAAATAGTACAGAAAAGCATGTTTATGGCCTTGTCATTTAATTGCTCTAACTTCTTTTCTCTGGCTAGCCATACATTCTTTGCCTTCGGCATAACTACTCCATTTTCAACCTTTGTGGGTGCAGAATAGCCATTTCTTACAATCTCTTAAACATCAGAATCATGGGATCTCATGAAGTATCTTATTCTTGTTTTCCTGTGCAAGTAATTTTCGCTCTTGAACAGTGGAGGGCGATTCAAAGAATTTTCTTCACCAAACATGTCGCCTAAGGAATTTCCCAATTGTTTTTGCTTTTGGGGGCACCTCACCCAGCTTCTTCATCTCTTTAATAATCTTGGTGAAGCGTGTTATGGCATCTGAGATGTCTTCGTTGTCACAAATTCTGAAGGCAACATAGGATTCCTCCATCATTCTCTACTTCGTTTTCTTTACTTGCTTTTTGTCTTTATGAGTAACTTCTACGTTATCCCATTTCTCCTTGGCAGTATTGTAGGCACTATCTATGTTTAATTCATTAATGAAAAGAGTACAGAAAAGCATGTTTATGGCCTTGTCATTTAATTGCTCTAACTTCTTTTCTCTCGGTAGCCATACATTCTTTGCCTTCGGCATAACTACTCCATTTTCAACCTTTGTTGGTGCAGATTAGCCATTTCTTACAATATCCAAAACATCAGAATCATTGGATCTCATGAAGTATCCTATTCTTGTTTTTCAGTGCAAGTAATTTCGGTCCTTGAATAGTGGAGGGCGACTCACAGAATTGCTTTCATCAAACATGTCCCCTATGGAATTTCAGAATTGTTTTTGTTTGTGGGCACCTCTCCCAGCTTCTTCATCCCTTTAATAATCTCGGTGAAGCTTGTTATGGCATCTGAGATGTCTTCGTTCTCATTAAATCTGAAGGCATCATAGGATTCCTCTAGCATTCTCTACTTTGTTTTCTTTACTTTTTTTTTGTCTTCATTAGTAAATTCTACGTTATACCTTTTCTCTTTGGCAGTGTTGCAGGTCCTTTGTCTGCTGAATTCATTAATGAAAAGAGTACAAAAAAACATGTTTGTGGCCTTGTCATTTAATTGTTGTAACTTCTTTTCTCTGGTGGCCATACATTCTTTGCCTTCAGCAAAATTACTCCATTTTCAACCTTTTGGGTGCAGAATAGCCATTTCTTACAATATCCAAAACAACAGAATCATGGGATCTCATGAAGTATCTTATTCTTGTTTTCCCGTGCAAGTAATTTCCTTCTTTGAACAGTGGAAGGTGATTCACAGAATTTCTTTCATCAAACATGTCCCCTAAGGACTTACCCAATTATTTTTGCTTGTGGGGGCACCTCACCCAGCTTCTTCGCCTGTTTAATAATCTTGATGAAGCGTGGTATGGCATCTGAGATGTCTTCGTTCTCACTAATTCTGAAGGCAACATAGGATTCCTCCATCATTCTCTACTTCGTTTTCTTTACTTGCTTTTTGTCTTCATGAGTAACTTCTACGTTATCCCATTTCTCCTTAGCAGTATTGCAGGCATTATGTATGTTTATTTCCTTAATGAAAAGAGTACAGAAAAGTATGTTTATGGCCTGGTCATTTAATTGCTCTAACTTCTCTTCTCTGGGTAGCCATACATTCTTTGCCTTCAGCATAACTACTCCATTTTCAACTTTTGTGGGTGCAGAATAGCCATTTCTTACAATCTTTTAAACATCAGAATCATGGGATCTCATGAAGTATCTTATTCTTGTTTTCCAGTGCAAGTAATTTCCTCTCTTGAACAGTGGAGGTCGATTTACAGAATTTCTTTCATCAAACATGTCCCCTATGGAATTTCCCAATTGTTTTTGCTTTTGGGAGCACCTCACCCAGCTTCTTCATCTCTTTAATAATCTTGGTGAAGCGTGTTATGGAATCTGAGATGTCTTCGTTCTCACTAATTCTGAAGGCAACATAGGATTCCTCCATCATTCTCTACTTCGTTTTCTTTCCTTGCTTTTTGTCTTTATGAGTAACTTCTACCTTATCCCATTTCTCCTTGGCAGTATTGCAGGCACTATGTATGTTTAATTCATTAATGAAAAGAGTGCAGAAAAGCATGTTTTTGGCCTTGTCATTTAATTGCTATAACTTCTTTTCTCTGGGTAGCCATACATTCTTTGCCTTCGGCATAACTACTCCATTTTCAACCTTTGTGGGCGTAGATTAGCCATTTCTCACAATATCCAAAACATCAGAATCATGGGATCTCATGACGTATCTTATTCTTGCTTTCCAGTGCAAGTAATTTCGGTCCTTGAATAGTGGAGGGCGATTCACAAAATTTCTTTCATCAAACATGTCCTCTAAGGAATTTCAAAATTGTTTTTGCTTGTGGGAGCACCTCTCCCAGCTTTTTCATCTCTTTAATAATCTTGGTGAAGCTTGTTATGGCATCTGAGATGTCTTCGTTCTCATTAATTCTGAAGGCATCATAGGATTCCTCTAGCATTCTCTACTTTGTTTTCTTTACTTGTTTTTTGTGTTCATTAGTAAATTCTACGTTATACCTTTTCTCTTTGGCAGTGTTGCAGGTCCTATGTCTGCTGGATTTATTAATGAAAAGAGTACAAAAAAACATGTTTATGGCCTTGTCATTTAATTGTTATAGCTTCTTTTCTCTGGTGGCCATAAATTCTTTGCCTTCAGCACAATTACTCCATTTTCAACCTTTTGGGTGCAGAATAGTCATTTCTTACAATATCCAATACAATAGAATCATGGGATCTAATGAAGTATCTTATTCTTGTTTTCCAGTGCAAGTAATTTCCGTTCTTAAATTGTGGAAGGCGATTCACAGAATTTCTTTCATCAAACATGTCCCCTATGGAATTTCCCAATTATTTTTGCTTGTGGGAGCACCTCACCCAGCTTCTTCGTCTCTTTAATAATCTTGATGAAGCGTGTTATGACATCTGAGATGTCTTCGTTCTCACTAATTCTGAAGGAAACATAGGAATCCTCCATCACTCTCTACTGCGTTTTCTTTACTTGCTTTTTGTCTTCATGAGTAACTTCTACGTTATCCCATTTCTCCTTGGCAGTATTGTAGGCACTATCTATGTTTAATTCATTAATGAAAAGAGTACAGAAAAGCATGTTTATGGCCTTGTCATTTAATTGCTGTAACTTCTTTTCTCTGGTGGCCATACATTCTTTGCCTTCAGCATAATTACTCCATTTTCAACCTTTTGGGTGCAGAATAGCCATTTCTTACAATATCCAAAACAACAGAATCATGGGATCTCATGAAGTATCTTATTCTTGTTTTCCAGTGCAAGTAATTTCCGTTCTTGAATAGTGGAAGGAGATTCACAAAATATCTTTCATTAAACATGTCCCCTAAGGAATTTCCCTGTTATTTTTGCTTGTGGGAGCACCTCACCCAGCTTTTTCGTCTCTTTAATAATCTTGATGAAGCGTGTTATGACATCTGAGATGTCTTCGTTCTCACTAATTCTGAAGGCAACATAGGAATCCTCCATCACTCTCTACTGCGTTTTCTTTACTTGCTTTTTGTCTTCATGAGTAACTTCTACGTTATCCCATTTCTCCTTGGCAGTATTGCAGGCACTATGTATGTTTATTTCATTAATGAAAATAGTACAGAAAAGCATGTTTATGGCCTTGTCATTTAATTGCTCTAACTTCTTTTCTCTGGCTAGCCATACATTCTTTGCCTTCGGCATAACTACTCCATTTTCAACCTTTGTGGGTGCAGAATAGCCATTTCTTACAATCTCTTAAACATCAGAATCATGGGATCTCATGAAGTATCTTATTGTTGTTTTCCAGTGCAAGTAATTTTCGCCCTTGAACAGTGGAGGGCGATTCAAAGAATTTTCTTCACCAAACATGTCGCCTAAGGAATTTCCCAATTGTATTTGCTTTTGGGAGCACCTCACCCAGCTTCTTCATTTCTTTAATAATCTTGGTGAAGCGTGTTATGGCATCTGAGATGTCTTCATTGTCACTAATTCTGAAGGCAACATAGGATTCCTCCATCATTCTCTACTTCGTTTTCTTTACTTGCTTTTTGTCTTTAAGAGTAACTTCTACGTTATCCCATTTCTCCTTGGCAGTATTGTAGGCACTATCTATGTTTAATTCATTAATGAAAAGAGTACAGAAAAGCATGTTTATGGCCTTGTCATTTAATTGCTCTAACTTCTTTTCTCTGGGTAGCCATACATTCTTTGCCTTCGGCATAACTACTCCATTTTCAACCTTTGTGGGTGCAGAATAGCCATTTCTTACAATCTCTTAAACATCAGAATCATGGGATCTCAAGAAGTATCTTATTTTGGTTTTCCAGTGCAAGTAATTTCCTCCCTTGAACAGTGGAGGTCGATTCACAGAATTTCCTTCATCAAACATGTCCCCTAAGGGATTTCCCAATTGTTTTTGCTTTTGGGAGCACCTCACCCAGCTTCTTCATCTCTTTAATAATCTTGGTGAAGCGTGTTATGGCATCTGAGATGTCTTCGTTCTCACTAATTCTGAAGGCAACATAGGATTCCTCCATCATTCTCTACTTCGTTTTCTTTACTTGTTTTTTGTCTTTATGAGTAACTTCTACGTTATCCCATTTCTCCTTGGCAGTATTGCAGGCACTATGTATGTTTATTTCCTTAATGAAAAGAGTATAGAAAATCATGTTTCTGGCCTTGTCATTTAATTGCTCTAACTTCTTCTCTCTGGGTAACCATACATTTTTTGCCTTCGGCATAACTACTCCATTTTCAACCCTTGTGGGCGCAGAATAGCCATTTCTTACAATCTCTTCAACATCAGAATCATGGGATCTCATGAAGTAACTTATTCTTGATTTCCAGTGCAAGTAATTTCCGCCCTTAAACAGTGGAGGGCCATTCACAGAATTTTCTTCATCAAATATGTCCCCTAAGGAATTTCCCAATTGTTTTTGCTTGTGGTAGTACCTCACCCAGCTTCTTCATCTCTTTAATAATCTTGGTGAAACGTGTTATGGCATATGAGATGTCTTCGTTCTCACTAATTCTGAAGGCATCATAGGGTTCCTCCAGCATTCTCTACTGTGTTCCCTTTACTTGCTTTCTGTTTTCATCAGTAATTTTTAGGTTATCCCATTTCTCCTTCGCAGTATTGCAGGCACTATGTCCGTTTAATTCATTAATGAAAAGAGTTCAGAAAAACATGTTTATGGCCTTCTCATTTAATTGTTTTAACCTCTTTTCTCTGGTAGCCATAAATTCTTTGCCTTCGGGACAATTACTCCATTTTCAACCTTTGTGGGTGTAGATTAGCCATTTCTTACAATATCCAAAACATCGGAATCATGGGATCTCATGAAGTATCTTATTCTTGTTTTCCAGTGCAAGTAATTTTGGTCCTTGAATAGTGGAGGCCGATTCACAGAATTTCTTTCATCAAACATGTCCCCTAAGGAATTTCAAAATTGTTTTTGCTTGTGGGAGCACCTCTCCCAGCTGCTTCATCTCTTTAATAATCTTGGTGAAGCTTGTTGTGGCATCTGAGATTTCTTCGTTCTCATTAATTCTGAAGGCATCATAGGATTCCTCTAGCATTCTCTACTTTGTTTTCTTTACTTGTTTTTTGTCTTCATGAGTAACTTCTACGTTATACCTTTTCTCTTTGGCACTGTTGCAGGTACTATGTCTGCCGAATTCTTTAATGAAAAGAGTACATAAAAACATGTTAATGGCCTTGTCATTTAATTGTTGTAACTTCTTTTCTCTGGTGGCCATACATTCTTTGCCTTCCGCACAATTACTCCATTTTCAACCTTTTGGGTGCAGAATAGCCATTTCTTACAATATCCAAAACAACAGAATCATGGGATCTCATGAAGTATCTTATTCTTGTTTTCCAGTGCAAGTAATTTCCGTTCTTGAATAGTGGAAGGCGATTCACAAAATTTCTTTCGTCAAACATGTCCCCTAAGGAATTTCCCAATTATTTTTGCTTGTGGGAGCACCTCACCCAGCTTCTTCGTCTCTTTAATAATCATGATGAAGCGTGTTATGGCATCTGAGATGTCTTCGTTCTCACTAATTCTGAAGGCAACATAGGAATCTTCCATCACTCTCTACTGCGTTCTCTTTACTTGCTTTTTGTCTTCATGAGTAACTTCTACGTTATCCCATTTCTTCTTATTCTTGTTTTCCAGTGCAGGTAATTTCCGTTCTTGAATAGTGGAAGGCGATTCATAAAATTTCTTTCTTTAAACATGTCCCCTAAGGAATTTCCCAGTTATTTTTGCTTGTGGGAGCACCTCACCCAGCATTTTCGTCTCTTTAATAATCTTGAAGCGTGTTATGGCATCTGAGATGTCTTCGTTCTCACTAATTCTGAACGCAACATAGGAATCCTCCATCACTCTCTACTGCGTTTTCGTTACTTGCTTTTTGTCTTCATGAGTAACTTCTACGTTATCCCATTTCTCCTTGGCACTATTGCAGGCACTATGTATGTTTATTTCCTTAATGAAAAGAGTACAGAAAAGCATGTTTATGGCCTTGTCATTTAATTGCTCTAACTTCTTTTCTCTGGCTAGCCATACATTCTTTGCCTTCGGCATAACTACTCCATTTTCAACCTTTGTGGGTGCAGAATAGCCATTTCTTACAATCTCTTAAACATCAGAATCATGGGATCTCATGAAGTATCTTATTCTTGTTTTCCAGTGCAAGTAATTTTCGCCCTTGAACAGTGGAGGGCGATTCAAAGAATTTTCTTCACCAAACATGTCGCCTAAGGAATTTCCCAATTGTTTTTGCTTTTGGGAGCACCTCACCCAGCTTCTTCATCTCTTTAATAATCTTGGTGAAGCGTGTTATGGCATCCGAGACGTCTTCGTTGTCACAAATTCTGAAGGCAACATAGGATTCCTCCATCTTTCTCTACTTCGTTTTCTTTACTTGCTTTTTGTCTTTATGAGTAACTTCTACGTTATCCCATTTCTCCTTGGCAGTATTGTAGGCACTATCTATGTTTAATTCATTAATGAAAAGAGTACAGAAAAGCATGTTTATGGCCTTGTCATTTAATTGCTCTAACTTCTTTTCTCTGGGTAGCCATACATTCTTTGCCTTCGGCATAACTACTCCAATTTCAACCTTTGTGGGTGCAGAATAGCCATTTCTTACAATCTCTTAAACATCAGAATCATGGGATCTCATGAAGTATCTTATTCTTGTTTTCCAGTGCAAGTAATTTTCGCCCTTGAACAGTGGAGGGCGATTCAAAGAATTTTCTTCACCAAACATGTCGCCTAAGGAATTTCCCAATTGTTTTTGCTTTTGGGAGCACCTCACCCAGCTTCTTCATCTCTTTAATAATCTTGGTGAAGCGTGTTATGGCATCTGAGATGTCTTCGTTCTCACTAATTCTGAAGGCAACATAGGATTCCTCCATCATTCTCTACTTCGTTTTCTTTACTTGCTTTTTGTCTTTATGAGTAACTTCTACCTTATCCCATTTCTCCTTGGCAGTATTGCAGGCACTATGTATGTTTAATTCATTAATGAAAAGAGTGCAGAAAAGCATGTTTTTGGCCTTGTCATTTAATTGCTATAACTTCTTTTCTCTGCGTAGCCATAGATTCTTTGCCTTCGGCATAACTACTCCATTTTTAACCTTTGTGGGCGTAGATTAGCCATTTCTCACAATATCCAAAACATCAGAATCATGGGATCTCATGAAGTATCTTATTCTTGCTTTCCAGTGCAAGTAATTTCGGTCCTTGAATAGTGGAGGGCGATTCACAAAATTTCTTTCATCAAACATGTCCTCTAAGAAATTTCAAAATTGTTTTTGCTTGTGGGAGCACCTCTCCCAGCTTTTCATCTCTTTAATAATCTTGGTGAAGCTTGTTATGGCATCTGAGATGTCTTCGTTCTCATTAATTCTAAAGGCATCATAGGATTCCTCTAGCATTCTCTACTTTGTTTTCTTTACATGTTTTTTGTGTTCATTAGTAAATTCTACGTTATACCTTTTCTCTTTGGCAGTGTTGCAGGTCCTATGTCTGCTGGATTTATTAATGAAAAGAGTACAAAAAAACATGTTTATGGCCTTGTCATTTAATTGTTGTAGCTTCTTTTCTCTGGTGGTCATAAATTCTTTGCCTTCAGCACAATTACTCCATTTTCAACCTTTTGGGTGCAGAATAGCCATTTCTTACAATATCCAAAATAATAGAATCATGGGATCTAATGAAGTATCTTATTCTTGTTTTCCAGTGCAAGTAATTTCCGTTCTTAAATTGTGGAAGGCGATTCACAGAATTTCTTTCATCAAACATGTCCCCTATGGAATTTCCCAATTATTTTTGCTTGTGGGAGCACCTCACCCAGCTTCTTCGTCTCTTTAATAATCTTGATGAAGCGTGTTATGACATCTGAGATGTCTTCGTTCTCACTAATTCTGAAGGAAACATAGGAATCCTCCATCACTCTCTACTGCGTTTTCTTTACTTGCTTTTTGTCTTCATGAGTAACTTCTACGTTATCCCATTTCTCCTTGGCAGTATTGCAGGCACTATGTATGTTCATTTCATTAATGAAAGGAGTACAAAAAAACATGTTTATAGCCTTGTTATTTAATTATTGTAACTTCTTTTCTCTGGTGGCCATACATTCATTGCCTTCAGCACAATTACTCCATTTTCAACCTTTTGGGTGCAGAATAGCCATTTCTTACAATATCCAAAACAACAGAATCATGGGATCTCATGAAGTATCTTATTCTTGTTTTCCAGTGCAAGTAATTTCCGTTCTTGAATAGTGGAAGGAGATTCACAAAATTTCCTTCATTAAACATGTCCCCTAAGGAATTTCCCTGTTATTTTTGCTTGTGGGAGCACCTCACCCAGCTTTTTCGTCTCTTTAATAATCTTGATGAAGCGTGTTATGACATCTGAGATGTCTTCGTTCTCACTAATTCTGAAGGCAACATAGGAATCCTCCATCACTCTCTACTGCGTTTTCTTTACTTGCTTTTTGTCTTCATGAGTAACTTCTACGTTATCCCATTTCTCCTTGGCAGTATTGCAGGCACTATGTATGTTTATTTCATTAATGAAAATAGTACAGAAAAGCATGTTTATGGCCTTGTCATTTAATTGCTCTAACTTCTTTTCTCTGGCTAGCCATACATTCTTTGCCTTCGGCATAACTACTCCATTTTCAACCTTTGTGGGTGCAGAATAGCCATTTCTTACAATCTCTTAAACATCAGAATCATGGGATCTCATGAAGTATCTTATTCTTGTTTTCCTGTGCAAGTAATTTTCGCTCTTGAACAGTGGAGGGCGATTCAAAGAATTTTCTTCACCAAACATGTCGCCTAAGGAATTTCCCAATTGTTTTTGCTTTTGGGGGCACCTCACCCAGCTTCTTCATCTCTTTAATAATCTTGGTGAAGCGTGTTATGGCATCTGAGATGTCTTCGTTGTCACAAATTCTGAAGGCAACATAGGATTCCTCCATCATTCTCTACTTCGTTTTCTTTACTTGCTTTTTGTCTTTATGAGTAACTTCTACGTTATCCCATTTCTCCTTGGCAGTATTGTAGGCACTATCTATGTTTAATTCATTAATGAAAAGAGTACAGAAAAGCATGTTTATGGCCTTGTCATTTAATTGCTCTAACTTCTTTTCTCTCGGTAGCCATACATTCTTTGCCTTCGGCATAACTACTCCATTTTCAACCTTTGTTGGTGCAGATTAGCCATTTCTTACAATATCCAAAACATCAGAATCATTGGATCTCATGAAGTATCCTATTCTTGTTTTTCAGTGCAAGTAATTTCGGTCCTTGAATAGTGGAGGGCGACTCACAGAATTGCTTTCATCAAACATGTCCCCTATGGAATTTCAGAATTGTTTTTGTTTGTGGGCACCTCTCCCAGCTTCTTCATCCCTTTAATAATCTCGGTGAAGCTTGTTATGGCATCTGAGATGTCTTCGTTCTCATTAAATCTGAAGGCATCATAGGATTCCTCTAGCATTCTCTACTTTGTTTTCTTTACTTTTTTTTTGTCTTCATTAGTAAATTCTACGTTATACCTTTTCTCTTTGGCAGTGTTGCAGGTCCTTTGTCTGCTGAATTCATTAATGAAAAGAGTACAAAAAAACATGTTTGTGGCCTTGTCATTTAATTGTTGTAACTTCTTTTCTCTGGTGGCCATACATTCTTTGCCTTCAGCAAAATTACTCCATTTTCAACCTTTTGGGTGCAGAATAGCCATTTCTTACAATATCCAAAACAACAGAATCATGGGATCTCATGAAGTATCTTATTCTTGTTTTCCCGTGCAAGTAATTTCCTTCTTTGAACAGTGGAAGGTGATTCACAGAATTTCTTTCATCAAACATGTCCCCTAAGGACTTACCCAATTATTTTTGCTTGTGGGGGCACCTCACCCAGCTTCTTCGCCTGTTTAATAATCTTGATGAAGCGTGGTATGGCATCTGAGATGTCTTCGTTCTCACTAATTCTGAAGGCAACATAGGATTCCTCCATCATTCTCTACTTCGTTTTCTTTACTTGCTTTTTGTCTTCATGAGTAACTTCTACGTTATCCCATTTCTCCTTAGCAGTATTGCAGGCATTATGTATGTTTATTTCCTTAATGAAAAGAGTACAGAAAAGTATGTTTATGGCCTGGTCATTTAATTGCTCTAACTTCTCTTCTCTGGGTAGCCATACATTCTTTGCCTTCAGCATAACTACTCCATTTTCAACTTTTGTGGGTGCAGAATAGCCATTTCTTACAATCTTTTAAACATCAGAATCATGGGATCTCATGAAGTATCTTATTCTTGTTTTCCAGTGCAAGTAATTTCCTCTCTTGAACAGTGGAGGTCGATTTACAGAATTTCTTTCATCAAACATGTCCCCTATGGAATTTCCCAATTGTTTTTGCTTTTGGGAGCACCTCACCCAGCTTCTTCATCTCTTTAATAATCTTGGTGAAGCGTGTTATGGAATCTGAGATGTCTTCGTTCTCACTAATTCTGAAGGCAACATAGGATTCCTCCATCATTCTCTACTTCGTTTTCTTTCCTTGCTTTTTGTCTTTATGAGTAACTTCTACCTTATCCCATTTCTCCTTGGCAGTATTGCAGGCACTATGTATGTTTAATTCATTAATGAAAAGAGTGCAGAAAAGCATGTTTTTGGCCTTGTCATTTAATTGCTATAACTTCTTTTCTCTGGGTAGCCATACATTCTTTGCCTTCGGCATAACTACTCCATTTTCAACCTTTGTGGGCGTAGATTAGCCATTTCTCACAATATCCAAAACATCAGAATCATGGGATCTCATGACGTATCTTATTCTTGCTTTCCAGTGCAAGTAATTTCGGTCCTTGAATAGTGGAGGGCGATTCACAAAATTTCTTTCATCAAACATGTCCTCTAAGGAATTTCAAAATTGTTTTTGCTTGTGGGAGCACCTCTCCCAGCTTTTTCATCTCTTTAATAATCTTGGTGAAGCTTGTTATGGCATCTGAGATGTCTTCGTTCTCATTAATTCTGAAGGCATCATAGGATTCCTCTAGCATTCTCTACTTTGTTTTCTTTACTTGTTTTTTGTGTTCATTAGTAAATTCTACGTTATACCTTTTCTCTTTGGCAGTGTTGCAGGTCCTATGTCTGCTGGATTTATTAATGAAAAGAGCACAAAAAAACATGTTTATGGCCTTGTCATTTAATTGTTGTAGCTTCTTTTCTCTGGTGGCCATAAATTCTTTGCCTTCAGCACAATTACTCCATTTTCAACCTTTTGGGTGCAGAATAGTCATTTCTTACAATATCCAATACAATAGAATCATGGGATCTAATGAAGTATCTTATTCTTGTTTTCCAGTGCAAGTAATTTCCGTTTTTAAATTGTGGAAGGCGATTCACAGAATTTCTTTCATCAAACATGTCCCCTATGGAATTTCCCAATTATTTTTGCTTGTGGGAGCACCTCACCCAGCTTCTTCGTCTCTTTAATAATCTTGATGAAGCGTGTTATGACATCTGAGATGTCTTCGTTCTCACTAATTCTGAAGGAAACATAGGAATCCTCCATCACTCTCTACTGCGTTTTCTTTACTTGCTTTTTGTCGTCATGAGTAACTTCTACTTTATCCCATTTCTCCTTGGCAGTATTGCAGGCACTATGTATGTTTATTTCAATAATGAAAGGAGTACAAAAAAACATGTTTATAGCCTTGTTATTTAAATGTTGTAACTTCTTTTCTCTGGTGGCCATACATTCTTTGCCTTCAGCATAATTACTCCATTTTCAACCTTTTGGGTGCAGAATAGCCATTTCTTACAATATCCAAAACAACAGAATCATGGGATCTCATGAAGTATCTTATTCTTGTTTTCCAGTGCAAGTAATTTCCGTTCTTGAATAGTGGAAGGAGATTCACAAAATATCTTTCATTAAACATGTCCCCTAAGGAATTTCCCTGTTATTTTTGCTTGTGGGAGCACCTCACCCAGCTTTTTCGTCTCTTTAATAATCTTGATGAAGCGTGTTATGACATCTGAGATGTCTTCGTTCTCACTAATTCTGAAGGCAACATAGGAATCCTCCATCACTCTCTACTGCGTTTTCTTTACTTGCTTTTTGTCTTCATGAGTAACTTCTACGTTATCCCATTTCTCCTTGGCAGTATTGCAGGCACTATGTATGTTTATTTCATTAATGAAAATAGTACAGAAAAGCATGTTTATGGCCTTGTCATTTAATTGCTCTAACTTCTTTTCTCTGGCTAGCCATACATTCTTTGCCTTCGGCATAACTACTCCATTTTCAACCTTTGTGGGTGCAGAATAGCCATTTCTTACAATCTCTTAAACATCAGAATCATGGGATCTCATGAAGTATCTTATTGTTGTTTTCCAGTGCAAGTAATTTTCGCCCTTGAACAGTGGAGGGCGATTCAAAGAATTTTCTTCACCAAACATGTCGCCTAAGGAATTTCCCAATTGTTTTTGCTTTTGGGAGCACCTCACCCAGCTTCTTCATTTCTTTAATAATCTTGGTGAAGCGTGTTATGGCATCTGAGATGTCTTCATTGTCACTAATTCTGAAGGCAACATAGGATTCCTCCATCATTCTCTACTTCGTTTTCTTTACTTGCTTTTTGTCTTTATGAGTAACTTCTACGTTATCCCATTTCTCCTTGGCAGTATTGTAGGCACTATCTATGTTTAATTCATTAATGAAAAGAGTACAGAAAAGCATGTTTATGGCCTTGTCATTTAATTGCTCTAACTTCTTTTCTCTGGGTAGCCATACATTCTTTGCCTTCGGCATAACTACTCCATTTTCAACCTTTGTGGGTGCAGAATAGCCATTTCTTACAATCTCTTAAACATCAGAATCATGGGATCTCAAGAAGTATCTTATTTTGGTTTTCCAATGCAAGTAATTTCCTCCCTTGAACAGTGGAGGTCGATTCACAGAATTTCCTTCATCAAACATGTCCCCTAAGGGATTTCCCAATTGTTTTTGCTTTTGGGAGCACCTCACCCAGCTTCTTCATCTCTTTAATAATCTTGGTGAAGCGTGTTATGGCATCTGAGATGTCTTCGTTCTCACTAATTCTGAAGGCAACATAGGATTCCTCCATCATTCTCTACTTCGTTTTCTTTACTTGTTTTTTGTCTTTATGAGTAACTTCTACGTTATCCCATTTCTCCTTGGCAGTATTGCAGGCACTATGTATGTTTATTTCCTTAATGAAAAGAGTATAGAAAATCATGTTTCTGGCCTTGTCATTTAATTGCTCTAACTTCTTCTCTCTGGGTAACCATACATTTTTTGCCTTCGGCATAACTACTCCATTTTCAACCCTTGTGGGCGCAGAATAGCCATTTCTTACAATCTCTTCAACATCAGAATCATGGGATCTCATGAAGTAACTTATTCTTGATTTCCAGTGCAAGTAATTTCCGCCCTTAAACAGTGGAGGGCCATTCACAGAATTTTCTTCATCAAATATGTCCCCTAAGGAATTTCCCAATTGTTTTTGCTTGTGGTAGTACCTCACCCAGCTTCTTCATCTCTTTAATAATCTTGGTGAAACGTGTTATGGCATATGAGATGTCTTCGTTCTCACTAATTCTGAAGGCATCATAGGGTTCCTCCAGCATTCTCTACTGTGTTCCCTTTACTTGCTTTCTGTTTTCATCAGTAATTTTTAGGTTATCCCATTTCTCCTTCGCAGTATTGCAGGCACTATGTCCGTTTAATTCATTAATGAAAAGAGTTCAGAAAAACATGTTTATGGCCTTCTCATTTAATTGTTTTAACCTCTTTTCTCTGGTAGCCATAAATTCTTTGCCTTCGGGACAATTACTCCATTTTCAACCTTTGTGGGTGTAGATTAGCCATTTCTTACAATATCCAAAACATCGGAATCATGGGATCTCATGAAGTATCTTATTCTTGTTTTCCAGTGCAAGTAATTTTGGTCCTTGAATAGTGGAGGCCGATTCACAGAATTTCTTTCATCAAACATGTCCCCTAAGGAATTTCAAAATTGTTTTTGCTTGTGGGAGCACCTCTCCCAGCTGCTTCATCTCTTTAATAATCTTGGTGAAGCTTGTTGTGGCATCTGAGATTTCTTCGTTCTCATTAATTCTGAAGGCATCATAGGATTCCTCTAGCATTCTCTACTTTGTTTTCTTTACTTGTTTTTTGTCTTCATGAGTAACTTCTACGTTATACCTTTTCTCTTTGGCACTGTTGCAGGTACTATGTCTGCCGAATTCTTTAATGAAAAGAGTACATAAAAACATGTTAATGGCCTTGTCATTTAATTGTTGTAACTTCTTTTCTCTGGTGGCCATACATTCTCTGCCTTCCGCACAATTACTCCATTTTCAACCTTTTGGGTGCAGAATAGCCATTTCTTACAATATCCAAAACAACAGAATCATGGGATCTCATGAAGTATCTTATTCTTGTTTTCCAGTGCAAGTAATTTCCGTTCTTGAATAGTGGAAGGCGATTCACAAAATTTCTTTCGTCAAACATGTCCCCTAAGGAATTTCCCAATTATTTTTGCTTGTGGGAGCACCTCACCCAGCTTCTTCGTCTCTTTAATAATCATGATGAAGCGTGTTATGGCATCTGAGATGTCTTCGTTCTCACTAATTCTGAAGGCAACATAGGAATCTTCCATCACTCTCTACTGCGTTCTCTTTACTTGCTTTTTGTCTTCATGAGTAACTTCTACGTTATCCCATTTCTTCTTATTCTTGTTTTCCAGTGCAGGTAATTTCCGTTCTTGAATAGTGGAAGGCGATTCATAAAATTTCTTTCTTTAAACATGTCCCCTAAGGAATTTCCCAGTTATTTTTGCTTGTGGGAGCACCTCACCCAGCATTTTCGTCTCTTTAATAATCTTGAAGCGTGTTATGGCATCTTAGATGTCTTCGTTCTCACTAATTCTGAACGCAACATAGGAATCCTCCATCACTCTCTACTGCGTTTTCGTTACTTGCTTTTTGTCTTCATGAGTAACTTCTACGTTATCCCATTTCTCCTTGGCACTATTGCAGGCACTATGTATGTTTATTTCATTAATGAAAAGAGTACAGAAAAGCATGTTTATGGCCTTGTCATTTAATTGCTCTAACTTCTTTTCTCTGGCTAGCCATACATTCTTTGCCTTCGGCATAACTACTCCATTTTCAACCTTTGTGGGTGCAGAATAGCCATTTCTTACAATCTCTTAAACATCAGAATCATGGGATCTCATGAAGTATCTTATTCTTGTTTTCCAGTGCAAGTAATTTTCGCCCTTGAACAGTGGAGGGCGATTCAAAGAATTTTCTTCACCAAACATGTCGCCTAAGGAATTTCCCAATTGTTTTTGCTTTTGGGAGCACCTCACCCAGCTTCTTCATCTCTTTAATAATCTTGGTGAAGCGTGTTATGGCATCCGAGACGTCTTCGTTGTCACAAATTCTGAAGGCAACATAGGATTCCTCCATCTTTCTCTACTTCGTTTTCTTTACTTGTTTTTTGTCTTTATGAGTAACTTCTACGTTATCCCATTTCTCCTTGGCAGTATTGCAGGCACTATGTATGTTTATTTCAATAATGAAAGGAGTACAAAAAAACATGTTTATAGCCTTGTTATTTAAATGTTGTAACTTCTTTTCTCTGGTGGCCATACATTCTTTGCCTTCAGCATAATTACTCCATTTTCAACCTTTTGGGTGCAGAATAGCCATTTCTTATAATATCCAAAACAACAGAATCATGGGATCTCATGAAGTATCTTATTCTTGTTTTCCAGTGCAAGTAATTTCCGTTCTTGAATAGTGGAAGGAGATTCACAAAATATCTTTCATTAAACATGTCCCCTAAGGAATTTCCCTGTTATTTTTGCTTGTGGGAGCACCTCACCCAGCTTTTTCGTCTCTTTAATAGTCTTGATGAAGCGTGTTATGACATCTGAGATGTCTTCGTTCTCACTAATTCTGAAGGCAACATAGGAATCCTCCATCACTCTCTACTGCGTTTTCTTTACTTGCTTTTTGTCTTCATGAGTAACTTCTACGTTATCCCATTTCTCCTTGGCAGTATTGCAGGCACTATGTATGTTTATTTCATTAATGAAAATAGTACAGAAAAGCATGTTTATGGCCTTGTCATTTAATTGCTCTAACTTCTTTTCTCTGGCTAGCCATACATTCTTTGCCTTCGGCATAACTACTCCATTTTCAACCTTTGTGGGTGCAGAATAGCCATTTCTTACAATCTCTTAAACATCAGAATCATGGGATCTCATGAAGTATCTTATTGTTGTTTTCCAGTGCAAGTAATTTTCGCCCTTGAACAGTGGAGGGCGATTCAAAGAATTTTCTTCACCAAACATGTCGCCTAAGGAATTTCCCAATTGTTTTTGCTTTTGGGAGCACCTCACCCAGCTTCTTCATTTCTTTAATAATCTTGGTGAAGCGTGTTATGGCATCTGAGATGTCTTCATTGTCACTAATTCTGAAGGCAACATAGGATTCCTCCATCATTCTCTACTTCGTTTTCTTTACTTGCTTTTTGTCTTTATGAGTAACTTCTACGTTATCCCATTTCTCCTTGGCAGTATTGTAGGCACTATCTATGTTTAATTCATTAATGAAAAGAGTACAGAAAAGCATGTTTATGGCCTTGTCATTTAATTGCTCTAACTTCTTTTCTCTGGGTAGCCATACATTCTTTGCCTTCGGCATAACTACTCCATTTTCAACCTTTGTGGGTGCAGAATAGCCATTTCTTACAATCTCTTAAACATCAGAATCATGGGATCTCAAGAAGTATCTTATTTTGGTTTTCCAATGCAAGTAATTTCCTCCCTTGAACAGTGGAGGTCGATTCACAGAATTTCCTTCATCAAACATGTCCCCTAAGGGATTTCCCAATTGTTTTTGCTTTTGGGAGCACCTCACCCAGCTTCTTCATCTCTTTAATAATCTTGGTGAAGCGTGTTATGGCATCTGAGATGTCTTCGTTCTCACTAATTCTGAAGGCAACATAGGATTCCTCCATCATTCTCTACTTCGTTTTCTTTACTTGTTTTTTGTCTTTATGAGTAACTTCTACGTTATCCCATTTCTCCTTGGCAGTATTGCAGGCACTATGTATGTTTATTTCCTTAATGAAAAGAGTATAGAAAATCATGTTTCTGGCCTTGTCATTTAATTGCTCTAACTTCTTCTCTCTGGGTAACCATACATTTTTTGCCTTCGGCATAACTACTCCATTTTCAACCCTTGTGGGCGCAGAATAGCCATTTCTTACAATCTCTTCAACATCAGAATCATGGGATCTCATGAAGTAACTTATTCTTGATTTCCAGTGCAAGTAATTTCCGCCCTTAAACAGTGGAGGGCCATTCACAGAATTTTCTTCATCAAATATGTCCCCTAAGGAATTTCCCAATTGTTTTTGCTTGTGGTAGTACCTCACCCAGCTTCTTCATCTCTTTAATAATCTTGGTGAAACGTGTTATGGCATATGAGATGTCTTCGTTCTCACTAATTCTGAAGGCATCATAGGGTTCCTCCAGCATTCTCTACTGTGTTCCCTTTACTTGCTTTCTGTTTTCATCAGTAATTTTTAGGTTATCCCATTTCTCCTTCGCAGTATTGCAGGCACTATGTCCGTTTAATTCATTAATGAAAAGAGTTCAGAAAAACATGTTTATGGCCTTCTCATTTAATTGTTTTAACCTCTTTTCTCTGGTAGCCATAAATTCTTTGCCTTCGGGACAATTACTCCATTTTCAACCTTTGTGGGTGTAGATTAGCCATTTCTTACAATATCCAAAACATCGGAATCATGGGATCTCATGAAGTATCTTATTCTTGTTTTCCAGTGCAAGTAATTTTGGTCCTTGAATAGTGGAGGCCGATTCACAGAATTTCTTTCATCAAACATGTCCCCTAAGGAATTTCAAAATTGTTTTTGCTTGTGGGAGCACCTCTCCCAGCTGCTTCATCTCTTTAATAATCTTGGTGAAGCTTGTTGTGGCATCTGAGATTTCTTCGTTCTCATTAATTCTGAAGGCATCATAGGATTCCTCTAGCATTCTCTACTTTGTTTTCTTTACTTGTTTTTTGTCTTCATGAGTAACTTCTACGTTATACCTTTTCTCTTTGGCACTGTTGCAGGTACTATGTCTGCCGAATTCTTTAATGAAAAGAGTACATAAAAACATGTTAATGGCCTTGTCATTTAATTGTTGTAACTTCTTTTCTCTGGTGGCCATACATTCTCTGCCTTCCGCACAATTACTCCATTTTCAACCTTTTGGGTGCAGAATAGCCATTTCTTACAATATCCAAAACAACAGAATCATGGGATCTCATGAAGTATCTTATTCTTGTTTTCCAGTGCAAGTAATTTCCGTTCTTGAATAGTGGAAGGCGATTCACAAAATTTCTTTCGTCAAACATGTCCCCTAAGGAATTTCCCAATTATTTTTGCTTGTGGGAGCACCTCACCCAGCTTCTTCGTCTCTTTAATAATCATGATGAAGCGTGTTATGGCATCTGAGATGTCTTCGTTCTCACTAATTCTGAAGGCAACATAGGAATCTTCCATCACTCTCTACTGCGTTCTCTTTACTTGCTTTTTGTCTTCATGAGTAACTTCTACGTTATCCCATTTCTTCTTATTCTTGTTTTCCAGTGCAGGTAATTTCCGTTCTTGAATAGTGGAAGGCGATTCATAAAATTTCTTTCTTTAAACATGTCCCCTAAGGAATTTCCCAGTTATTTTTGCTTGTGGGAGCACCTCACCCAGCATTTTCGTCTCTTTAATAATCTTGAAGCGTGTTATGGCATCTTAGATGTCTTCGTTCTCACTAATTCTGAACGCAACATAGGAATCCTCCATCACTCTCTACTGCGTTTTCGTTACTTGCTTTTTGTCTTCATGAGTAACTTCTACGTTATCCCATTTCTCCTTGGCACTATTGCAGGCACTATGTATGTTTATTTCATTAATGAAAAGAGTACAGAAAAGCATGTTTATGGCCTTGTCATTTAATTGCTCTAACTTCTTTTCTCTGGCTAGCCATACATTCTTTGCCTTCGGCATAACTACTCCATTTTCAACCTTTGTGGGTGCAGAATAGCCATTTCTTACAATCTCTTAAACATCAGAATCATGGGATCTCATGAAGTATCTTATTCTTGTTTTCCAGTGCAAGTAATTTTCGCCCTTGAACAGTGGAGGGCGATTCAAAGAATTTTCTTCACCAAACATGTCGCCTAAGGAATTTCCCAATTGTTTTTGCTTTTGGGAGCACCTCACCCAGCTTCTTCATCTCTTTAATAATCTTGGTGAAGCGTGTTATGGCATCCGAGACGTCTTCGTTGTCACAAATTCTGAAGGCAACATAGGATTCCTCCATCTTTCTCTACTTCGTTTTCTTTACTTGCTTTTTGTCTTTATGAGTAACTTCTACGTTATCCCATTTCTCCTTGGCAGTATTGTAGGCACTATCTATGTTTAATTCATTAATGAAAAGAGTACAGAAAAGCATGTTTATGGCCTTGTCATTTAATTGCTCTAACTTCTTTTCTCTGGGTAGCCATACATTCTTTGCCTTCGGCATAACTACTCCAATTTCAACCTTTGTGGGTGCAGAATAGCCATTTCTTACAATCTCTTAAACATCAGAATAATGGGATCTCAAGAAGTATCTTATTCTTGTTTTCCAGTGCAAGTAATTTCCTCCCTTGAACCGTGGAGGTCGATTCACAGAATTTCCTTCATCAAACATGTCCCCTAAGGAATTTCTCAATTGTTTTTGCTTTTGGGAGCACCGCACCTAACTTCTTCATCTCTTTAATAATCTTGGTGAAGCGTGTTATGGCATCTGAGATGTCTTTGTTCTCACAAATTCTGAAGGCAACATAGGATTCCTCCATCATTCTCTACTTCGTTTTCTTTACTTGCTTTTTGCCTTTATGAGTAACTTCTACGTTATCCCAGTTCTCCTTGGCAGTATTGCAGGCACTATGTATGTTTATTTCCTTAATGAAAAGAGTACAGAAAATCATGTTTATGGCCTTGTCATTTAATTGGTCTAACTTCTTCTCTCTGGGTAACCATACATTTTTTGCCTTCGGCATAACTACCCCATTTTCAACCCTTGTGGGCGCAGAATAGCCATTTCTTACAATCTCTTCAACATCAGAATCATGGGATCTCATGAAGTAACTTATTCTTGATTTCCAGTTCAAGTTATTTCCGCCCTTGAACAGTGGAGGGCGATTCACAGAATTTCCTTCATCAAATATGTCCCCTAAGGAATTTTTCAATTGTTTTTGCTTGTGGTAGTACCTCACCCAGCTTCTTCATCTCTTTAATAATCTTGGTGAAGCGTGTTATGGCATATGAGATGTCTTCGTTCTCACTAATTCTGAAGGCATCATATGATTCCTCCAGCATTCTCTACTGTGTTCCCTTTACTTGCTTTCTGTTTTCATCAGTAATTTTTAGGTTATCCTATTTCTCCCTGGCAGTATTGCTGGCACTATGTATGTTTTATTCATTAATGAAAAGAGTACAGAAAAACATGTTTATGGCCTTCTCATTTAATTGTTTAACCTCTTTTCTCTGGTAGCCATACATTCTTTGCCTTTGGCACAATTACTCCATTTTCAACCTTTGTGGGTGTAGATCAGCCAATTCTTACAATATCCAAAACATCAGAATCATGGGATCTAATGAAGTATCTTATTCTTGTTTTCCAGTGCAAGTAATTTCGGTCCTTAAATAGTGGAGGCCGATACACAGAATTTCTTTCATCAAACATGTCCCCTAAGGAATTTCAAAATTGTTTTTGCTTGTGGGAGCACCTCTCCCAGTTGCTTCATCTCTTTAATAATCTTGGTGAAGCTTGTTGTGGCATCTGAGATTTCTTCGTTCTCATTAATTCTGAAGGCATCATAGGATTCCTCTAGCATTTTCTACTTTGTTTTCTTTACTTGTTTTTTGTCTTCATGAGTAACTTCTACGTTATACCTTTTCTCTTTGGCAGTGTTGCAGGTACTATGTCTGCTGAATTCATTAATGAAAAGAGTACAAAAAAACATGTTTATGGCCTTGTCATTTAGTTGTTGTAACTTTTTTTCTCTGGTGGCCATACATTCTTTGCCTTCAGCACAATTACTCCATTTTCAACCTTTTGGGTGCAGAATAACCATTTCTTACAATATCCAAAACAACAGAATCATGGGATCTCATGAAGTATCTTATTCTTGTTTTCCAGTGCAAGTAATTTCCGTTCTTGAATAGTGAAAGGCGATTCACAAAATTTCTTTCGTCAAACATGTCCCCTAAGGAATTTCCCAATTATTTTTTTTTGTGGGAGCACCTCACCCAGCTTCTTCGTCTCTTTAATAATCTTGATGAAGCGTGTTATGGCATCTGAGATGTCTTCGTTCTCACTAATTCTGAAGGCAACATAGGAATCTTCCATCACTCTCTATTGCGTTTTCTTTACTTGCTTTTTGTCTTTATGAGTAACTTCTACGTTATCCCATTTCTCCTTGCAGTATTGCAGGCACTATGTATGTTTATTTCAGTAATGAAAAGAGTACAGAAAAGCATATTTATGGCCATGTCATTTAATTGCTCTAACTTCTTTTCTCTGGGAAGCCATACATTCTTTGCCTTCGGCATAATTACTCCATTTTCAACCTTTGTGGGTGCAGAATAGCCATTGCTTACAATCTCTTAAACATCAGAATCATGGGATCTCATGAAGTATCTTATTCTTGTTTTTCAGTGTAAGTAATTTCCGCCCTTGAACAGTGGAGGGCGATTCAAAGAATTTCCTTCATCAAACATGTCCCCTAAGGAATTTCCCAATTGTTTTTGTTTTTCGGAGCACCTCACCCAGCTTCTTCATCTCTTTAATAATCTTGGTGAAGCGTGTTATGGCATCTGAGATGTCTTCGTTCTCACTAATTCTGAAGGCAACATAGGAATCCTCCATCACTCTCTACTGCGTTTTCTTTACTTGCTTTTTGTCTTCATGTGCAACTTCTACGTTATCCCATTTTTCCTTGACAGTATTGCAGGCACTATGTATGTTTATTTCATTAATGAAAAGAGTACAGAAAAGCATGTTTATGGCCTTGTCATTTAATTGCTCTAACTTCTTTTATCTGGGTAGCCATACATTCTTTGCCTTCGGCATAACTACTCCATTTTCAACCTTTGTGGGTGCAAAATAGCCATTTCTTACAATCTCTTAAACATCAAAATCATGGGATATCACGAAGTATAACAGTGATGGGCGATTCACAGAATTTCCTTCATCAAATATGTCCCCTAAGGAATTTTCCAATTGTTTTTGCTCGTGGTAGCACCTCACCCAGCTTCTTCATCTCATTAATAATCTTGGTGAAGCGTGTTATGGCATTTGAGATGTCTTCGTTCTCACTAATTCTGAAGGCATCATAGGAATCCTCCATCACTCTCTACTGCGTTTTCTTTACTTGCTTTTTGTCTTCATGAGTAACTTCTACGCTATCCCATTTCTCCTTGGCAGTATTGCAGGCACTATGTATGTTTATTTCATTAATGAAAAGAGTACAGAAAAGCATGTTTATGGCCTTCTCATGTAATTGCTCTAACTTCTTTTCTCTGCGTAGCCATACATTCTTTGCCTTCGGCATAACTACTCCATTTTCAACCTTTGTGGGTGCAGAATAGCCATTTCTTACAATCTCTTAAACATCAGAATCATGGGATCTCATGAAGCATCTTATTCTTGTTTTCCAGTGCAAGTAATTTCCGCCCTTGAACAGTGGAGGGCGATTCAAAGAATTTCCTTCATCAAACATGTCCCCTAAGGAATTTTCCAATTGTTTTTGCTTTTGGGAGCACCTCACCCAGCTTCTTCATCTCTTTAATAATCTTGGTGAAGCGTGTTATGGCATCTGAGATGTCTTCGTTCTCACTAATTCTGAAGGCAACATAGGAATCCTCCATCACTCTCTACTGCGTTTTCTTTACTTGCTTTTTGTCTTCATGAGTAACTTCTACGTTATCCCATTTCTCTTTGGCAGTATTGCAGACACTATGTATGTTTATTTCATTAATGAAAAGAGTACAGAAAAGCATGTTTATGGCCTTGTCATTTAATTGCTCTAACTTCTTTTCTCTGGGTAGCCATACATTCTTTGCCTTCGGCATAACTACTCCATTTTCAACCTTTGTGGGTGCAGATTAGCCATTTCTTACAATCTCTTAAACATCAGAATCATGGGATATCACGAAGTGTAACAGTGATGGGCGATTCACAGAATTTCCTTCATCAAATATGTCCCCTAAGGAATTTTCAAATTGTTTTTGCTCGTGGTAGCACCTCACCCAGCTTCTTCATCTCATTAATAATCTTGGTGAAGCGTGTTATGGCATTTGAGATGTCTTCGTTCTCACTAATTCTGAAGGCATCATAGGATTCCTCCAGCATTCTCTACTTTGTTCCCTATACTTGCTTTCTGTTTTCATCAGTAATTTTTAGGTTATCCCATTTCTCCTTGGCAGTATTGCTGGCACTATGTCTGTTTAATTCATTAATGAAAAGAGTACAGAAAAACATGTTTATGGCCTTGTCATTTAATTGCTCTAACTTCTTTTCTCTGGGTAGCCATACATTCTTTGTCTTCGGCATAACTACTCCATTTTCAACCTTTGTGGGTGCAGAATAGCCATTTCTTACAATCTCTTAAGCATCAGAATCATGGGATCTCATGAAGTATCTTATTCTTGTTTTCCAGTGCAAGTAATTTCCGCCCTTGAACAGTGGAGGGCGATTCAAAGAATTTCGTTCATCAAACATGTCCCCTAAGGAATTTTCCAATTGTTTTTGCTTTTGGGAGCACCTCACCCAGCTTCTTCATCTCTTTAATAATCTTGGTGAAGCGTGTTATGGCATCTGAGATGTCTTCGTTCTCACTAATTCTGAAGGCAACATACTAATCCTCCATCACTCTCTACTGCGTTTTCTTTTCTTGCTTTTTGTCTTCATGAGTAACTTCTACGTTATCCCATTTCTCCTTGGCAGTATTGCAGGCACTATGTATGTTTATTTCATTAATGAAAAGAGTACAGAAAAGCATGTTTATGGCCTTGTCATTTAATTACTCTAACTTCTTTTCTCTGGGTAGCCATACATTCTTTGCCTTCGGCATAACTACTCCATTTTCAACCTTTGTGGGTGCAGAATGGTTCAGTGGCTACTAAGAATGCGAAATTAGACTCCTTAAGGGAGGTCTCGAGTTCGATTCCTAGGGAGGCCCTTTACTATTCATGAGGGAATAGTAGGGACAAATAATCGTTTCGATGTAGACCAGCTGCGGTTGGGTTGCTACATGGCGATAGGACAATATTATGTGGTACTATGGCTAGGCGTTCGCCCCGAGGGGGTGCGCCCACACCTGTGTAGGGGGCACGCTGTGCAACCCAGGGTGTTACAAAAAGGCCTTATGTATAACTGTGGCGACCGCGCACCCCGGACCACCAACCCCCAAGGGAATGGCGTAGGCATCTCCGACCACTCCTCAACTCCCGTGAGGTGGTTGAGACCCTACGAGCCTTATCTCAAACAACGACATAATATCAAAAGGTACTAAACAAAATTACCCACCGTATTAATCATCCAAGACAAGAGATAGTCCATAAAAATGATCCATAAATAAAATCATAGTCCCTACAGTCCATTAAAATTGACATAAACATAAAGTCCAAAATTGTGGGTACAAATAAAAACCGTCATATGCCCACATGGTCTATCCAACAAGTCCCAACTCACCCATACTACAATGTGGTAAGTATTATAATTACATAATCCAAAATATAATACTTCATAATTTAAAACACAATTCAATCAAAATGCCTCTTAACTCACATCGAGGCTTTGGATTCTCTCGCAGGCAAGGCCCTCAAGATATAACTACTCCTTTGCCCTTATTCGGGACAGAAGGACCTGAAAGAGAAAAATGAGGGTGAGCCAACGGTGCCCAGTGAATAGAATTCAAATATGCTATCAATACTCATCAATAAATATCATGTATGCATGTCAATGTGTAGCCTGATTAAAAGCTCATAACATATAGATATCAAGCATTTATAATAAGTTCGATGCAAGTAAAAGCTTATCAATTTGGATCCACATTCCACATGCATTGGGTTACTAGTGCACGTCTATTTCACCGTACCGTTGATCCCACTCATGTTTATTTTGGGTTACTAGTGCACGTCTATTTCACCGTACCGTTGACCCCAATCTCTTCCTTTCCTAAAACCCTCCTATGACAAGGTTAAGTCCCCCTATTAGCCAGATAGATGGGCCCAACCAAAGTCATAAGGTTTTCTCAAATCAATGCATCATTCAAAACATTAGAACACATTCATGCTTTCAACATACAATATATAAGTGATATGATGACATAAAAGATATAATCATAAATGAAGTCTACTCACTACCAAGCCTCGCGAGAGTATTTAACCACACACGACCACCAAACCGAATCAACCCAATCAAGATCCTGAAACATACATCAATATCCTACCATACATCAATTTCTATGTTCAATCACATAGACATTACACATCACCCCTAAAGCAGCCCACATATAAACAATAGGCCTAAATCCCATCTAATCCCATCATTCAACTCAAATCACATGACTTAGGCCTCTAATGCATAGTTCTCATACATAAACCATTCTATTAATCAAAAATATTGATTTTTCAATTCCTTAGGCATAAAAATGCCCAAATTGGGTCACTTGATCAGAAGTAGGCCTAACCCATGATATGGTCACAACCACCAAATCAGTAGCATAATCAACTCTAATCATGCTTAATTAAACATAAGTTGCATCAATTCAATGATTTTAGGCCAAGAGCATCAAAATCCCTAAAATATGAAATTTTCCATACTTAGGCCATATTGCCGATTTACACTAGGTCACCATGTTCAGCCATGTATATCACTGATTTTGCATCATGGTTTCATCAACAATGACAACTAGGTCAACATAGTTGATATGCAAGCTATTTGGAAAGGTCTAAGTTCATATTCTCAATTTAGGTCTAATACAAGCAACCCTACCAATTCTTCATTTACTATTCTGTTCAGATGTATGAATCTACCAACAGAAATATGTAATCACAAAATCAACCGTACAGATTGAAGTATGTGAAGAAACAAACCTTCTGTACAAATATCAGCCCAATCCAACGGTGGACCAAAACGATAAGTATCTTTGATAAACAAGTCTCTAATTAGACAATTTCGCCTTTCCTGCTGCAAATACTCAAACTCAGATGACTATATCACACAAAATACTAAACGAATAAACATCTCCACCGTTCAGAATACCTAAGTATCAGTTATAAACTACATACGCAAATTTGATATCCATCCAACGGTATATTGAGGAGTTCTATAAGTTTTAGTGAAACGGCACGAGAAATCCAGACTTTCCGACCAGCTTTGTTTCAGAGGTTAGATCTCTCATACAAAACCTCTAATTAAGATCTTCACCGTTCGAATGTAGAAATATCAGTTGTACACTACGTATCCAAATTTTATATCCATCCAACGGTAGAATAAAGATATCTAGAAGTTTGAGCAAAACGGCGCGAGAAATCCAGATTTTCCGACCAGCTTTGTTTGAGAGGTTAGATCTCTTAGACGAAACCTCTGATCACGATCTCCACCGACCAGAATGAATAACCATAAGCTACGAACTTGCTGACAAATTTTGAGCTCAATATGACCATTTATCCCAAAGATCCAGCTCTTTGATGAAATGTCGCAGAGATCTTCCTCCTGCAACTCCCTCCTTCTTTCTCTTCTTCTTTCCTTTCTCTTCTTTTCTTTCTCTTATTTTTTCCTTTCTCTCCACTCACCTCTTTCTAGCACTTCCTTGATTCCCTCCTCCACTCACCTCACTTTCTAGCACATTCTTGGATTCTCTCCTCCACTCACCTCATCTTCTAGCACATTCTTGGATTTTCTCCTCCACTCACCTCATTTTTTAGCACATTCTTGGATTCTCTCCTCCACTCACCTCACTTTCTAGCACATTCTTGGATTAGAGAAGTGGGCATGGGACACTTGTCCACTTTCATGCACCAACCTTCACATGTGTTGGTCTCATACTACCCATACCAACCACATGTACTTTAACCAATCTCATGCTTCCATGTATTTTAAATGTTCAATCCATTTAATACACCAAATTTTCATTCTCATTTATCATTTTATTCAATCAATCCTAACCCATATCAATTCATGGTTTAATGGGCCCATGCATAAATAATAACATATGCATTATACTTTAATTTAACATGACCGATATACAATTTATGATACACATATTTATATACATTATCAAGCATCAATTATACAAACATTAAATAACAATCAAACAAACACCAAACATATCAAGGCAACACATAGAGTTTGGGCAAAATGCAATTGGGTTATGGGTAGATGAAATAATTTTTGGGGCGTCACATGACACCCACCTTAGACTGAACTTCGTCCTCGAAGTTTTAAGGTTAAGAAATTACCTAAGCTCATGAACTCGGCAAAGTGCTCCATCATGTAGTCCTCACGCTCCCAAGTAACCTGCTCCTCGCCATGGAACTGCCATCTCACCTTAACCATCGGAATCTCGCGGTTACGTAACCTCTGGACCTTCCGGTCAACTATCTGAATAGGTTCCTCATCATAAGTCACATCCTGCCTCAGTTCAATGTTCCTCCAGTCCAAGACGTGATCAAAATCACTCTTGTACACTCTCAACATTGACACATGAAAGACATTGTGGACTGCTGCTAACTGAGGTGGCAAGGCTAATAGGTAAGCGACGAGGCCAATTCGTTCTAAAACCTCGAACGGCCCAATAAATCTCGGAGCGACTTTGCCTTTTATCCCAAATCTAGTTTGGCCCTTCTGAGGTGAGACCTTCAATAAAACTTGGTCACCCACCACGAACTCTACGGTCTTCCGCTTGGCATCAGTGTAACTCTTCTGCCTGTCTTGGGCTACTTTCATATTATCCTTGATCCTCTTAATTTTCTCTGTGTGTTCTTGTACAAACTCTGGTTCCATCACCGCAACATCCCCTACCTCTGTCCAACAGATCGGAGATCTACAGGGTCGACGATACAATGCCTCAAAAGGAGCCATGCCAATACTGGACTGATAGCTGTTGTTGTACACGAACTCACACAGATGTATGTACTCCTCCCAGTTACCACTGGACTCAAGGACACAAGCTCGAAGCATATCCTCTAAAATCGATATCAACCTCTCAGACTGGCCATCCGTCTGGGGGTGAAAAGCGGTACTGAGATCTAGTCTAGTGCCGAGCTGCCTCTGCAACCCCTGCCAGAATACCGATGTAAACCTCGGATCCCTATCTGACACAATCGAAACTGGCACTCCATGTAATCTGACTATCTCCCGCATATAGAGTCTGCTCAGCTTGTCCATAGAATCCCTAGTGTTCACCGGTAGAAAGTGAGCGGACTTGGTCAAGCGATCAATAATAACCCAAACAACATTATGTCTCCTCGGGGTGTTGGGTAATCTCACAACAAAGTCCATAGTGACGTGCTCCCATTTCCACTCAGGAATGGCAAGCGGTTTCATCTGCCCTCCAGGCCTCTGATGCTCAGCTTTGACTCTTTGACAGATCTCACACCTCTGAATGAACTGCGCTATCTCTCTCTTCATGTCGGGCCACCAATACATTCTTTTCATATCATGATACATCTTGGTTCCGCCAGGATGAATAGCATAATGAGATCTGTGAGCCGCTTGGAGAACACTCTGTCTGAGTCGTGGATCTGCGGGAACCCATAAACGTCCCCTAAATTTAAAGGTACCATCCGATGACAAGTGCCAATCAGTAAAATCACTACTCTCAGCCCAAGACTTGTACATCCCATGATCAACGTCAAGTCTCTGTTGGTCAATTACCTCCTGGACTTGTGTAGGCTGAGCTCTCATTTGAGCACATATCAAAATCTGATCTGAAGGGGTAGCACATATACTCATAACCGTAGCCGCCTCAAGTAGTCTCCACTCATGAGACATCTGGCGTGCTACCATAACTGTCTCTACCCGCTTCCTGCTCAACGCATCAGCCACTACATTGGCTTTACCTGGGTGGTATTCCAATGTAAAAACATAGTCTTTGAGGAGCTCTAGCCACGTTCTCTGCCTCATGTTCAATTCCTTCTGAGAGAACAAGTACTTGAGGCTCTTATGGTAAAAATACAAAGTGAATCTCTCACCATAGAGATAATGCCTCCAAATCTTCAAAGCAAAAACCACTGTGACCAGTTCTAAGTCATGAACAGGGTAGTTCTTTTCATGCACCTTCAACTGCCTCGATGCATAAGCAATGACCCTATCCTTCTGCATCAACACGCAACCCAAGCCAATACGAGAGGCATCAGTATAGATAACCAACTCCTGATCAGGCTCGGGCAAAATCAACACTGGCGTAGATGTCAATTTTTTCTTCAGCTTTAAAAAGGCATTCTCACACTCCTCGGTCCATACAAAGGACACATCTTTCTGGGTGAGCCTAGTCATAGGCGTAGCTATCTTGGAGAATCCCTGAACGAATCTCCTATAGTAACTAGCTAACCCAAGAAAGCTTCTGATCTCGGTCACTGTGGTAGGCCTAGGCCAACTGATAATGGCTTCAACCTTAGACGGATCAACTGAAATCCCCTCAGAACTCACCACATGACCTAAGAACTTCACTTCGGTGATCCAAAACTCGCACTTGCTCAGCTTTGCATATAGCCTATGCTCTCTCAGAGTTTGCAAGGTCACTCTAAGGTGTTCTTCATGCTCAGCCTGAGTCTTGGAATATACCAATATGTCATCAATGAAGACGATGACAAACTTATCCAGATACTGCCTAAAGACCCTCTGCATCAGGTCCATGAACATCGCCGGTGCATTAGTCACACCAAATGGCATCACAAGGAACTCATAATGTCCATAGCGGGTTTTGAATGCTGTCTTAGGCACATCCTCCTCCCTGATCCTCAGCTGATGATACCCGGAGCGCAAATCAATCTTCGAAAAATACCTCGCTCCCCTCAACTGATCAAACAAGTCATCAATCCTTGGGAGAGGATATTTGTTCTTGATGGTCACTCTGTTCAATTGGCGATAGTCGATGCACAACCGCAAGCTCCCATCTTTCTTTTTCACAAAAAGAACTGGAGCTCCCCAGGGTGACACGCTCGGGCAAATAAAGCCCTTAGCCAATAACTCCTCGAGCTGTTTCTGCAACTCTCTCAACTCGGCTGGTGCCATTCTATATGGTGCCATGGAGATAGGCTTCGTGCCAGGGACTAGTTCAATAATGAAATCAATCTCTCGCTTCGGTGGTAATCCTGGAAGATCCGCAGGGAACACATCTGTAAAGTCCCTAACAATGGCAATATCCTCAAGTATCACCTCACTAGTCTCTTCTTCATCAGGCACTAACACAGCCAAAATCTCCCTATCTCCATCAGTCACAAATCTACCCCTTGTGACTGTCTGGTCTGAAGCTCTACCCTGTACTGTAAACACTGGGTGTCCGGGGATCTGGAAAATGATTCTCTTCACAAAACAGTCGACAACTGCATGATAAGCCGCGAGCCGCGAGCCAATCAAACATGTCCCCTAAGGAATTTCAAAATTGTTTTTGCTTGTGGGAGCACCTCTCCTAGCTTCTTCATCTCTTTAATAATCTTGGTGAAACTTGTTATGGCATCTGAGATGTCTTCGTTCTCATTACTTCTGAAGGCGTCATAGGATTCCTTTAGCATTCTCTACTTTGTTTTCTTTACTTGTTTTTTGTCTTCATTATTAATTCTACGTTATATCTTTTCTCTTTGGAAGTGTTGCAGGTCCTATGTCTGCTGAATTCATTAATGAAAATAGTACAAAAAAACATGTTTATGGCCTTGTTATTTAATTGTTGTAACTTCTTTTCTCTGGTGGCCATACATTCTTTGCTTTCAGCACAATTACTCCATTTTCAACCTTTTGGGTGCAGAATAGCCATTTCTTACAATATCCAAAACAACAGAATCATGGGATCTCATGAAGTATCTTATTCTTGTTTTCCAGTGCAAGTAATTTCCGTTCTCGAATAGTGGAAGGCGATTCACAGAATTTCTTTCATCAAACATCTCCCCTAAGGAATTTCCCAATTATTTTTGCTTGTGGGAGCACCTCACCCAGCTTTTTCGTCTTTTTAATAATCTTGATGAAGCGTGTTATGGCATCTGAGATGTCTTCGTTCTCACTAATTCTGAAGGCAACATAGGAATCCTCCATCACTCTCTACGCCGTTTTCTTTACTTGCTTTTTGTCTTCATGAGTAACTTCTACGTTATCCCATTTCTCCTTGGCAGTATTGCAGGCACTATGTATGTTTATTTCCTTTATGAAAAGAGTACAGAAAAGCATGTTTATGGCCTTGTCATTTAATTGCTCTAACTTATTCTATCTGGGTAGCCATACATTCTTTGCCTTCGGCATAACTACTCCATTTTCAACCTTTGTGGGTGCAGAATAACCATTTCTTACAATCTCTTAAACATCAGAATCAGGGGATCTCATGAAGCATCTTATTCTTGTTTTCCTGTGCAAGTAATTTCCGCCCTTGAATAGTGGAGGGCGATTCACAAAATTTTCTTCACCAAACATGTCCCCTAAGGAATTTCCCAATTTTTTTTGCTTGTGGGAGCACCTCACCCAGCTTCTTCATCTCTTTAATAATCTTGGTGAAGCGTGTTATGGCATCTGAGATGTCTTCGTTCTCACTAAATCTGAAGGCAACATAGGGTTCCTCCATCATTCTCTACTTCGTTTTCTTTACTTGCTTTTTGTCTTCATGAGTAACTTCTACGTTATCCCATTTCTCCTTGGCAGTATTGCAGGCACTATGTATGTTTAATTCATTAATGAAAAGAGTATAGAAAAGCATGTTTATGGCCTTGTCATTTAATTTTGGGTAGCCATAAATTCTTTGCCTTCGGCATAACTACTCCATTTTCAACCTTTGTGGGTGCAGAATAGCCATTTGTTACAATCCCTTAAACATCAGAATCATGGGATCTCATTAAGTATCTTATTCTTGTTTTCTATTGCAAGTAATTTCCGCTCTTGAACAGTATAGGGTGATTCACAAAATTTCCTTCATGAAACATGTCCCCTAAGGAATTTCCCAATTGTTTTTGCTTGTGGTAGCACCTCACCCAGCTTTTTCATCTCTTTAATACTCTTGGTGAAGCGTGTTATGGCATTTGGGATGTCTTCGTTCTCACTAATTCTGAAGGCATCATAGGATTCCTCCAGCATTCTCTACTTTGATCTCTTTACTTGCTTTCTCTTTTCATGAGTAATTTTTAGGTTATCCCATTTCTCCTTGGCAGTATTGCAGGCACTATGTCTGTTTAATTCATTAGTGAAAAGAGTACAGAAAAACAAATTTATGGCCTTCTCATTTAATTGTTGTAACCTCTTTTCTCTGGTAGCCATACATTCTTTGCCTTCGGCACAATTACTCCATTTTAAACCTTTGTGGGTGCAGATTAGCTATTTCTTACAATATCCAAAACATCAGAATCATGGGATCTCATGAAGTATCTTATTCTTGTTTTCCAGTGCAAGTAATTTCGGTCCTTGAATAGTGGAGGGCGATTCACAGAATTCCTTTTATCAAACATGTCCCCTAAGGAATTTCAAAATTGTTTTTGCTTGTGGGAGCACCTCTACCAGCATCTTCATCTCTTTAATAATCTTGGTGAAGCTTGTTATGGCATCTAAGATGTCTTCGTTCTCATTAATTCTGAAGGCATCATAAGATTCCTCTAGCATTCTCTACTTTGTTTTCTTTACTTGCTTTTTGTCTTCATTAGAAACTTCTACGTTATCCCATTTCTCTTTGGCAGTGTTGCAGGTACTATGTCTGTTGAATTCAATAATGAAAAGAGTACAAAAAACATGTTTATGGCGTTGTCATTTAATTGCTTTAACATCTTTTCTCTGGTGGCCATACATTCTTTGCCTTTAGCACAATTACTCCATTTTCAACCTTTTGGGTGCATAATAGCCATTTCTTACAATATCCAAAACAACAGAATCATGGGATCTCATGAAGTATCTTATTCTTGTTTTCCAGTGCAAGTAATTTCGGTCCTTGAATAGTAAAAGGCGATTCACAGAATTTCTTTCATCAAACATGTCCCCTAAGGAATTTCAAAATTGTTTTTGGTTGTGGGAGCACCTCTCCCAGCTTCTTCATCTCTTTAATAATGTTGGTGAAGCGTGTTTTGGCATCTGAGATGTCTTCGTTCTCATTAATTCTGAAGGCATCATAGGATTCCTCTAGCATTCTCTACTTTCTTTTCTTTACTTGCTTTTTGTCTTCATTAGTAACTTCTACGTTATACCTTTTCTCTTTGGCAGTGTTGCAGGTACTATGTCTACTGAATTCATTAATGAAGAGAGTACAAAAACACAAGATTATGGCCTAATCATTTAATTGCTGTAACTTCTTTTCTCTGGTGGCCATACATTCATTGCCTTCAGCACAATTACTCCATTTTCAACCTTTTGGGTGCAGAATAGCCATTTCTTACAATATCCAAAACAACATAATCATGGGATCTCATGAAGTATCTTCTTCTTGTTTTTCAGTGCAATTAATTTCCGTCCTTGAACAGTGGAGGGCGATTCACAGAATTTCCTTCATCATACATGTCCCCTAAGAAATTATTTCCGAATTGTTTTTGCTTGTGGGAGCACCTCACCCAGCTTCATCATCTCTTTAATAATCTTGGTGAAGCGTGTTATGGCATATGAGATGTATTCGTTCTCACTAATTCTGAGGGCAACATAGGATTCCTCCATCATTCTCTACTTCGTTTTCATTAATTGCTTTTTGTCTTCATGAGTAACTTCTACGTTATCCCATTTCTCCTTGGCAGTATTGCAGGCACTATGTATGTTTATTTCCTTAATGAAAAGAGTACAGAAAAGTATGTTTATGGCCTGGTCATTTAATTGCTCTAACTTCTTTTCTCTAGGTAGCCATACATTCTTTGCCTTCGGCAAAAGTACTCCATTTTCAACCTTTGTGGGTGCAGAATAGCCATTTGTTACAATCTCTTAAACATCAGAATCATGGGATCTCATGAAGTATCTTATTCTTGCTTTTCAGTGCCAGTAATTTCCACCCTTGAACAGTGGAGGGCGATTCACAAAATTTCCTTCATCAAACATGTCCCCTAAGGAATTTCCCAATTGTTTTTGCTTGTGGTAGCACCTCACCCAGCTTCATCATCTCTTTAATAATCTTGGTGAAGCGTGTTATGGCATCTGAGATGTCTTCGTTCTCACTAATTCTGAAGGCAACATAGGATTCCTCCATCATTCTCTACTTCGTTTTCATTACTTGTTTTTGTCTTCTTGAGTAACTTCTACGTTATCCCATTTCTCCTTGGCAGTATTGCAGGCACTATGTATGTTTATTTCCTTAATGAAAAGAGTACAAAAAAGTATGTTTATGGCCTTGTCATTTAATTGCTCCAACTTCTTTTCTCTGGGTAGCCATACATTCTTTGCCTTCGGCAAAACTACTCCATTTTCAACCTTTGTGGGTGCAGAATAGCCATTTCTTACAATCTCTTAAACATCAGAATCATAGGATCTCATGAAGTATCTTATTTTTGTTTTCCAGTGCAAGTAATTTCCGCCCTTGAACAGTGTAGGGCGATTCACAGAATTTCCTTCATCAAACATGTCCCGTAAGGAATTTCCCAATTGTTTTTGCTTATGGGAACACCTCAGCCAGCTTCTTCATCTCTTTAATAATCTTGGCGAAGAGTGTTATGGCATCTGAGATGTCTTCGTTCTCACTAATTCTGAAGGCAACATAGGGTTCCTCCATCATTCTTTACTTCGTTTTCTTTACTTGCTTTTTGTCCTCATGAGTAACTTCTTCGTAGTCCCATTTCTCCTCGGCAGTTTTGCAGGCACTATGTCTGTTTAATTCATTAATGAAAAAAGTACAGAAAAGCATGTTTATGGCCTTGTCATTTAATTGCTCTAACTTTTTTTCTCTGGGTAGCCATACATTCTTTGCCTTCGGCATAACTACTCCATTTTCAACCTTTGTGGGTGCATAATAGCCATTTCTTACACTCTCTTAAACAACAGAATCATGGGATCTCATGAAGTACCTTATTCTTGTTTTCCATTGCAAGTAATTTCCGCCCTTGAACGGTGGAGGGCGGCGATTCACAGAATTTCCTTCATCAAACATGTCCCCTAAGGAATTTCCCAATTGTTTTTGCTTGCGGTAGCACCTCACCCAGCTTCTTGATCTCTTTAATAATCTTGGTGAAGCATGTTATGGCATTTGAGATGTCTTCCTTCTCACTAAATCTGAAGGCATCATAGGATTCCTCCAGCATTCTCAACTTTGTTCCCTTTACTTGCTTTATGTTTTCATGAGTAATTTTTTGGTTATCCCATTTCTCCTTGGCAGTATTGCAGGCACTATGTCTGTTTAATTCATTAATGAAAAGAGTACAGAAAAACATGTTTATGGCCTTCTCATTTAATTGTTGTAACCTATTTTCTCTAGTAGTCATACATTCTTTGCCTTCGGCACAATTACTCCATTTTCAACCATTGTGGGTGCAGATTAGCTGTTTCCTACAATACCCAAAACATCAGAATCATGGGATCTCATGAAGTATCTTATTCTTGTTTTCCAGTGCAAGTGATTTCGGTCCTTGAATAGTGGAGGCGATTCACAGAATTTCTTTCATCAAACATGTCCCCTTGCTTGTGGGAGCACCTCTACCATCTTCTTCATCTCTTTAATAATCTTGGTGAAGCTTGTTATGGCATCTGAGATGTCTTCGTTCTCATTAATTCTGAAGGCATCATAGGATTCCTCTAGCGTTCTCTACTTTGTTTTCTTTTCTTTCTTTTTGTCTTCGATAGTAACTTCTACGTTATCCCATTTCTCTTTGGCAGTGTTGCTGGTACTATGTCTGCTAAATTCATTAATGAAAAGAGTACAAAAAAATATGTTTATGGACTTGTCATTTAATTGCTGTAACATCTTTTCTCTGGGGGCCATACATTCTTTGCCTTCAGCACAGGTACTCCATTTTCAACCTTTTGGGTGCAGAATAGCCATTTCTTACAATATCCAAAACAACATAATCATGGGATCTCATGAAGTATCTTCTTGTTGTTTTCCAATGCAAATAATTTCCGCGCTTGAACAGTGGAGGGCGATTCACAGAATTTCCTTCATCAAACATGTCCCCTAATGAATTTCCCAATTGTTTTTGCTTGTTGGAGCACCTCACCCAGCTTCTTCATCTCTTTAATAATCTTGGTGAAGCGTGTTACGGCATCTGAGATGTCTTCGTTCCCACTAATTCTGAAGGCAACATAGGGTTCCTCCATCATTCTCTACTTCGTTTTCATTACTTGCCTTTTGTCTTCATGACTAACTTCTACGTTATCCCATTTCTCCTTGGCAGTATTGCAGGCACTATGTCTGTTTAATTCATTAATGAAAAGAGTACAGAAAAACATGTTTATGGCCTTCTCATTTAATTGTTGTAACCTATTTTCTCGGGTAGTCATACATTCTTTGCCTTCGGCACAATTACTCCATTTTCAACCATTGTGGGTGCAGATTAGCTATTTCTTACAATATCCAAAACATCAGAATCATGGGATCTCATGAAGTATCTTATTCTTGTTTTCCAGTGCAAGTAATTTCGGTCCTTGAATAGTGGAGGGCGATTCACAGAATTCCTTTTATCAAACATGTCCCCTAAGGAATTTCAAAATTGTTTTTGCTTGTGGGAGCACCTCTACCAGCATCTTCATCTCTTTAATAATCTTGGTGAAGCTTGTTATGGCATCTAAGATGTCTTCGTTCTCATTAATTCTGAAGGCATCATAAGATTCCTCTAGCATTCTCTACTTTGTTTTCTTTACTTGCTTTTTGTCTTCATTAGAAACTTCTACGTTATCCCATTTCTCTTTGGCAGTGTTGCAGGTACTATGTCTGTTGAATTCAATAATGAAAAGAGTACAAAAAACATGTTTATGGCGTTGTCATTTAATTGCTTTAACATCTTTTCTCTGGTGGCCATACATTCTTTGCCTTTAGCACAATTACTCCATTTTCAACCTTTTGGGTGCATAATAGCCATTTCTTACAATATCCAAAACAACAGAATCATGGGATCTCATGAAGTATCTTATTCTTGTTTTCCAGTGCAAGTAATTTCGGTCCTTGAATAGTAAAAGGCGATTCACAGAATTTCTTTCATCAAACATGTCCCCTAAGGAATTTCAAAATTGTTTTTGGTTGTGGGAGCACCTCTCCCAGCTTCTTCATCTCTTTAATAATGTTGGTGAAGCGTGTTTTGGCATCTGAGATGTCTTCGTTCTCATTAATTCTGAAGGCATCATAGGATTCCTCTAGCATTCTCTACTTTCTTTTCTTTACTTGCTTTTTGTCTTCATTAGTAACTTCTACGTTATACCTTTTCTCTTTGGCAGTGTTGCAGGTACTATGTCTACTGAATTCATTAATGAAGAGAGTACAAAAACACAAGATTATGGCCTAATCATTTAATTGCTGTAACTTCTTTTCTCTGGTGGCCATACATTCATTGCCTTCAGCACAATTACTCCATTTTCATCCTTTTGGGTGCAGAATAGCCATTTCTTACAATATCCAAAACAACATAATCATGGGATCTCATGAAGTATCTTCTTCTTGTTTTTCAGTGCAATTAATTTCCGTCCTTGAACAGTGGAGGGCGATTCACAGAATTTCCTTCATCATACATGTCCCCTAAGAAATTTCCGAATTGTTTTTGCTTGTGGGAGCACCTCACCCAGCTTCATCATCTCTTTAATAATCTTGGTGAAGCGTGTTATGGCATATGAGATGTATTCGTTCTCACTAATTCTGAGGGCAACATAGGATTCCTCCATCATTCTCTACTTCGTTTTCATTAATTGCTTTTTGTCTTCATGAGTAACTTCTACGTTATCCCATTTCTCCTTGGCAGTATTGCAGGCACTATGTATGTTTATTTCCTTAATGAAAAGAGTACAGAAAAGTATGTTTATGGCCTGGTCATTTAATTGCTCTAACTTCTTTTCTCTAGGTAGCCATACATTCTTTGCCTTCGGCAAAAGTACTCCATTTTCAACCTTTGTGGGTGCAGAATAGCCATTTCTTACAATCTCTTAAACATCAGAATCATGGGATCTCATGAAGTATCTTATTCTTGCTTTTCAGTGCCAGTAATTTCCACCCTTGAACAGTGGAGGGCGATTCACAAAATTTCCTTCATCAAACATGTCCCCTAAGGAATTTCCCAATTGTTTTTGCTTGTGGTAGCACCTCACCCGGCTTCATCATCTCTTTAATAATCTTGGTGAAGCGTGTTATGGCATCTGAGATGTCTTCGTTCTCACTAATTCTGAAGGCAACATAGGATTCCTCCATCATTCTCTACTTCGTTTTCATTACTTGTTTTTGTCTTCATGAGTAACTTCTACGTTATCCCATTTCTCCTTGGCAGTATTGCAGGCACTATGTATGTTTATTTCCTTAATGAAAAGAGTACAAAAAAGTATGTTTATGGCCTTGTCATTTAATTGCTCCAACTTCTTTTCTCTGGGTAGCCATACATTCTTTGCCTTCGGCAAAACTACTCCATTTTCAACCTTTGTGGGTGCAGAATAGCCATTTCTTACAATCTCTTAAACATCAGAATCATAGGATCTCATGAAGTATCTTATTCTTGTTTTCCAGTGCAAGTAATTTCCGCCCTTGAACAGTGTAGGGCGATTCACAGAATTTCCTTCATCAAACATGTCCCGTAAGGAATTTCCCAATTGTTTTTGCTTATGGGAACACCTCAGCCAGCTTCTTCATCTCTTTAATAATCTTGGCGAAGAGTGTTATGGCATCTGAGATGTCTTCGTTCTCACTAATTCTGAAGGCAACATAGGGTTCCTCCATCATTCTTTACTTCGTTTTCTTTACTTGCTTTTTGTCCTCATGAGTAACTTCTTCGTAGTCCCATTTCTCCTCGGCAGTTTTGCAGGCACTATGTCTGTTTAATTCATTAATGAAAAAAGTACAGAAAAGCATGTTTATGGCCTTGTCATTTAATTGCTCTAACTTTTTTTCTCTGGGTAGCCATACATTCTTTGCCTTCGGCATAACTACTCCATTTTCAACCTTTGTGGGTGCATAATAGCCATTTCTTACACTCTCTTAAACAACAGAATCATGGGATCTCATGAAGTACCTTATTCTTGTTTTCCATTGCAAGTAATTTCCGCCCTTGAACGGTGGAGGGCGGCGATTCACAGAATTTCCTTCATCAAACATGTCCCCTAAGGAATTTCCCAATTGTGTTTGCTTGCGGTAGCACCTCACCCAGCTTCTTGATCTCTTTAATAATCTTGGTGAAGCATGTTATGGCATTTGAGATGTCTTCCTTCTCACTAAATCTGAAGGCATCATAGGATTCCTCCAGCATTCTCTACTTTGTTCCCTTTACTTGCTTTATGTTTTCATGAGTAATTTTTTGGTTATCCCATTTCTCCTTGGCAGTATTGCAGGCACTATGTCTGTTTAATTCATTAATGAAAAGAGTACAGAAAAACATGTTTATGGCCTTCTCATTTAATTGTTGTAACCTATTTTCTCTAGTAGTCATACATTCTTTGCCTTCGGCACAATTACTCCATTTTCAACCATTGTGGGTGCAGATTAGCTGTTTCCTACAATACCCAAAACATCAGAATCATGGGATCTCAGGAAGTATCTTATTCTTGTTTTCCACTGCAAGTGATTTCGGTCCTTGAATAATGGAGGCGATTCACAGAATTTCTTTCATCAAACATGTCCCCTAAGGAATTTCAAAATTGTTTTTGCTTGTGGGAGCACCTCTACCATCTTCTTCATCTCTTTAATAATCTTGGTGAAGCTTGTTATGGCATCTGAGATGTCTTCGTTCTCATTAATTCTGAAGGCATCATAGGATTCCTCTAGCGTTCTCTACTTTGTTTTCTTTTCTTTCTTTTTGTCTTCGATAGTAACTTCTACGTTATCCCATTTCTCTTTGGCAGTGTTGCTGGTACTATGTCTGCTAAATTCATTAATGAAAAGAGTACAAAAAAATATGTTTATGGACTTGTCATTTAATTGCTGTAACATCTTTTCTCTGGGGGCCATACATTCTTTGCCTTCAGCACAGGTACTCCATTTTCAACCTTTTGGGTGCAGAATAGCCATTTCTTACAATATCCAAAACAACATAATCATGGGTTCTCATGAAGTATCTTCTTCTTGTTTTCCAATGCAAATAATTTCCGCGCTTGAACAGTGGAGGGCGATTCACAGAATTTCCTTCATCAAACATGTCCCCTAATGAATTTCCCAATTGTTTTTGCTTGTTGGAGCACCTCACCCAGCTTCTTCATCTCTTTAATAATCTTGGTGAAGCGTGTTATGGCATCTGAGATGTCTTCGTTCCCACTAATTCTGAAAGGCAACATAGGGTTCATCCATCATTCTCTACTTCGTTTTCATTACTTGCCTTTTGTCTTCATGACTAACTTCTACGTTATCCCATTTCTCCTTGGCAGTATTGCAGGCACTATGTCTGTTTAATTCATTAATGAAAAGAGTACAGAAAAACATGTTTATGGCCTTCTCATTTAATTGTTGTAACCTATTTTCTCTGGTAGTCATACATTCTTTGCCTTCGGCACAATTACTCCATTTTCAACCATTGTGGGTGCAGATTAGCTATTTCCTACAATATCCAAAACATCAGAATCATGGGATCTCATGAAGTATCTTATTCTTGTTTTCCAGTGCAAGTGATTTCGGTCCTTGAATAGTGGAGGCGATCCACAGAATTTCTTTCATCAAACATGTCCCCTAAGGAATTTCAAAATTGTTTTTGCTTGTGGGAGCACCTCTACCATCTTCTTCATCTCTTTAATAATCTTGGTGAAGCTTGTTATGGCATCTGAGATGTCTTCGTTCTCATTAATTCTGAAGGCATCATAGGATTCCTCTAGCGTTCTCTACTTTGTTTTCTTTTCTTTCTTTTTGTCTTCGATAGTAACTTCTACGTTATCCCATTTCTCTTTGGCAGTGTTGCTGGTACTATGTCTGCTAAATTCATTAATGAAAAGAGTACAAAAAAATATGTTTATGGACTTGTCATTTAGTTGCTGTAACATCTTTTCTCTGGGGGCCATAGATTCTTTGCCTTCAGCACAGGTACTCCATTTTCAACCTTTTGGGTGCAGAATAGCCATTTCTTACAATATTCAAAACAACATAATCATGGGATCTCATGAAGTATCTTCTTCTTGTTTTCCAATGCAAATAATTTCCGCGCTTGAACAGTGGAGGGCGATTCACAGAATTTCCTTCATCAAACATGTCCCCTAATGAATTTCCCAATTATTTTTGCTTGTTGGAGCACCTCACCCAGCTTCTTCATCTCTTTAATAATCTTGGTGAAGCGTGTTATGGCATCTGAGATGTCTTCGTTCCCACTAATTCTGAAGGCAACATAGGGTTCCTCCATCATTCTCTACTTCGTTTTCATTACTTGCCTTTTGTCTTCATGACTAACTTCTACGTTATCCCATTTCTCCTTGGAAGTATTGCAGGCACTATGTATGTTTAATTCATTAATGAAAAGAGTACAGAAAAGCATGTTTATGGCCTTGTCATTTAATTGCTCTAACTTTTTTTCTTTGGGTAGCCATACATTCTTTGCCTTCGGCATAACTACTCCATTTTCAACATTTGTGGGTGCAGAATAGCCATTTCTTACAATCTCTTAAACATCATAATCATGGGATCTCATGAAGTATCTTATTCTTGTTTTTCAGTGCAAGTAATTTCCGCCCTTGAACAGTGGAGGGCGATTCACAGAATATCCTTCATCAAACATGTCCCTAAGGAATTTCCCAATTGTTTTTGCTTGTGGGAGCACCTCACCCAGCTTCTTAGTCTCTTTAATAATCTTGGTGAAGCGTGTTATGGCATCTGAGATATCTTCGTTCTCACTAATTCTGAAGGCAACATAGGGTTCCTCCATCATTCTTTGCTTCGTTTTCTTTACTTGCCTTTTTTCTTCATGAGTAACTTCTACGTTATCCCATTTCTCCTTGGCAGTATTGCAGGCACTATGTCTGTTTAATTCATTAATGAAAAGAGTACAGAAAAGCATGTTTATGGCCTTGTTATTTAATTGCTCTAACTTTTTTTCTCTGGGTAGCCATACATTCTTTGCCTTCGGCATAAGTACTCCATTTTCAACCTTTGTGGGTGCAGAATAGCCATTTCTTACAATCTCTTGATCATCAGAGTCATGGGATCTCATGAAGTATCTTATTCTTGTTTTCCATTGCAAGTAATTTCCGCCCTTAAACAGTGGAGGGCGATTCACAGAATTTCTATTATGAAACATGTCCCCTAAGGAATTTCCCTATTATTTTTGCTTGTGGTAGCACCTCACCCAGATTTTTCATCTCTTTAATAATCTTGGTGAAGCGTGTTATGGCATTTGAGATGTCTTCGTTCTCACTAATTCTAAAGGCATCATAGGATTCCTCCATCATTCTCTACTTTTTTCCTTTACTTGCTTTCTGTTTTCATGAGTAATTTTTAGGTTATCCCATTTCTCCTTTGCTGTATTGCAGGCACTATGTCTGTTTAATTCATTAATGAAAAGAGTACGGAAAAACATGTTTATGGCCTTCTCATTTAATTGTTGTAACCACTTTTTACTGGAAGCCATACATTCTTTGCCTTCGGCACAATTACTCCATTTTCAACCTTTGTGGGTGCAGATTAGCTATTTCTTACAATCCCTTAAACATCAGAATCATGGGATCTCATGAAGTATCTTATTCTTTTTTTCTATTACAAGTAATTTCTGGCCTTGAACAGTGGAAGGAGATTCACAGAATGTCCTTAATGAAACATGTCCCCTAAGGAATTTCCCAAATTTTTATGCTTGTGGTAGCACCTCACCCAGCTTCTTCATCTCTTTAATAATCTTGGTGAACCGTGTTATGGCATTTGAGATGTCTTCGTTCTCACTAATTCTGAAGGCATCATAGGATTCCTCCAGCATTCTCTACCTTGTTCCCTTTACTTGCTCTCTGTTTTCATGAGTAATTTTTAGGTTATCCCATTTCTCCTTGGCAGTATTGCAGGCACTATGTCTGCTTCATTCATTAATGGAAAGAGTACAGAAAAACATGTTTATGGCCTTGTTATTTAATTGCTCTAACTTTTTTTCTCTGGGTAGCCATACATTCTTTGCCTTCGGCATAAGTACTCCATTTTCAACCTTTGTGGGTGCAGAATAGCCATTTCTTACAATCTCTTAATCATCAGAGTCATGGGATCTCATGAAGTATCTTATTCTTGTTTTCCATTGCAAGTAATTTCCGCCCTTAAACAGTGGAGGGCGATTCACAGAATTTCTATTATGAAACATGTCCCCTAAGGAATTTCCCTATTATTTTTGCTTGTGGTAGCACCTCACCCAGATTCTTCATCTCTTTAATAATCTTGGTGAAGCGTGTTATGGCATTTGAGATGTCTTCGTTCTCACTAATTCTAAAGGCATCATAGGATTCCTCCATCATTCTCTACTTTTTTCCTTTACTTGCTTTCTGTTTTCATGAGTAATTTTTAGGTTATCCCATTTCTCCTTTGCAGTATTGCAGGCACTATGTCTGTTTAATTCATTAATGAAAAAAGTACAGAAAAACATGTTTATGGCCTTCTCATTTAATTGTTGTAACCTCTTTTTACTGGTAGCCATACATTCTTTGCCTTCGGCACAATTACTCCATTTTCAACCTTTGTGGGTGTAGATTAGCCATTTCTTACAGTATCCAAAACATCATAATCATGGGATCTCATGAAGTATCATTTTCTTGTTTTCCAGTGCAAGTAATTTCCGCCCTTGAACAGTGGAGGGCGATTCACAGAATTTCCTTCATCAAGCATCTCTTTAATAATCTTGGTGAAGCGTGTTAGGGCATCTGAGATGTCTTCGTTCTCACTAATTCTGAAGGCAACATAGGATTCCTCCATTACTCTCTACTGCGTTTTCTTTACTAGCTTTTTGTCTTCATGAGTAACTTCTACGTTATCCCATTTCTCCTTGGCAGTATTGCAGGCACTATGTCTGTTTAATTCATTAATGAAAAAAGTACAGAAAAACATGTTTATGGCCTTGTCATTTAATTGCTCTAACTTTTTTTCTCTAGGTAGCCATACATTCTTTGCCTTCGGCATAACTACTCCATTATCAACATTTGTGGGTGCAGAATAGCCATTTCTTACAATCTCTTAAACATCAGAATCATGGGATCTCATGAAGTATCTTATTCTTGTTTTCCAGTGCAAGTAATTTCCGCCCTTGAACAGTGGAGGGCGATTCATAGAATTTCCTTCATCAAACATGTCTTCTAAGGAATTTCCCAATTGTTTTTGCTAATGGGAGCACCTCACCCAGCTTCTTCATCTGTTTAATAATCTTGGTGAAGCGTGTTATGGCATCTGAGACGTCTACGTTCTCACTAATTCTGAAGGCAACATAGGATTCCTCCACCATTCTCTACTTCGTTTTCTTTACTTGTTTTTTGTCTTCATGAGTAACTTCTACGTTATGCCATTTCTCCTTGGCAGTATTGTTGGCACTATGTATGTTCAATTCATTAATGAAAAGAGTACAGAAAAGCATGTTTATGGCCTTGTCATTTAATTGCTCTAACTTCTTTTCTCTGGGTAGCCATACATTCTTTGCCTTCGGCATAACAAATCCATTTTCAACCTTTGTGGGTGCAGAATAGCCATTTCTTACAATCCCTTAAAGATCAGAATCATGGGATCTCATGAAGTATCTTATTCTTGTTTTCTATTGCAAGTAATTTCCTCCCTTGAACAGTGGAGGGCGATTCACAGAATTTCCTTCATCAAACATGTCTTCTAAGGAATTTCCCAATTGTTTATGTTTATGGGAGCACCTCACCTAGCTTCTTCATCTCTTTAATAATCTTGGTGAAGCGTGTTATGGCATCTGAGATGTCTACGTTCTCACTAATTCTGAAGGCAACATAGGGTTCCTCCATCATTCTCTACTTCGTTTTCTTTACTTGCGTTTTGTCTTCATGAGTAACTTCTACGTTATCCCATTTCTCCTTGGCCGTATTGCAGGCACTATGTATGTTTATTTCCTTGATGGAAAGAGTACAGAAAAGTATGTTTATGGCCTTATCATTTAATTGCTCTAACTTCTTTTCTCTGGGTAGCCATACATTCTTTGCCTTCGGCATAACTACTCCATTTTCAACCTTTGTGGGTGCAGAATAGCCATTTCTTACAATCTCTTAAACATCAGAATCAGGGGATCTCATGAAGTATCTTATTCTTGTTTTCCATTGCAAGTAATTTCCGCCCTTGAACGGTGGAGGGCGATTCACAGAATTTCCTTCATGAAACATGTCCCATAAGGAATTTTCCAATTGTTTTTGCTTGCGGTAGCACCTCACCCAGCTTCTTCATCTCTTTAATAATCTTGGTGAAGCGTGTTACGGCATCTGAGATGTCTTCGTTCTCACTAATTCTGAAGGCAACATAGGATTCCTCCATCATTCTCTACTTCGTTTTCTAAACTTGCTTTTTGTCCTCATGAGTAACTTCTACGTTATCCCATTTCTCCTTGGCAGTATTGCAGGCGCTCTGTATGTTTATTTTCGTAATGAAAAGAGTACAGAAAAGCATTTTTATGGCCTTGTCATTTTATTGCTCAAACTTTTTTTCTCTGGGTAGCCATACATTCTTTGCCTTCGGCATAACTACTCCATTTTCAACCTTTGTGGGTGCAGAATTGCCATTTCTTACAATCTCTTAAACGTCAGAATCATGGGATCTCATGAAGTATCTTATTCTTGTTTTCCATTGGAAGTAATTTCCGCCCTTTAACAGTGGAGGGCGATTCACAGAATTTCTATTATGAAACATGTTCCCTAAGGAATTTTTCAATTGTTTTTGCATGTGGTAGCACCTCACCCAGATTCTTCATATCTTTAATAGTCTTGGTGAAGCGTGTTATGGCATTTGAGATGTCTTCGCTCTCTCTAATTCTGAAGGCATCATAGGATTCCTCCATCATTCTCTACTTCGTTTTCTTTACTTGTTTTTTGTCTTTATGAGTAACTTCTACGTTATCCCATTTCTCCTTGGCAGTATTGTAGGCACTATGTATGTTTAATTCATTAATGAAAAGAGTACAGAAAAGCATGTTTATGGCCTTGTCATTTAATTGCTCTAACTTCTTCTCTCTGGGTAGCCATACATTCTTTGCCTTCGGCATAACAACTCCATTTTCAACCTTTATGGGTGCAGAATAGCCATTTCTTACAATCCCTTAAACATCAGAATCCTGGGATCTCATGAAGTATCTTATTCTTGTTTTCTATTGCAAGTAATTTCCGCCCTTGAACAGTGGAGGGCGATTCACAGAATTTCGTTCATCAAACATGTCTTCTAAGGAATTTCCCAATTGCTTTTGCTTATGGGAGCACCTCACCCTGCTTCTTCATCTCTTTAATAATCTTGGTGAAGCGTGTTATGGCATCTGAGATGTCTACGATCTCACTAATTCTGAAGGCAACATAGGGTTCCTCCATCATTCTCTACTTCGTTTTCTTTACTTGCTTTTTGTCCTCATGAGTAACTTCTACGTTATCCCATTTCTCCTTGGCAGTATTGCAGGCACTATGTATGTTTATTTCCTTGATGGAAAGAGTACAGAAAAGTATGTTTATGGCCTTATCATTTAATTGCTCTAACTTCTTTTCTCTGGGTAGCCATACATTCTTTGCCTTCGGCATAACTACTCCATTTTCAACCTTTGTGGGTGCAAAATAGCCATTTCTTACAATCTCTTAAACATCAGAATCATGGGATCTCATGAAGTATCTTATTCTTGTTTTCCATTGCAAGTAATATCCGCCCTTGAACGGTGGAGGGCGATTCACAGAATTTCCTTCATGAAACATGTCCCCTAAGGAATTTTCCAATTGTTTTTGCTTGCGGTAGCACCTCACCCAGCTTCTTCATCTCTTTAATAATCTTGGTGGAGCATGTTATGGCATCTGAGATGTCTTCGTTCTCACTAAATCTGAAGGCATCATAGGATTCCTCCAGCATTCTCTACTTTGTTCCCTTTACTTGCTTTCTATTTTCATGAGTAATTTTTTGGTTATCCCATTTCTCCTTGGCAGTATTGCAGGCACTATGTCTGTTTAATTCATTAATGAAAAGAGTACAGAAAAACATGTTTATGGCCTTCTCATTTAATTGTTGTAACCTCTTTTCTCTGGTAGCCATACATTCTTTGCCTTCGGCACAATTACTCCATTTTCAACCTTTGTGGGTGCAGATTAGCTATTTCCTACAATATCCAAAACATCAGAATCCTGGGATCTCGTGAAGTATCTTATTCTTATTTTCCAGTGCAAGTGATTTCGGTCCTTGAATAGTGGAGGGCGATTCACAGAATTTCTTTCATCAAACATGTCCCTTAAGGAATTTCAAAATTGTTTTTGCTTGTAGGAGCACCTCTACCATCTTCTTCAGCTTTTTAATAATCTTGGTGAAGCTTGTTATGGCATTTGAGATGTCTTCGATCGTAACTTCTGCGTTATCCCATTTCTCTTTGGCCGTGTTTCAGGTACTAAGTCTGCTGAATTCATTAATGAAAAGAGTACAAAAAAACATGCTTATGGCCTTGTCATTTAATTGTTGTAACATGTTTTCTCTGGGGGCCATACATTCATTGCCTTCAGCACAATTACTCCATTTTCAACCTTTTGGGTGCAAAATAGCCATTTCTTACAATATCCAAAACAACATAATCATGGGATCTCATGATGTATCTTCTTCTTGTTTTCCAGTGCAAATAATTTTCGCCCTTGAACAGTGGATGGAGATTCACATAATTTCCTTCATCAAACATGTCCACTAAGGAATTTCTCAATTGTTTTTGCTTGTGGGAGCACCTCACCCAGCTTCTTCATCTCTTTAATAATCTTGGTGAAGCGTGTTATGGCATCTGATATGTCTTCGTTCTCACTAATTCTGAATGCTACATAGGGTTCCTCCATCATTCTCTACTTCGTTTTCTTTACTTGCTTTAGGTCTTCATGAGTAACTTCTACGTTATCCCATTTCTCCTTGGCAGTATTGCAGGCACTATGTATGTTTAATTCATTAATGATAAGAGTACAGAAAAGCATGTTTATGGCCTTGTCATTTAATTGCTCTAACTTTTTTTCTTTGGGTAGCCATACATTCTTTGCCTCCGGCATAACTACTCCATTTTCAACATTTGTGGGTGCAGAATAGCCATTTCTTACAATCTCTTAAACATCATAATCATGGGATCTCATGAAGTATCTTATTCTTGTTTTTCAGTGCAAGTAATTTCCGCCCTTGAACAGTGGAGGGCGATTCACAGAATTTCCTTCATCAAACATGGCCCCTAAGGAATTTTCCAATTGTTTTTGCTTGTGGGAGCACCTCACCCAGCTTCTTCATCTCTTTAATAATCTTGGTGAAGCGTGTTACGGCATCTGAGATGTCTTCGTTCTCACTAATTCTGAAGGCAACATAGGATTCCTCCATCATCCTCTACTTCGTTTTCTTTACTTGCTTTTTGTCCTCATGAGTAACTTCTACGTTATCCCATTTCTCCTTGGCAGTATTGCAGGCGCTATGTATGTTTATTTTCTTAATGAAAAGAGTACAGAAAAGCATTTTTATGGCCTTGTCATTTTATTGCTCAAACTTTTTTTCTCTGGGTAGCCATACATTCTTTGCCTTCAGCATAACAACTCCATTTTCAACCTTTGTGGGTGCAGAATAGCCATTTCTTACAATCCCTTCAACATCAGAATCATGGGATCTCATGAAATATCTTATTCTTGTTTTCTATTCCAAGTAATTTCCGCCCTTGAACAGTGGAGGGCGATTCACAGAATTTCCTTCATCAAACATGTCCCCTAAGGAATTTCCCAATTGTTTTTGCTTGTAGGAGCACCTCACCCAGCTTCTTCATCTCTTTAATAATCTTGGTGAAGCGTGTTATGGCATCTGAGATGTCTTCGTTCTCACTAATTCTGAAGGCAACATAGGATTCCTCCATCATTCTCTACTTCGTTTTCTATACTTGCTTTTTGTCTTCATGACTAACTTCTACGTTATCCCATTTCTCCTTGGCAGTTTTGCAGGCACTATGTATGTTTAATTCATTAATGAAAAGAGTACAGAAAAGTATGTTTATGGCCTTGTCATTTAATTGCTCTAACTTTTTTTCTTTGGGTAGCCATACATTCTTTGCCTCCGGCATAACTACTCCATTTTCAACATTTGTGGGTGCAGAATAGCCATTTCTTACAATCTCTTAAACATCATAATCATGGGATCTCATGAAGTATCTTATTCTTGTTTTTCAGTGCAAGTAATTTTCGCCCTTGAACAGTGGAGGGCGATTCACAGAATTTCCTTCATCAAACATGTCCCCTAAGGAATTTTCCAATTGTTTTTGCTTGTGGGAGCACCTCACCCAGCTTCTTCATCTCTTTAATAATCTTGGTGAAGCGTGTTATGGCATCTGAGATGTCTTCGTTCTCACTAATTCTGAAGGCAACATAGGATTCCTCCATCATTCTCTACTTCGTTTTCTTTACTTGCTTTTTGTCCTCATGAGTAACTTCTACGTTATCCCATTTCTCCTTGGCAGTATTGCAGGCGCTATCTATGTTTATTTTCTTAATGAAAAGAGTACAGAAAAGCATTTTTATGGCCTCGTCATTTTATTTCTCAAACTTTTTTTCTCTGGGTAGCCATACATTCTTTGCCTTCGGCATAACTACTCCATTTTCAACCTTTGTGGGTGCAAAATTGCCATTTGTTACAATCTCTTAAACGTCAGAATCATGGGATCTCATGAAGTATCTTATTCTTGTTTTCCATTGGAAGTAATTTCCGCCCTTTAACAGTGGAGGGCAATTCACAGAATTTCTATTATGAAACATGTCCCCTAAGGAATTTTCCAATTGTTTTTGCCTGTGGAAGCACCTCACCCAGATTCTTCATATCTTTAATAGTCTTGGTGAAGCGTGTTATGGCTTTTGAGATGTCTTCGCTCTCTCTAATTCTGGAGGCATCATAGGATTCCTCCATCATTCTCTACTTCGTTATCTTTACTTGTTTTTTGTCTTCATGAGTAACTTCAACGTTATCCCATTTCTCCTTGGCAGTATTGTAGGCACTATGTATGTTTAATTCATTAATGAAAAGAGTACAGAAAAGCATGTTTATGGCCTTGTCATTTAATTGCTCTAACTTCTTCTCTCTGGGTAGCCATACATTCTTTGCCTTCGGCATAACAACTCCATTTTCAACCTTTATGGGTGCAAAATAGCCATTTCTTACAATCCCTTAAACATCAGAATCATGGGATCTCATGAAGTATCTTATTCTTGTTTTTTATTGCAAGTAATTTCCGCCCTTGAACAGTGGAGGGCGATTCACAGAATTTCGTTCATCAAACATGTCTTCTAAGGAATTTCCCAATTCCTTTTGCTTATGGGAGCACCTCACCCTGCTTCTTCATCTCTTTAATAATCTTGGTGAAGCGTGTTATGGCATCTGAGATGTCTACGTTCTCACTAATTCTGAAGGGAACATAGGGTTCCTCCATCATTCTCTACTTCGTTTTCTTTACTTGCTTTTTGTCCTCATGAGTAACTTCTACGTTATCCCATTTCTCCTTGGCAGTATTGCAGGCACTATGTATGTTTAATTCGTTAATGAAAAGAGTACAGAAAAGCATGTTTATGGCCTTGTCCTTTAATTGCTCTAACTTCTTTTCTCTGGGTAGCCATACATTCTTTGCCTTCGGCATAACAACTCCATTTTCAACCTTTGTGGGTGCAGAATAGCAATTTCTTACAATCCCTTAAACATCAGAATCATGGGATCTCATGAAATATCATATTCTTGTTTTCTATTCCAAGTAATTTCCGCCCTTGAACAGTGGAGGGCGATTCACAGAATTTTCTTCATCAAATATGTCCCCTAAGGAATTTCCCAATTGTTTTTTCTTGTAGGAGCACCTCACCCAGCTTCTTCATCTCTTTAATAATCTTGGTGAAGCGTGTTATGGCATCTGAGATGTCTTCGTTCTCACTAATTCTGAAGGCAACATAGGATTCATCCATCATTCTCTACTTCGTTTTCTTTACTTGCTTTTTGTCTTCATGAGTAACTTCTACGTTATCCCGTTTCTCCTTGGCAGTATTGCACGCATAATGTATGTTTATTTTCTTAATGAAAAGAGTACAGAAAAGCATGTTTATGGCCTTGTCATTTTATTGCTCAAACTTTTTTTCTCTGGGTAGCCATACATTCTTTGCCTTCGGCATAACTACTCCATTTTCAACCTTTGTGGGTGCAGAATTGCCATTTCTTACAATCTCTTAAACATCAGAATCATGGGATCTCATGAAATATCTTATTCTGGATTTCCATTGCAAGTAATTTCTGCCCTTGAACATTAGAGGGCGAATTACAGAATCTCTATTATGAAACATGTCCCCTAAGGAATTTTCCAATTGTTTTTGCTTGTGGTAGCACCTCACCCAGACTCTTCATCTCTTTAATAACTTGGTGAAGCGTGTTATGGCATTTGAGATGTCTTCGCTCTCACTAATTCTGAAGGCATCATAGGATTCCTCCATCATTCTCTACTTCGTTTTCTTTACTTGTTTTTTGTCTTCATGAGTAACTTCTACGTTATCCCATTTCTCCTTGGCAGTATTGTAGGCACTATGTATGTTTAATTCATTAATGAAAAGAGTACAAAAAAGCATGTTTATGGCCTTGTCATTTAATTGCTCTAACTTCTTTTCTCTCGGTAGCCATACAATCTTTGCCTTCGGCATAACAACTCCATTTTCAACCTTTATGGGTGCAGGATAACCATTTCTTACAATCCCTTAAACATCAGAATCATGGGATCTCATGAAGTATCTAATTCTTGTTTTCTATTGCAAGTAATTTCCGCCCTTGAACAGTGGAGGGCGATTCACAGAATTTCCTTCATCAAACATGTCTTCTAAGGAATTTCCCAATTGTTTTTGCTTATGGGAGCACCTCACCCAGCTTCTTCACCTCTTTAATAATCTTGGTGAAGCGTGTTATGGCATCTGAGATGTCTACGTTCTCACTAATTCTGAAGGCAACATAGGGTTCCTCCATCATTCTCTACTTCGTTTTCTTTACTCGCTTTTTGTCCTCATGAGTAACTTCTACGTTATCCCATTTCTCCTTGGCAGTATTGCAGGCACTATGTATGTTTAATTCGTTAATGAAAAGAGTACAGAAAAGCATGTTTATGGCCTTGTCCTTTAATTGCTCTAACTTCTTTTCTCTAGGTAGCCATATATTCTTTGCCTTCGGCATTACAACTCCATTTTCAACCTTTGTGGGTGCAGAATAGCCATTTCTTACAATCCCTTAAACATCAGAATCATGGGATCTCCTGAAATATCTTATTCTTGTTTTCTATTCCAAGTAATTTCCGCCCTTGAACAGTGGAGGGCGATTCACAGAATTTCCTTCATCAAACATGTCCCCTAAGGAATTTTCCAATTGTTTTTGCTTGTGGGAGCACCTCACCCAGCTTCCTCATCTCTTTAATAATCTTGGTGAAGCGTGTTATGGCATCTGAGATGTCTTCGTTCTCACTAATTCTGAAGGCAACATAGGATTCCTCCATCGTTCTCTACTTCGTTTTCTTTACTTGCTTTTTCTCTTCATGAGTAACTTCTACGTTATCCCATTTCTCCTTGGCCGTATTGCAGGCACTATGTATGTTTATTTCCTTAATGGAAAGAGTACAGAAAAGTATGTTTATGGCCTTGTCATTTAATTGCTCTAACTTCTTTTCTTTGGGTAGCCATACATTCTTTGCCTTCGGCATAACTACTCCATTTTCAACCTTTGTGGGTGCAGAATAGCCATTTCTTACAATCTCTTAAACATCAGAATCATGGGATCTCTTGAAGTATCTTATTCTTGTTTTCTAGTGCAAGTAATTTCCGCCCTTGAACAGTGTAGGGCGATTCACATAATTTCCTTCATCAAACATGTGCCCTAAGGAATTTTCAAATTGTTTTTGCTTGTGGGAGCACCTCACCCAGCTTCCTCATCTTTTTAATAATCTTAGTGAAGCGTGTTATGGCATCTGAGATGTCTTCGTTCTCACTAATTCTGAAGGCAATATAGGATTCCTCCATCGTTCTCTACTTCGTTTTCTTTACTTGCTTTCTCTCTTCATGGGTAACTTCTACATTATCCCATTTCTCCTTGGCTGTATTTTAGGCACTATGTATGTTTAATTCATTAATGAAAAGAGCACAGAAAAGCATGTTTATGGCGTTGTCATTTAAATGCTCTAACTTCTTTTCTCTGGGTAGCCATACATTCTTTGCCTTCGGCATAACAACTCCATTTTCAACCTTTGTGGGTGCAGAATAGCCATTTCTTAAAATCCCTTAAACATCAGAATCATGGGATCTCATGAAGTATCTTATTCTTGTTTTCCAGTGCAAGTAATTTCCGCCCTTGAACAGTGGAGGGCGATTCACAGAATTTCCTTCATCAAACATGTCCCCTAAGGAATTTCCCAATTGTTTTTGCTTGTTGTAGCACCTCCCCAAGCTTCTTCATCTCTTTAATAATCCTGGTGAAGCGTGTTATGGCATCTGAGATGTCTTCGTTCTCACTAATTCTGAAGGCAACATAGGATTCCTCCATCATTCTCTACTTCGTTTTATTTACTTGATTTTTGTCTTCATGAGTAACTTCTACATTATCCCATTTCTCCTTGGCAGTATTGCAGGCACTATGCATGTTTATTTCCTCAATGAAAAGAGTATAGAAAAGTATGTTTATGGCCTTGTCCTTTAATTGCTCTAACTTTTTTTCTCCGGGTAGCCATACATTCTTTGCCTTCGGCATAACTACTCCATTTTCAACCTTTGTGGGTGCAGAATAGCCATTTCTTACAATCTCTTAAACATCAGAATCATGGGATCTTATGAAGTATCTTATTCTTGTTTTCCAGTGCAAGTAATTTCCGCCCTTGAACAGTGTAGGGTGATTCAGAGAATTTCCTTCATCAAACATGTCCCCTAAGGAATTTTCCAATTGTTTTTGCTTGTGGGAGCACCTCACCCAGCTTCTTCATCTCTTTAATAATCTTGGCGAAGAGTGTTATGGCATCTGAGATGTCTTCGTTCTCACTAATTCTGAAGGCAACAGAGGGTTCCTCCATCATTCTCTACTTCGTTTTCTTTACTTGCTTTTTGTCCTTATCAGTAACTTTTACGTTATCCCATTTCTCCTTGGCAGTATTGCAGGAATTATGTATGTTTAATTCGTTAATGAAAAGAGTACAGAAAAGCATGTTTATGGCCTTGTCATTTAATTGCTCTAACTTCTTTTCTCTGGGTAGCCATGCATTCTTTGCCTTCGGCATAACTACTCCGTTTTCAACCTTTGTGGGTGCAGAATAGCCATTTCTTACAATATCTTAAACATCAGAATCATGGGATCTCATGAAAGATCTTATTCTTGTTTTCCATTGCAAGTAATTTCCGCCCTTGAACGGTGGAGGGCGATTCACAGAATTTCCTTCATGAAACATGTCCCCTAAGGAATTTCCCAATTGTTTTTGCTTATGGTAGCACCTCACCCAGCTTCTTCATCTCTTTAATAATCTTGGTGAAGCGTGTTATGGAATTTGAGATGTCTTCGTTCTCACTAATTCTGAAGGCATCATAGGATTCCTCCAGCATTCTCTACTTTGTTCGTTTTACTTGCTTTCTGTTTTCATGAGTAATTTTTAGGTTATCCCATTTCTCCTTTGCAGTATTGCAGGCACTATGTCTGTTTAATTCATTAATGAAAAGAGTAGAGAAAAACAATGTTTATGGCCTTCTCATTTAATTGTTGTAACCTCTTTTCTCTGGTTGCCATGCATTTTTTGCCTTCGGCACAATTACTCCATTTTCAACTTTTGTGGGTGCAGATTGGCTATTTCTTACAATATCCAAAACATCAGAATCATGGGATCTCATGAAGTATCTTATTCTTGTTTTCCAGTGCAAGTGATTTCGGTCCTTGAATAGTGGAAGGCGATTCACAGAATTTCTTTCATCAAACATGTCCCCTAAGCAATTTTAAGACTGTTTTTGCTTGTGGGAGCACCTCTACCAGCTTCTTCACATCTTTAAAAATCTTGGTGAAGCTTGTTATGGCATCTGAGATGTCTTCGTTCTCATTAATTCTGTAGGCATCATAGGATTCCTCTAGAATTCTCTACTTTGTTTTCTTTTCTTTCTTTTTGTCTTCGATAGTAACTTCTACGTTATCCCATTTCTCTTTGGCAGTGTTGCAGGTACTATGTCTGCTAAATTCATTAATGAAGAGAGTACAAAAAAACATGTTTATGGTCTTGTCATTTAATTGCTGTAACATCTTTTCTCTGGTGGCCATACATTCTTTGCCTTCAGCACAATTACTCCATTTTCAACCTTTTGGGTGCAGAATACTCATTTCTTACAATATCTAAAACAACAGAATCATGGGATCTCATGAAGTATCTTATTCTTGTTTTCCAGTACAATTAATTTTCGCCCTTCAACAGTGGAGGGCGATTCACAGAATTTCCTTCATCAAACATGTCCCCTAAGGAATTTTCCAATTATTTTTGCTTGTGGGAGCACCTCACCCAGCTTCTTCATCTCTTCAATAATCTTGGCGAAGAGTGTTATGGCATCTGAGATGTCTTCGTTCTCACTAATTCTGAAGGCAACATAGGGCTCCTCCATCATTCTCTACTTCGTTTTTTTTACCTAAAAATTTTTGTCTTCATTAGTAACTTCTACGTTATACCTTTTCTCTTTGGCAGTGTTGCAGGTACTATGTCTGCTAAATTCATTAATGAAAAGAGTACAGAAAAGCATGTTTGTGGCCTTGTCATTTAATTGCTCTAACTTTTCTTCTCACGGTTGCCATACATTCTTTGCCTTCGACATAACTACTCCATTTTCAGCATTTGTGGGTGCAGAATAGCCATTTCTAACAATCTCTTAAACATCAGAACCATGGGATCTTATGAAGTTTATTATTCTTGTATTCCAGTGCAAGTAATTTCCGCTCTTGAACAGTGGATGGCGATTCACAGAATTTACTTCATCAAACATGTCTTCTATGGAATTTCCCAATTGTTTTTGCTTGTGGGAGCACCTCACCCAGCTTCTTCATCTCTTTAATAATCTTGGTGAAGCGTTGTATGGCATCTGAGATATCTTCGTTCTCACCAATTCTGAAGGCAACACAGGAATCCTCCATCATTCTCTACTTCGTTTTCTTTACTTGTTTCTTGTCTTCATGAGTGACTTCTACGTTATCCCATTTCTCATTTGCAGTATTGCAGGCACTATGGATGTTTAATTCATTAATGAAAAGAGTACAGAAAAGCATGTTTATGGGCTTGTCATTTAATTTCTCTAACTTTTTTTCTCTGGGTAGCCATACATTCTTTGCCTTCGGCATAACTACTCCATTTTCAACCTTTGTGGGTGCAGAATAGCCATTTCTTACAATCCCTTACACATCAGAATCATGGGATCTCACGAAGTATCTTATTCTTGTTTTCTATTGCAAGTAATTTCCACCCTTGAACAGTGGAGGGCGATTCACAGAATTTTCTTCATGAAACATGTCCCCTAAGGAATTTTCCAATTGTTTTTGCTTGTGGTAGCACCTCACCCAACTTCTTCATCTCTTTAATAATCTTGGTGAAGCGTGTTATAGCATCTGAGATGTCTTCGTTCTCACTAATTCTGAAGGCAACATAGGATTCCTACAGCATTCTCTACTTCGTTTTGTTTACTTGCTTTTTGTCTTCATGAGTAACTTCTACGTTATCCCATTTCTCATTGGCAGTATTGCTGGCACTATGTATGTTTATTTCCCTAACGAAAAGAGTACAGAAAAGTATGTTTATGGCCTTGTCATTTAATTGCTCTAACTTTTTTTCTTTGGGTAGCCATAAATTCTTTGCCTTCGGCATAACTACTCCATTTTCAACCTTTGTGCGTGCAAAATATCCATTTCTTACAATATCTTAAACATCAGAATCATGGGATCTCATGAAGTATCTTATTCTTGATTTCCAGTGCAAGTAATTTCCGCCCTTGAACAGTGTAGGGTGATCCACAGAATTTCCTTCATCAAACATGTCCCGTAAGGAATTTTCCAATTGTTTTTGCTTGTGGGAGCACCTCACCCAGCTGCTTCATCTCTTTAAGAATCTTGGCGAAGAGTGTTTTGGCATATGAGATTTCTTCGTTCTTACTAATTCTGAAGGCAACATAGGGTTCCTCCATCATTCTCTACTTCGTTTTCTTTACTTGCGTTTTGTCCTCATGAGTAACTTCTACGTTATCCCATTTCCCCTTGGCAGTATTGCAGGCACTATGTATGTTTAAATCATTAATGAAAAGAGGACAGAAAAGCATGTTTATTGCCTTGTCAGTTAATTGCTCTAACTTTTTTTCTCTAGGTAGCCATACATTCTTTGCCTTCGGCATAACTACTCCATTTTCAACCTTTGTGGGTGCAGAATCGCCATTTGTTACAATCTCTTAAACATCAGAATCATGGGATCTCATGAAGTATCTTCTTCTTGTTTTCCATTGCAAGTGATTTCAGTCCTTGAATAGTGGAGGGCGATTCACAGAATTTCTTTCATCAAACATGTCCCCTAAGGAATTTCAAAATTGTTTTTGCTTGTGGGAGC